>JAPKLX010000048.1:796884-926355 GCA_026898415.1 Leonotis leonurus
ATTTTTTATAATATATATGTATGAAAATATGTATATATATATATATACAATTATTTTCAATTTATTAACTTACTATAACTTTTATATATTAAATTTATTTTATGTTATATCAAATTAATTCTCTTTTCAAGATATTAAAATTAGATGTATATTATAAATATTTTTGCAAAGTGAATAATATAATTTTAGGAAGCAAAGGTTAGAGGAGAGAGAAAATAAAAGTAATTATTTGTTTGAATTTTAAAAATTATATAATTTAATATATTTACTATTTATATAATTTTTACTAATAACGTTATAATTATCTACAAATAAAGTTAATAAATTAATAAATTTAAAATTATTTAATTAAATATATTTAATATTTATATATAACTTGTATCTTATAAATTAATAGAGCTCCTAAATGGAATGACTATTTGTATTTCACTCTACGTTTCACCAGTAAATTTAGCATTTAATAAATATTTATAATAATATATTAAAATTAATATCTTTTGAAAAACTATACTCCTTCCGTCCCACTTATTTAAATTCATTTACTTTTGACCCTGATAACAATATTTAGTTGTAATAATTTTTTAAGAACATGATTTGTGCTTTAAAATTTGCTAAATAAATAAATGTGTCTAAATAAGTGAGACAATTCAAAAAGAAAAATGTGTCTAAATAAGTGTAACGAAATCAATATATGTTAGTTTTGAATTCATCAATTATACAAATTGATTATAATTATTAGTATTAAATATTAAAAACAATTATATATTCTGTTCAAATAGGATAAGTTTTTAGTACTAAATAGATTCTATTTGTACATGTATATTACTAATTGTTTAATCTATAACTTATCTTGCTGGTCTAATGGTTTGTTGTATATGCTATGATAAAAAAGGTATTGAGTTCGAATCATAGCAATGTTAATTTTTTAATCTAATAGCAATAGTATTATATTTGCCATTAAAATTGAATTTAATTACAAAATCGCCACTCAAATTTATTTGAAATTGGATGCTTCCTGTTTTATATATATATAGATTAATGATGCAAGACATTTGATTTGAGCAGCAAATTTTTAACAGCTAATCTGCATCATTACTATCTACACGGTTATCCTTCTTCACCATCCTATTATATTTACATTATATTTAATTGTTCTACTGCACACGTAACTTAATATGTTTGTCATTAATTTGACAATACCAACTTAACATGTTTCTTATTAACTTGACAATACCACATGAAATCATGAATACGAGTCATTAAAATTCTCTTTTTTTTTTCATTCTCTTTTTTTATTTTTTATAATTTATATTAAGTAAATATTAAATTAAAACAATTTATTAATTATCTACATATCACATAATTCACGTACTTATTCTAATGAACACACACCGGCACACACGCATAAGTAGGGGTGGATAAATTGGTACCGGTTCTTGATTCTAACTGGAACCGTCATTTTTTTAAATCGAGAACCAATTTTTTTCGGTTTTGGTATTCAAACCGGTTCCCAACTCCACCAAATATTTGGGTATCGGTTATACCCGAAACCGATCGCGTAGAACCGAAATCTTTTACTCTCAAATTTAATTTTATTTTTTAATTAAGTATAATATTTTTTTCTTTTAAAATTAAATTTATTCATTTAAACCATTAATTATTATCTACTTTTTAAATATAATACTTAAATATTTTTTAAAATATTGAATTTTTGTATGATTATTTAAAAATATTATATTTATTTCATATTAAACATGATGTTTTGTATACATTTAAATATAAATTTATTTTCTTATGCATATTCTCTATATTTAAGTTATATTAGACTTAAGTATGTCAATTATGTTTGATAGTATTAGATATGGTTTATTTACTTCGACATAAAGTAATAAATAATTGTTTTTTTAATTAAATAACATATTTTGTGTTCAATTTAAATTAAATTTATTTGGTTAAATATTTCATATATTTAATTATTTAATTAAATATAGAAATATGTCGTCAGAAAATTTGAAAATATAGACATGTCGAAATTTTTGTTTGCTAATTTGCTAGCTCATATCTTATTTAGATAAAATTGAGAATTTGATTGTAGAAAATTAATAAAAGAAATCAAAATTTAAATATTTTTATGTTAAATTAAAATTTTATGATATAAATAAAAAAATGAATATTTTATAAAATTAATATTCTTAATTTTATTTGAATTAGTTGGAGAATCCGAAAGATGAAATAATTGATAAAAAAGAGAATATTTTTTTAAATAAAAAATCGGTTCTAACTAGTACTAACCGGAATCGAACCAAGGAACCAAACCGGTTCTTCGAGTACCCAATTACCGAATCGGTTCTAAAACCGGTTCTTACAATTTGATAATTTTCGATTCAAATACCCGAATTTTCGGTTTTGGGTACCCAAAACCGAACCAATTCTCACCCCTACTCATAATCACAATATCATCGATATAGATAACAAGTGTATATATGAAATAATTGTCTGTTGACAATATATATGTCGGAAATTTCTGATAATTTCATACGCATAAACCAACTAGATATATATATATATATATATAGTAATATCTAATCTAATGCTGGATTCGAAGTCAATCATCATATTATATAATGGATCCAGTTAAATTTTGATTGCCTCCAAGGTTTCTTGGTTACAACGTATAATCCACTCTTCTTCTGATATTGAAGACTTAGTCCTAAAATAGTCAAAGTAAACAAACAACTTTTCCAATTACTCAACTTAATACATTAATTGTGTCGTCGGATGACACAGCAATTGTTAGCATTATTATATAACAAATTTTATTTATATTAGAAATTTCATTTAAAAAAAAAATGAGGTATATAACCACACTATAATTTATTTATTTTTAATTTAGCAACATAATTTTCTATTACTAAAATAAGAAATTTCAATTACTAAAAATATTAGTAACAAATTTATTCATAGTAATATTGATGGTTGCTAAAAAATTTAGCAACGAAATATATATTCTGTTATTATATAACAACGGAATTGCAACGAAATCTCCGTTTTTACAATAATTTCTTCAATTTTAGTAACGGAAAATTTCGTTATTAAATTTTAATAACGGATTATTCAGTCACTAATTCTGTTACTAAAAATTGAACAACAATTCCATAACAATTATGTTGTTAATCCGTTTAAAATTTAGAAATGAAAAAAAATTTCCGTTACTATAAAATGCAATTTTTTGTAGTGTCATAACGGGAATATAATGAAAATAATATTTCTTTGGATCTAAAAGTTCAATATGATTTCTATATATCATTATTAATTTACTAAAAACATATATTGTTAATAATTTTACAATTTTAAGATTATGATAAATAATTAGCTGAGTTAAGATGTATCACATAACATGATTATCGTCGTATCTTATACTACGTACTATATATGTTCCACTATTTTTGTTATATAAAAAATTAATAAAATATTTATAATTTTAGTTAATTTTAATTCAACGAGGTCAATATTAATGGAAGTGATTGAGCAACTCTTAGATATCAAGCTCTCTGTGCGACTTCATAAAAAACAATAACGGGTGGTTTGGTTTGTGTGATAGGCTTGATATGATTAATATAATTATAAGCTTTAAATCTCTAACTTCTTATCCATAATCCTCCATTTCCTTATGAATTTAGTCATTTTTTATGTTCCTTAATCACTCAAATGCTTGATTAAATAATCAAGTCAAATTTGATGTGATTATATAATCAAGCATTTGAGTTATTAAGAGGCATAAAAATGGATTGAATTCATAAGGAGATGAGGATTATGAATAAAAAGGTAAAGATTTAAAGCTTATAATCCTATCAAATATCGGCAAAAACCTGCTATGAAACTACCGAATAGGAGCAAAAATACAATAAGTAGATACATAAAGACTGGAGTAATATTTTAAAACAATGACAAGAATAGGAAAGGAAAGGAAGTGGTCGTGCAACTGTGAGCGTGACAAGAAATTAACAAAAGAACAATCAAGAAATGCACATGAACAACTAACTAGCTAGAATTATAATACATTGAAACATAAATAAAATCTTAATTAACATGGACAACTAACTAGCTAGAATTATAATACATGGAATACAATATAATCTCTAATTCCAAGATCAAATTACTCCTCAATCTAAAGGGAGAATAAAAAAAATAAAGAAATAGAAATAAATATGTGAATTAATCATTGATTAATTCATATGAATGAGAAAGGAAATGAGAAATAGACATAAACTGCACCCAAATACCGTGATGCCAAAAGTTGAACCAATCAGTCCCAAAATCTCAAGAAATTCAACCACTATTTTATCTTGATTAATAGTTTTGAAATCCTCAACATGAGCTGAATAATTCCAGCCTTGCTCAGCCACGCAGCATCTCTCTAACCTCTCCTTGTTCTTCACTTCCTCCATCCTCACCTTCAGTACGTGTAGATTCGAATCCACAATATTGCTAGATCTCCCTGAATAAATAAACACAAACATTAAAATAATTACTCCATCAAAATCAAGATCATAAGGTATAATAATTGTCAGAAGAAGTTAATTTGTAATTAAGAAATATAGTGTAATTAAGGTTACCTTCATGATCTCTGCGGATTTGGGCTCTGATTTGAAGGGGATGAGAAAATCTGGGTTTTTTGTTATTGCATGTGAGAATAGAACTACTGCATATTTTTGGAGATATTAAGGAAGACATTTAATTTTGTGTGAGTATGTAGAGATGGAAGATTTGTGTAGTTTGTATGTAGGGTTGAGCTTTAAAGAGAGGGGAGAAACTCATTATATATATAAATATATATGATTATAATAGGGATTGGAGGGTGAATTTAATTTGACTAGGTTGTACAGATTATGACAGGTATTTTTCGAATAAATAATATGACACCTTTGTTTACTCTTCTTTCTTGTTTTTCTCTAATTTATTTGGTTAATCTTGTCGTCTTGACTTTATTCATTTGCTTTATTAATCTTTCAAATTTAGAACATTTTATTACCTATTATTTGTTGAGTAAATTCGGATATAGTCGCATCTTAGTATATATATAATTGAAATGCTCATTAAAATCTTATCTCAATTTCGAATTCGATATAATTGTTTCAATCTTATTTAGAGTCCTTATCCTAAAATTTAAGTAAAGGTTATTTAGTTAGCCCCATTTGGTAGATATATAATATAATAAGATTAAATTTACATGTATGAAAATTATTATAATCTTACTATTTATATGATTAAAATATAAGGAATATAGTGATTTTAATATGGACCCAAAATTTAATAGCGAAGCAACGTATTTATCAAATTTACTACCAAACATATTATTTAATAAAATAATTTAATCTTATCCAATCATATCTTATCCATCACTCCTTAATTGTTATCATATCACTCCTTAATTGTTATCATAATACATGCGCATATCCGTTTACCATCACTCTTCAAATTAACACAACTATTTCTAGAAAGCAAATTGCAATTTGGGGTAGTACAATATAAGTTCCATAAATTATAAATCATGAGGAATTTTATAAATTTTAGTGTATGGTATATAATAATATCATTTATTTGTCAAAGTTGGAATTGAAATTTTTTTATTGGGTTTCTAAATTAATGTATTTTATCTGGAGATGTTCAAAAGAACAGTAACTATCGGATCGAACGTAACCAAAACGTAACCAGCAATTTTGGAGGGAACGAATAGTGAATCTGCGATATCGAATCATTAATTTCTCAACATTTATTATAATATATAGAATTATTGATTAGAGTTCATAAAATTATATCTTAACTTGCAAATTTATTTAAAAGTACAAATTTTGTAAGATATATCTAAAAGAATCGTCGGTTTGGAAATAGAACTGTTGGCTCGAAATCAAAATCATCTTGGATGCTTATAATTCCAAACCGTGAACCGTTGTAACCACTGTTCGATTATGGATTTGAAATAATGGAACTATGAACCAGAACTGTAATCATAATCGTGAACATTGAGATTACTTAACTTGTGGCCTGTTTCACCTTACCAGTGAACCAAATTGTGAGACAAGATATAAACACAAATGCACATAGAACACGAAATTGGTAACCCAGTTCGGTGAGAACACACCTATGTCTGGGAGGTTTTGAACCCGAGAGAATAATCTAATATATTGAGTTTCAATGTTACAAGAAACTAGGCAACTGCCTCGGATTTTCTCCTCACCCATCTACATTCACCTAAGTGAACTTGAAATTGAATCCACACTACCTGTGACCCAACTGAGCTATCAATCCTCAGATTGAAAGCTTATTCTCTAACAAGGTTTCTCACACACAAGCCCACTATGAAAGTAAATAGAAGTGTTAGTGCTACATCGTTTAGGCTCTCAATAAATCATATACTCAACCATACACTCAATTATGGGCGTGTAGAGTACCACCTCTAAATGCATTGACTCATCTCTTTGTATAAGCACAACAAACCTTATCCAAAAGTAGTTCATATGTTGAAGGTTTGTTTAAATTCGAATATCAGTTGAAGAAGACTCCACAAAATCAACTTCCTTATCTATAAAGTAGTATATGTCAGATTCCTATGTCTTAGTAAAGTTATAACCATTTGTTCATTGGGTCTTGTGCTCTTCTAATTTTCACGGATCATATTTTAAATGCATTGAACCGAACCGAGAGACATAGATCATAATTTATTTTTTCTTCTACTT
This sequence comes from Leonotis leonurus, assembly GCA_026898415.1. Taxonomy (NCBI): domain Eukaryota; kingdom Viridiplantae; phylum Streptophyta; class Magnoliopsida; order Lamiales; family Lamiaceae; genus Leonotis; species Leonotis leonurus. The sequence goes on from JAPKLX010000048.1 coordinate 803,622, forward strand.
AATATATAAACTGTCAACACTTAGTGTATATCAATACACTTACAAAGATAATTTTTATTTATGTTAAATTATTATTTAATTTGACCTAACATGTATTTTAATAAAATAGTTTAACTATATTACGTATTAATATAAAGTTAGAATTTCACTTAATTTATTATTAATTAAATTACGTGTAATAATTGAAAGGTTTCACTAAAATAAATAGAATAACAATTTATTAAGGCATGAAAATGAGAAAACGTTTACTATAGTATTTTATTGTGTTGTGACTTGTGAGGGAGGTAGCCGGCTGCTGGAGCATAATCAATTAAGTAAAGTGGTAAATGCATGCATTTGAATGTATAATAATGTAGCTTTTAATTAATTTAAAAAGAGAATGTATATTTGGCCTTTTGTTGGATGGAATTATTGGCAAATAGTTTCTTAAGACTCACGAGCTTCCTAATACTAATTGAACCTTCATTTTTATTATTTAACCTATGTTTGAATTTAGCGGTTACATCGTGCTTTCGGGAATTACTGTTGATGACTTGACTTTTTTTTATTACATTGGCCGACATAGACATAAAATTAAAATAAGAAAATAATTATATGTTTAATAACAAAAACGCTCACCCGTCACCGGCCAATGTAGTTAATACACATGCACACGGTATGACATGCCTCATAAATAAATATTAAAATTTTAATAAAAAGTTTATTAATTCTCATTTTTCGACTATGGTTAATTAATTAGTGTATAGTTTAGTATTACAATATTGAAAAAAAAATGAAATTTATAATGAATTGTATGATGATGTGACAATGTCATATCAGTCGTATATAAGTTAAACAGTGTCTTCCGCGAGCATATGAGTGGTAGGTACTCTGTTTAACAAATACTAGTTGTGAGAGAGTATGTACGATTTTAAAAAATATATCTATTAATTCTGTTTTTAGTGGAGAAAGTAAAATATATGTAACTTATTAAAATAATGATTATTTTGTGAGATAATATCTATAAAAAGAAAGGAATATACTTTTGGTAGTCGGCTAAGTACATTTTCCGTGAAGTTACAATGAAGTATTGTTTAGAAAAATTAGATTATAATAGCTATTTACAAATAGCAAATCTAAAAATTTGCTAATTAGAAAAAATTAAAAGACTAAGTACATATATTTTAGATTAAATGTTTTTGAGTGCTATTGGAGCATTTTTTCGAACATATAATCTTTTATATTTTTGGGATGAAATTGTTCTTGAGGTAAAGGATGCATGGGGGAGTATAGTAACATATAAGATGTGAACATAAATATATAGTCATGCATGATTTTTAATTAATATAAAAAGAATAAGACGATACATTTGTTAAAATAATGGGGTATAGCTTAAAATTTAGACCATGTATCAAGTGTGTAGCCAAAAGACTACGTTAAACGTTACATATCAAGCTAAGTGTGTGCACTGATTTTGGCTTTACTAGAAGAAGCCAGCATGATTTGATTGTATTAAATTAAATGTGTTTTTTAGTACTGTTAGAATGTGATTGGCACCTAATAGAAACATTGTATATAATATAATATAATAAACATTGTATATAATATAATATATTATAATATGGCTTGTTAAGTGTAAACATGATTTAAATCATGAAAAGTAGTATCTTGATGGTAATATTTTAAACATAAAAATAGGTAATATAGAGCAAGCAGAGTATCGTATCCACGAGGACTGATAAACAAAAAGTCACTGAATAATTTGTATAGAAATTCAACTATTATCTAGGCAAATAATAATATAGATATGATCAAATCAATACGAAACAATAATAGAATAAACAAGTAATGAAGAGAAGATTCCAGGGATAATGTATCGACACTAAATCAATCAACGAATTCAACAATTAAATTTAATTACCATATTTTAATCCTAATGCATGTGAAGGTTCGCATAAATAACCACATACTCCTGGATATGGCAGTCTATGATAGTGAGCTAATTTAATCTCTATCTCCGCTATGTCTCAAGAGAATTAAATCAGTTACAAAAAACACACAAAAAATATCATCCTACAGTTCTCCTATCTCCGCTAGGTCTTAATGGGAAACATGTATTGTGATCTATGAGATCGGCTATGAATTCAATTCCGGATAAGACATCAAAATCATAACTTGCATACAATAATAGTGATCAATTATCAAAGTATGATAATTAAAATCATAAATCACAAACAAGCATAGGAAGGAAAATTAGGAATTAATACGAATCCATTAATCAAAATAGGTCTTACAAAATCCATAGAATTTCAAGGTAATTAGCCACACATAATGAAACTAAAACAATAAAGAAATAAGAGAACATCAAAAACCCCTTTGTCGAACTCTTGATCTTCGGGTTGTCAATCCTTGATCACGATTTCTCCTTCGGAATGTAGAAAACTAATCTAGAATTTAAACCTAAGCAAAAACAATTGTATTGAATGGAAAAGAAGAAGTCTAGGGCTTTAAATGAAGCCCTTATATATTGTTTAGGGCGTGGGGGAGATATAAGGTTGAAATCCCATCGAAATAACCGAAAAATGAGAAACGTGGGCGAACTCGGCGATCACCGGCTGAGATCGCCTAGTTCACGCCTAAAAATCTGCAAAAACGGCGATCGCTGCCCCAGTCACCGAAGTTGCTGTCTCTTGGCGTTGCTTGATTTTTCTTGGGTCTCGTGTACTTGGGCTTTGACTCTTGATCCAAATTTTGACCCGTTATGCTTCTTTGCACCTTGGTTACATCATTGGACTCCAATCAACTCATTTATGCACCAAAACCTATAAAACACGACAAAAACGTAAAAGGAACACAAAATGCTAAAATAATAGAAATACGACACGAAATACTCTAAAATTTGATACGAGATGATATCAATCACATCAATAAAAATATACGAAATGAGTGTTTATCACATCTATACACCAGATAGTAGTTGAGTTCTCTGAACTTGCATTTTCACGTGATATCTAATTCAATCATGAAAGCATTATATGGTTATAATGTGTTTTTAAAACAGACCGGCCAGTTCAGTCTGTTTAACCGTGAACCAGCCAGTAATCAGATCTGGGTTATGCTCATTCTGAGTTAGCTTGATGATCTCAAGTGAATCGATAGGAATTGATAATCGGATTCATTGATTTTTTTTTTTAAATTTCGTGAAAAAAATATTAGTATCATGATGACCCTAAACAAAATAAACGAACATCATGGCCATTTGTGCAAGCAAATATTATATTCCATCGAGTCAAATGAAGAACTAAAAAGTGAAAGTTGTAGAAGCAATATTAATAGCTAAATAATTATATAAGACAATCTTCACTAAAAAAAAATTGGTTACAAAATTTTTCGTTACTTAAATAAGAAATTCCGTTATTAAAAATGTTAGTAACAGATTTATTCGTAGTAATATCGATGTTTGCTAAAAAATTTAACAACATAATATATTATGTTATTATATATAACAAAGAAATTGTAACGGAATTTCCGTTTCTAGAATGATTTCTTCAATTTTAGTAACAGAATTGTAATGAAAAATTATGTTATTAAATTTTTAACGTATCATTTCGTCATTAACTCCGTTACTAAAATTTATATATTTCATTGTTAATTCGTTAAAATTTAAAAGGTCAATATTTCGTTACTGTATAATATATTTTTTGGAGTGATTGTTATATATAATAAAATATGCATTTGGGAAATTAAATGGAAAGAGGTAGTGGAGTTGTCTTTGTTGATGGAGTACGTAAAAGTTTGCCAAAAGGCAAAGATATGTAATTAGATTTGATTCATATAAAATATGGTCAAAATATATACATACGATTATTAAATAAATAAATAAATAAAAATGGGTGGAAATTAAAAAGAGTCCAAAGAAGTGTTCAAGAAATGGAAAAACCAAAGTTGGGAATGGAGTCAATGGCTTAGTTGTTTGGGCTGCGCCAAATACATCGTTCAACGCGTCTATCGCTATATTTTATTTCTTACATTTCATGTCGTTTTGCGATTTTTGACAGATTCCTCTTTCTATATTTTTAATTTCGATTGTTTTTTCATTATACAAAAGATGATTTTTGGATTCAAGCGTTCTCAAATTTCTTTTTCTTCTGTTCTTTTTTTCCTCTTTTATTGGGAGACATGAAGCATCTCTGCAATTAAAAGAATTTTGTAAGGACTGATGTTTGGAAGTTTCTAGAGAATTAATTGAAGACCTGTCTAAAACATGATAGACTGCTAATTAATGCAAGGCTACAAACTACATGTATCCATGATTTATGTGAAATTGCCGCATGATTTTAGTAAATCATCATCATTATAAGTATTATTTTCTTATTTAATTATTCTTAAATTATACTCTTTCATTATTTCCTGAATGAAAATTGATTATGAATAAAAAGATCATACAAGAAGCTTATCATCTCCTATCTGGACAAAATAAGTAAAAATACTATCACTTCTCTTTAAAAAAGACATTTCTTTTCGGCACGCAAATTAAAAAATCTTTGTTTAAGCTATAAAGTGTTGTAGTAATCTAAAAAAAATGAGGGTGCAATTAATGTTTACTAATTGCACCCTTATTACAATTTAACACCCTTTATTATTTCCATTTCGAGAAATGTTTCTTTAGAGAGGACATCCCAAAATCGAATACGCCTCTTTTTAGAGAGGACGGAGTGATAATCAGTATGGTTAATTGTTATTTTCAAACTGAGTATAAAATACACTGAAAGAACTTTGTTATATATAAGTTTAAAATCGTTTCACCGTTTGCTACATGTATACACGATTGATGTGACAATATTAAAAAGTGTTTTTGAATATGACAATTTACATGCTCCGTTGATGAATAGGTTAATGGATTAGAATAGCATAGTCATGAAATTAAATTAAAATTCTTAATAGAGGTACGGCAACAAGCTTGTGGCGTTGCGGCCGGAAGAAGGCCAATTCATATTGAAGGATAATTTTAAATATTTGAGAAGAAATGGTTTCAGATTGTTGCTTTAATTAATTCATATCACATTTAATAAGTAATTAAGCCGAGGACAGAAGAAAGGATGATAGATTCGAATTGATACGACAAGATCATTTTTAATAGATAAGTTAATTAATTTGACGGTTAGTGCAAGCCTATATTAGTGAATAGTGACTTTTCATTTATATTATTATAATATATATATATATATATATATATATGGGCATATTCTTATGCAAATTTAATCCTATAAATAAACTAAGAACTCTTATAGAGGTACCATTGATATATACATAATCTAAGGCTCAAATTAATAATTACAATTTTCTAATAATTGTATACAATACACAGATGCTAGAATTTATATACGATCAAAGATTGAGAAGTAGGACAAACAATTTTCGTCCAGCTCATATTTCCTAATTTTAGGCTAAATTTATGGAGTAACGAACAAAATCTTGATTATACATTTATTCTATAAAATCTACTGCATATTGATTATATTATTAACCAACTAATTAAGTAATTTGCTAATATCTTTGTACTGTAATTTGTTGTGCATCAGTTAGTTATCAAATATCAACTCATCAATATGTATGCATTATTTAATTATGAAATAACTATATATCAAGTATTTACGCATGAAAAATTGCCAGTACAAATTTATTATAAAAAAGAAACTTAAAAATATATTTATACAAAATATTGTAAAATTTTTATTTAGTAATTGTACAAAGAGAAATGTAAAACATATAAACATAAACAACACACTTCAATAAACAATAACTATTAGTTATTCATGCATAACTCACTCTTCGACTATAATAATTTAAGCAATGGGTATATACAAATTAAGCAAGATGCCTATACAAAATAAGCAACTTGTATATTACATTAAGATCTATTATATATTGCTTTAAACAAATGTCAATATTGCTTACTTCTTGTTTCAATATTTCTATGGTTCACTAATGCAATGCATTGCTTAAAACAAAGGTAGATATTGCTTCTTTTTTCTGCAAACATGAATTAATGTACTAACAATTGAAGCACATATCCAATGGGGTGTTCGGTTACTATGATTATAATAGTCCGAGATTATTCGAGATTAATTTGGCCCGAGACTAGTCGAGATTATTTTTGTCATAGGGGTGATACCAAAACTAATTAGCCAAGACTAATCCTACGTGGCACAATCTTGGGATTAAGTCCCGGGCCCTATCTATGCAACCATACAACTTATAACAATTAATCTATGACTCAATCATGAATAATACATACAACCAAACACCCCCTAAACGGATTAAAAAATACATGCAAAAAAGAAATCTAAATAATATTAGAGTGTGATAATAAATAATAATAAAGCTTATCAAAATAACGAGAGAACAAGTATGAATTCAAAAATGTTGACAGGAAATACACCAATTTCAAATTTTCAGATTAAAAATGATTTTAAAGTGTAACTCAAAACTGATTTTAAAAACTTACTCGTTTATCAGAAATCTTAATGTTTTATCTTTTAGTTTCCAATTAATCAGTATTCAAGATATGCAGTATAACGTTAGAGAGAAGGAATACTGAAAATAAATAGCAAAGAAACAAGTGTTTGGTTTGCATGGTTCGAAGATAAAACCTCATACGTCCACGTTTCTCAATGTGACTCGAGGGTTTCCAACTAAATTGGATGTCTTACAATGATCAACCTTGAAGGTTAGATTTACAGTAGAGTCTGATCACTTCTAGCAGATAGAACTAAATCTAAGCTAGAACTATTTCTTCAGTTACAAAATATCGCTAAGAACACGCTAAGAGATCATAGTAAGCTTGAGTGTTCTAATATCCGAAAGCTTGAGAGCGATAGAAAGCTTTGAGCGTAGTGAGCTTGAATGCGTAAGAAAGCTTGGTAACTGATGTCTTGAAACATTTGAAGTGACGAGCTATTTATAGAACTCTCTTGAAATATATCTGTTGAGAAAAGCGGCGTCCGAAGTTTTGAAAATTCTTCACGTTGGAGTCGTCGTACTTTTTACCATTTTCTGTGTCTGCAATAAGGATTTGGTTTACCTGCTCTGAGATTTTTTTTTTCAGAAATGGAAACACCTATAAGAAGTGGATGACCAACTCAGTAGCTAGGTTCCAGTAGCTTAAACTTCAGTGCAAAGCTTCAGTAGACGAGAACTTCACACTTCAACATTTCTTAAGTCTTCATTACTTCAGGACATAACTTCAGATAGTTGTCCTTCAATATTGGCTTAATACTGAGTTGAGAGAACTTCAGTATTTGTCTTCGAGTCTTCAGTCTGGAGATCTTCAGATTGTACCTGTAATATGAACTTCTTAACATATGAGTTCTAAACATAAGACTAATACCAGATTTCAGTTTTGGACTTAATACACCTTTCATGGGAGGTTTTGGAATCTTAATCAAAACCTTTATAAATTGTTTCGACTAAAATTATTTCGAGTTGCTCGCAATCTAACGAGGTCGTCTAGAAATAATAAGTCAACCCAAGTCGTATTTCAAGGAAAACTTAGCAGGGCAATTTAACTCTTTGGTCAAAATGAAAGCAAGTAAAAGATGGTTTTAAAACTAGGTAAAGAATATAAATTACGGAAGAATGTGAATCCTAAACTAATAAAATTAAAAAAAGAAATTAATTTCTTAACTAAGAAAACGAGTTGCGAATTGGAAAGAATAAAAGTAACTTGGAATTTGAAATTAAAAAGAACGTAGAAAGTACTTTGAAATTTGAAAACAAAGAGAACATAGAATAAATAAATGAAATAGAAGCGCAAAAGCATAAACGAATAAAGGAACTCAATAGTAAAAACAAATCGGAATATAAACGGAAGCAAACTTGATTAATAAATTGGAAAGAACTTGAATCCACAAAGATAAACGGGAAAACAACGAACTAGAATGTTGCAATCGGCTATCCTTCGAAGTTGAATACTAAAGCTAAAAACGACTAACTAAAAACCACAAGTTTCGACCATAGAACAATAGGTCGAGAGGTGCTAGAAATATAAGTGCAAAACGTCTGGAAGGTCTCAAAAAAGGTATGGAAAAAGATGTGTAAAAAGATGTGAAACGCGTCAACTATTTATAAGCAAGAGGAAGGGTGGCAGCGGCCGCTCAAGGTCAGCTACCGCTGAGTGGCTAGGTTAGACGCTCCACCCGCGCCGTTCGATGAATTAGTTAGGGGCTGGCCCGAGTTAGCCACTGGGGTCAGCAACCGCTGAAGGTTCAGCGGTCGCTGGCCCTGGCTTGCGCTGGTCGGCGCCTGGCTCGGCCGTGGCTCGGTTTGGGGCACCAATGCCTAGTTAGCGGTCTCATAGGGCTACACTACCGCTGACTTGTGCTCTCTGCTCTAGTTTTCACTCTCTCATCATTTCTCAGTTTTTTTCTCGTCCCGATTCTAACTTTAACACTTATCTAAGCTCGTGATCCTAAAACATAAAATGAAACGTAAATCGAGCCCAAAACAAGAAGAATAAAGACATGGAAGATACTAGTTTAGAAGAACAAAAAGAGGCTAAACATAAATATTTACCAACAATTTCCCTCTTTATGATGATGCCAAAACCTAACATGAAAATATCTATCTAAGATAAAGAATTTTCCCTAAAATGGAGAATACCTAATCTATAAGATAAGATGAGTTAGTATATGAAGAGTCCATTTCTCTTGCTCTTTTATGTCTTGTCTTAGGTCTAGATCGAGTCATTTCCTTTTATTTTGTGTCTGGGAGAACACGAGTCTGGGGTGGCAGGATACAGGTCAAGGCTGAAGGTCATCTCAATAAAGAGACAAGTTTGGCACGAAGTACCTTGGGAAATTTGAAGCTCAAGATAACATACCGGCAGAAGATGAGGAGGAAGATGGAAGCAGCTAGGAGCGCAAAAGACAACGAGCAATAAGCTGAGATTCGCGGCAGATTTCTTTCCTTACGCGAAAAAGGAAAAGGATCTCCCTTTCCTTCCACCGAATATTTGGAGGATTGGGAGTATCTCCTTTATGCGGAATATCTCACCGGGGAAGAAAAGTCTAGCCGTGAACCTCAGCCACTTCTACCACAAAGCCCAAGCCCACGAAGAACTATATAAATCCCTGCTTTGAAGCAGAGACGCACACAATAGAGAGGAGGGACGGTGTCTAGCTGCTCTTTTAGGCCTTATTCTTATGAGTGATTGGGAGGAGAAAAACAACTCCTACGGGCAAACTTAATATTTATTTTCTGTTCATACTTTCGGCCTTGCTCAGGGTTGGTCATGGCAAGAGGATTTTTTAGTAACTCGTACTTTTGCTATTTCAATTCAAGTATGCTTTTCTTTATTCCGTTTTTGTTCTTTACTTTGGGTATGAGTAACTAGATTTATAAACTTGTCTTGGTAAAGATGAATTGAGTCAAAGCTTATAACGTCTTGAGAGATCTAAACATACTTATAGTTGTATTGGCATGTTCCTAAAACGCTGGGTCTGAATCCTATATAACTTGATCAAGTCTTCGGTGTTGTCTGGCCAGAAGCAGTCTTGGGCAAGATCAGGTTACCACTGTGAACTAGAAATTCCAAGTGTTAGCGACTTCCTGCTTGCCAGTCAGAGGGATCGACGTGGTGATGTAGGTGGGAACGCCATGGGACGGGCGTCTAAGATGGTGTGCTCATGGTTGCGCAATCCCGCTAATGCCTATTTGAGTATGTTGGAGTAGGCTTGGCTGAAGAGCAATCTTGGGCAAGGGAGATAAGGGAGTGAGTAACCCTTACCTTCTGAGTTGAAAATGTATGTTGGGCGAGGCTTAGGTGGCTACGAGATGAGTAAAACGAGGGTTGCCTGAGTGATGTGTTTGGGTGGTAGGAGCAAAACCCCATTCTCCTACCACCTCATTCTTACGCTCACCTTTAACCAATGACATGCGAATACAACGAATAACTTTGTATCGATGATCAAGACATAAATCAAGACTCAAGAATTCTAACCCAAGTCAAGTTGCTTTCTTATTTAACTATCTTTGTTGTTTTCTTTTCAGTTATTTATATTTAAAACACTTTATTTTCTGCTTGATTACAACTTCTTGCCCAAGACTAGACCAGACTCAAAACCCAAATTATGACATTGAGAGAGAAATCCACCAACTCCCTATGGGATCGACCCTGTACTTGCCACTAGCTGAACCTAGTGAAGAGTGTAGGTATTATAAATTTATTTTGACCAGAGTGATAACGACTGAGCTCCGTCAAACAAAAAAAAATATAATTAGAGCCTAGAGAACTAGAGTATTGTCATCAGGTTGAGATCAATGAGGAACTTGATATATATATTTACATTCAAAAACTTTCAAGTACAATGGATAGATCATTCTGTACAACTTGAAAGATAAAACATAGAACTGGAATAGAAAATAGTAAGAAAGACTAGGTGCTTTGGCGTCCTTCAGTTCTTGTCTTCTCAATATGCTTCCTCTGTTCTTCAGGAGAGATAGATGAAAACATGCGATAAGTGACATTCCTGATAGTTCCATACGGTCCATCCATATTCAGCGCATGACCCACAACCTGAGAAGAAATGATGACCTTAGATTCAATAGGTCTCTTATCCAAATATTGGGTTCCTGGTAGAACAGGTTTGTCCCATGTCTTCATTGGTGGGGTAGTGATTTCAATTCTAGCATTGACATCATCTGTTAGGGTTTGTATACCTCAAAGTATGTTTTATGCTCAGATGATGTATCAGACTTGTTTTCAATTGCACTTTAATGAGAATAAATATTTCTATCATTGGTTTGTTATTTATTATTGTTATATATTAAATTACAAACAAGTCCATTTATTATATGTGGTGGATCGATGATCACAAAAGTTAACACAGTTGGCTCCTTTGTAAACACATACCGCCTCTGAGCCCGCCCTCAGAATGGCTTTTATTTTCTATTTATTGTGTGGAACTTGTCTAAATTGATATGCCAATTTATTGGAGATCTTATCCAGATTTTAGACATGTCATAATATGTGATTATCCATGTTAAAAACCTTTTTCAAAATTAAAAATAACTAAATAATAATTGTAATTGCATTTTATTACTTTAATTTGTTAAGAATACATATGGTCTCCATGAGACGGTCTTTTCGTAAAGTAACTTGTTTTGATTCCATGCAGGATCACATTTTACCAATTCACGTAATAAGATTTCTCTAAAGATGACTGTAAGAATTTAATTGATGGCAGTATGACCCCTACGCTGTGGGCTTCTGAAAGTCGATTAATTTCTTTGGTGTCAGGCTCATGGTAATAGCTTATGTGTAATTTGGGGGTTATAGCAGCACTGCGCGGCCTCTAACTACTGAGTTGCATGGCCATGTAAAAATGTTTTGAAATTGATTGTGTAATCGATCACACTGCGTGGCTTGCATGGTTAATTTTAAACAGTTTGTTCAAAATCATGTTTTCTTTAAAGGTTTTTGATTATCTGCGCTTGAGCATGTATTTATGATTGTTTATTTGATTTATTCTATGTTTTGTTAAGTATGACTTTCAATCCACTCACCACGATCATTGAAAAGAAACGTCTTGAGACGGATAATTATATACACTGGAAAAGGAATTGACAAACCATGTCTGCCAGTTCCTCTTGATAACGCATTTGCCAATGCTAGGGCTAAATATGATAAGTGGATGAAGGCTAAAAAGATGGCGAGATGTTACATTATGGCTTCCATAAATAACACCTTGCGGCATCAGCATGAAAGCATCAAGATATCCGTTGATATCATGTTTAGTCTGAATGAGATGTTCGGTACACATAGCAGATTGGCCAAGCAAGTGACCATTCGCAATGTGATGAACGTCTTTATGGCAGAGGGATCATTGGTTCGAGACCATGTCCTGAAGATGATAGGCTACCTAAGCGAGATCGAGACTCTCGGTGCTAAAATCGACAAGGAGACTCAGATTGATATCGTTTTGCAAAGCTTACCGTTGAGCTTTGAGTCATTCCAGATAAACTACATTATAAATATGAATGATTATACGTTGACGGAACTATTGGCTGAGCTGTAAACGGTGGAAGTAATTGTGAAAGCCCAACCCAAGACTGCGTTAGTAGTATAGCTCCAACTTCTTCTAGCAACCTTAGAAAGTGTAAGGGCAAGAAGAAGGGAACGCCGAGAAATACTAAGAAGAGGAACTGGAAAATGTTTCAAGTGCAGTAAGAAAGGACATTGGAAACAAGATTGTCCGCTTCATAAGAAGTCGGTGAGCGGTCAAGGTACGTTTACAGCTTTAGTGGTAACATCATGTTATATGGTTAATTCTGTCAATTCTTGGGAAATAGATATAAGAGCCACTGACCATGTTTGTTGTGACTCGCAGGCACTTCTGCGATACAGACCACTTAGAGACAGAGAGATTTCCATCTCGTTGGGTGACGCTATGCGAGTGGCGGCGATTGCATTGGGAGATGTAGAGTTCCAGTTTGCCTCTACCGTATTAGTTTTACATGATGTTTTATTAGTACCTAGTTTTAGAAAGAACCTCATTTCGGTTTCTAAACTTGTTTTGGATGGATATTTTGTTTCTTTTGATGATTCAGTTATTATCAAGAAAAGAGACGTGTTTATCTGTTCTGGTACTATGATTAACAATATGTATACTATGTTTACAAAACCAAAACAACGTTTAACTTATCGACTAACTTCAAGAATAGAAAAACTTCTTGTCTTTCGTCGAATGATACATATCTATGGCACTTAAGGCTTGGACATATTAACCTTAGGATGATTCAAAAGTTAGTGGAACATGTGCATTTGGATAAACTCCAAGTTGAGCCATACCCTATATGTGAATCATGTTTGGAAGGTAAAATGACCAAGAGACCATTCAAGGTCAAAGGAAATAGAGCCCAAGATGTGTTGGATATCATTCACTCCGACGTTTGTGGTCCAATGTCGACTCTGGCCAGAGATGGCATGCAGTACTTCATCACTTTCATTGATGATTACTCAAAATACGGATATGTCTATTTGATGCACCACAAGTCAGAATCCTAAATTTTTTTAAGGAATTTAGGACGCTTGTGGAGAATCGTCATGGAAAGACTATCAAGTGTCTGCCTTCTCATCGCGGAGGCAAATACCTCAATGTTGAGTTTTTGAGCCATATCGGATGCATGGATTCAATCCCAGTTGACTGAACCGGGTACACCCCAGCTAAATGGTATAGTAGAAAGACAGAATAGAACATTTATGGAGATGGTGAGATCTATGATGAGTTATGTAGAGTTGCCTATTTCGTTTTGGGAATATACCCTAAAGACGATAGTTTACACATTGAACTTGGTACCATCCTAGTCAGTCCCTAAGACACCGATTGAGTTGTGGACCGGGCGCCAGCCCAGTCTAAGACATCTCAAGGTTTGAGGTTGTCCAACACATGTGCTAGAAAAGGACACCGACAAATTAACACCTCGTACTGACTTGTATTTTCTCGTGGGTTATCCTAGAGAGACGAAAGGGTGGGAGTTTTATAGTCTTAGAGATCATAAGGTCATGATTAGCACTCACGCTCGATTTCTAGAAGAAGACTACGTGAACAACCACAAGTGAACGAGTGAAATAGCTCTCAAGGAAATGAGAAGTAGAGCTAATCCAAATTCAAAAGAAACACAACGTACAACAACACAAACTCACCTGTAGTGGAGCCTCATCATAGTGGGAGGGTTGTTTCTCAACCAGATCGATTCATTGGAGTGAGAGAGACATCTGAATCAGTCTCAGGCCTAGATGAATCGGATCCTTAGAACTACAAAGAGGCAGTACACGACAAAGACTGTCACTTCTGGTTAGAGGCGATGGACTCTGAACTGTAATCCATGGTAGACAAGGAAGTATACGAGTTAGTTGATCTGCCCGATGGCTGGGAGGCCATAGGGAGTAAATGGGTCTTCAAGCAGAAACGAGGGCCGACGGTAAAGTCATTGTCTTCAAGGCTAGACTATTACCTAAGGGCTATACTCAAAAGGAAGGTATCGATTACGATGAGACCTTCTCACTAGTAGACATGCTCAAGTCTATTCGTATACTCTTGTCAGTAGCAGCACATATCGATTGGGAAGTATGGAAGATGGATGTCAAGACATCTTTTCTAAATGGAAATCTTGAGGAGAACATCCATATGCAACAACCCGAGGGCTATGCAGTTCAAGGAAATGAACACATGGTGTGGAAGCTTAAAATGTCCATTTTGATCAGGTTATCAAGTCTTATGGATTTGATCAGTGCCCTGACGAAAGCTGTGTGTACAAGAAGTGTAAGGGTAAAGTAGTTGTTTTCTTGGTGCTATACGTAGATGACATTCTATTGATCGAAAGTATCAAGAAGATGTTGTCGAACGTTAGAGCATACCTGTCCAGTTAATTCGATATGAAGGATATGGGAGACGCAAGCCACATTCTAGGGATCAAGGTCATCCGTGACAGATAAAAGCGAATGTTGTGCTTATCTCAGGAATCCTATATCGAGAATATACTTAGACGCTTTAGCATGCAGAATTCCAAGAAGGGTTTCTTACCCTTCAGGCATGGAATTGTTCTTTCTTAGGACATGTGTCCTAAGACACTTGAAGAGAAAGAGGAGATGAGACAGATACCTTACACTTCAGCGTAGGTTGTCTCATGTATGCTATGATGTGTACTAGGTCGGATATCTGCTTTGCCATAGGCATGGTAGCACGATATCAGTCTAACCCTGAAAAGGAACATTGGACAGTGGTAAAGAACATACTCAAGTACCTTAAGCGGACTAAGGAGTACTGTTTGGTTTACCAGGCTGATTTATTATGTCATTTGGGTTATACCGATTCTGACTTTCAGACGGATCGAGACTCAAGGAAATCTACCTCCAGGTATGTGTTTACTTTGGGAGGAGACGTCACATGGAGGAGTGTGAAATAGAAATGCATCGCGGACTCCACCATGGAAGCTGAGTATGTGGCCGCATCTGAGGCCGCAAAGGAAGCAGTTTGGCTCAGAAGCTTCTTGATGGACCTAGATGTGATTCCGACTATGCCAGCGAGTATCACGGTTTATTGTGATAACTCTGGTGCAGTGAAAAACTCAACGGAATCACGGGTCCACAAGGCGAGTAAACACATTGAGAGAAAATATCACATCATTTGTGATATTGTAAGGAGGGGCGACATAGTGGTAACGAAGATAGCATTCGAGGACAGCCTGGCAGATCCCTTCACAAAAATCCTGAACTGGAAGACGTTTGAGAGGCATGTAGAGGCATTAGGAGTACGACGTGTTATAAACCTGCTTTAGGGAGAGTTATATTTCATGCGACACATATATTTGTATACTCTAAAGCATGTTGAGTATAACTGGGAGATTGTTAAGGTTTGTATAACTCAAAGCATGTTTTAATCTTATACGATGTATCAGACTTGTTTTCAATTGCACTTTAATGAGAATAAATATTTCTATTATTGGTTTGTTATTTATTATTGTTATATATTGAATTGCAAACAAGTCCATTTATTATAATTGTAGACTGTGTGGTGGATCGATGATCACGGAAGGTAATGTTCGACTATAATTATTTCGAGTCGCTCGCAATCTTAACGAGGTCGTCTAGCAATGATAAGCCAACCTAAGTAGTATTCTAAAGGAAGACTTAGCAGGACAATTTAATTCTTTTATCAAAAACAAAAGCAAGTAAAAGGATGTTTGAAGGTTTTAAAAGGGTTGGATTCAAGGAGATTTGGAAGGAGATTTGAACGGGGTGAATTACGGTTCGATAGCTAACGATTCAAATCGTTTCTCCACAAGCGGATGATTTGCTTAGGAGAAAGTATAAAATATTATATTCAGCATTTATATTCTCCTATGTGATTAATAATTAATTATTCATGTGATTAATTAAACCTTGTATCATGAGATTTCGTGAGCCCCTCATACATGTTCCATCAGTTGGTATCAGAGCCGGTAACAAGATTTTAATTTCTTATATGAATTGGATTTAATTCTTATTTATTTTCCTGTGATCTTAATTTGATATTATGGATGCTAGATTTATATTTAGCATTATATAAAAATATTACGTGGCTTATATGATTTATTCCGCTTTTATTCGTTTATTTCATTCTTCGGTGCCCGGTTTGTGGCTTAAAGTATATAATCACACGGGGGTTGACCGTGTTAGATTATGATTTATTCTACTTTCCATGTATTGCATTTAATTATGTAATTGAGTGGGAGATGAAGAACGAGATGGAGAAACAAAGGCCGGAACTAGGCCACGACATCGTCGTGGGACGGGGAACGGGCACAACGCGCGGCACCAGCGCTAGGTGGGCGAGCAGGCATGCGCGGAGCAGGCACGCACAGAGCGTGCAGGAGGAAGGCCAGGCGCGACCCTGGCCGCGGCACAGCGCCTGGCATGTGCTGGCGCGGGGCGCGCGTTAGGCGGGATGGGGCAGGCGCATAGCAGCACGCGACTAGAGCAGCCCGAGGCACGGGATGGCACGCGCAATGCATGACACCCGACACGTCTCGGTGCTGCACACACGAGGGGCGAGCGGCACAACAGCGAGGGCGGAATGGGCCCAGGGGCTAGCCCGTGTAATTGATGTAATTAGTTAGTTAGTTAGATTATAATTGATGTAATTATTTGCCTTATTATGTGCTTAATTGTTTAATTTGGCTTTTATTTGCTATTTATTATGTGAAACTTGTCTAAATTGATATGCCAATTTATTGGAGATCTTATCTTGATTTTAGACATGCCATAATATGTGATTATCCATGTTAAAAACCTTTTTCAAAATTAAAAGTAACTAAGCGATAATTTTCATTGCATTTTTTTATTTAATTTGCTAAGATTACATATGGTCTCCTTTAGACGATCTTTTCATGAAGTAACTTGTTTTGATTCCATGCAGGGTCACATTTTACCAGTTCACGTGATAAGATTTCTCTCTAGGTTGTAAGAATTTAATTAATGGTAATATAACCCCTCCACTGTGGGCTTCTAAAAGTCGATTAATTTCTTTGTTGTCAGGCTCATGGTAATAAGTTAGGTGTAATTTGACAGTTATAGCAGCACTGCGCGGCCTCTGACTGTTGAGTTGCATGGCCAAGTAAAAACATTTTAAAATTGATTGAGAAATCTTCCTCGTTAGCGTGTCTTTAAAGGGGGCCTCTTGTTCATCCTGATTTCCCAACAACAATAGTAGAATGCGAGAAGCGTAAACTGTCCAATCCGATTGAGTTAGGGAATCCGAAGGGACGACATGGAAATAGCTCTAAGCCATGAATCCAATTTTCATTTCATCCGGGAAAAGCCATCTTTTTCTTAACAATGTGTTTGTCATTTGATCCAATAGCATTCCGTTAGATAGGAACATAGTTGATAAGTGGGTAGGTGGGTTAGGTGCACCTCTCGCCCAGTGGGAAGTAATGAGGCTAGTCTCCCCCTTCCCCTGAATGAAAAAGTATTGGGGCTTTTTGCTTGCAAACATTTTATTTTAGGAAAGACCGGCTAGAGCCGCTTTAAGAGTGGTTAGGAGTTTGAAAGCTGACGTCGGAATATCTCTCCCTTCGGGAAATATCTTGAACAAAGGAATTATAATCGATCACACTGCGTGGCTTGCATGATTAATTTTAAATAGTTTGTTCAAAAGCATGTTTTCTTTAAAGGTTTTGATTATCTGCCGTTGAGCATGTATGTATGATAGTTTATTTGAAGTCTTTCAACGTGAGCTCTAGTGGGAGGATCAATTTGTGTAGTCCTCTTTCCTCGTCCTTGAAGTCTGATCGAATATAGATTCACAGCACGCTCAGTATAAACCTTCCTGTGCTTCAGTGCTCTAGAATCATTGTGCTCATTCAGTTTTACAAAGACTTCCTTGACTTCTTGAGGAATGACAATTGTGACTCGTTGAGCATCAAGGGACAAAGTCATTTCTCCTTCAAAAACCTCGTCATCAACATCATCTTGAGCCTCAGAATGTGTTTTCATCGCAGCATCCTTCCCTTGAGGCATGTCGGAGTCAGGTTTTGGAGAAACATCAACAGCAGGAGTTCTAATGGGTGGTACTTCAGATTGTGGATTTTCAGAAATGGGAGCATCAGAAGGAGTCTTCTTAGGGGTAGCACTAGCTTCAGAAGATGGATTCACCATCTTCGGAACTTCAGATTGGATATCAGCTGCTTTTTCTTCAATAACATCTTTTTCCAGTTCCTGAGATCGAGGAACTTCATGATTGACATCAGCGGCAGGTTGATTAGTAGGATTAGCATCAGCAGAGGCAATCACAGTCTCAGTGGCATCAACATATGTACCCGCATCATTACTGGATTCCTTCAGTTGTTCTTGGGATTGATTCTCAGTATGGGAAGGTGGAACTTCAATAGATTTATCAGCAGCGTCGACATCTGCTTCATTTACTTTCAAATCAAAAGGCATGGCACCTGAGTCACCATCTTTGTCCTTATCATCGGGATTCTCAGTTGATTTGTCTGATACAACCAACTCTTCTTCTTCTTCTTCAAGAAGGACATCTCCTCCTTCCATGTTTTCAGGCTCATCTTTCCCCTTTTTGGCATCAACAATAAGTGGGAACTCAGGGAGAAGCTCATCATCATACTAAGGTAGAGCATGAGTATCTGGTATAAATTGAGCAAGATTGTAAGTTTCAGAGAGAGAAGTGCAAAATTCTTCTAGGTAAGACAATCTGAGGCGAGAGTGAGAGATCTAAAGGTCAACGATATTATGGTAGTCAGCGGAACCAAAGGTTTCGACAGCAACATAGGCAGTTCGGGCAGTAGAGACATCGGAATTGGTGGGGAGCTGATTCAAATTATTCTTAGCTTCCCTGGCACGACGAATGGCAGTCCTAAATTTGTTTTTCATTCTATCGATTGACCTAGTGTGTGAAGAAATGGTGCTAAGAAGAGATTCAGCATTAGCCTGAAAGGCGGAAACTTCAATTTTCACCAATGAAACAGATTTCTCAATCTCAGTGGTCTTGGCGCGATTGCTGTCGACAGCGCGAATAACCTCATTCATCTTCTCCTGAGAGGGAACATGGTAAGTATGAAGATGGTTGGGAAAATTGCAAGTCATCTCTATCTTCACAAATTCATGTAGAGAAGTGTACTAAGCGGCAATGGCGGCTTCAATCTTCTCATCAATATGAGGCGTCTGTTTCTCCAAGAGAGAGTGAGCATCAACAAGAGAAGCCTTAAGAGACTTGTTCTCAGTGGAGAGAGTGTCCAGAGATTAAGCAAAGGGTTGAGCATGGTCAAAGAGAGCACGAGAGAATTCCTCAATTTTCTTCTTGAGCTCCTTAGAATAACCAGCTTGACAAGCATCGGTGGTAGCGGCGGAGTTGTCAATATATTTCTTAAGGACAACGTCCATGTACTTGGAAGACTCAAAGAGAGTGTCCTGGATGAGAGCAAGATGGGCCTTAAGCAAAGCACCATCTGAAGATAAAACATCAGAGACAGAAACTTCAGGCTGCGCTGAAGTGCTATCCTGGACTGGAGGAAGCATCAAGAGTGGAATCTCAATGGAGGTAGAGACCTGTCGAACATAAGAGCGACCAACAGCTGCCTCTGCAATGTCAAGTTGTTCTTCAATGTATGCCTCGACATTCAGAAATATGTCCTTAACATCGATAAATTGAAAGACTTCCTAAAGCTCGACTTCATCAACCAGAATGGCACTCATGCCAGAACGAGGTCATCTAGCAATAGTAAGTCAACCGAAGTCGTATTCTCAAGGAAGACTTAACAGAGCAATCCGATTTTTTGTTCATAAACGGAAAGTAATAAAAATGATTTGATTTGGAGTATTATATCTAGGCGAAGAATGTAAATAAGAAACGCAATTTAAATCTAACCTAAGAAAGCGAAATAAATCTAATCTAAGAAAGCGAATTAAATATACTCTAGGAAAAATAGTAACTTGGAAATTGAATTCAAAAGAATTATGGAACGAAATCTGGAATTCGAAATTAGAACAAGAATTCAAAAACATAAACAATAAAAACGAATTAAAGCAATATACGAAGCAAGAATAAGTAAAGGTAAAACGAACGAACTTGAATTAAGAATTGGAAACGGTCTTGAATCCACAACGAAAGTTTGAAAACGAACTACGAACTATGAATGTTGTAATCGGCTAACTTGAAAAAGAAAAACAATGCAAAGAAGTATCTAAGTCTTGACTCTCTGGAAAGTAGTCTAGGGCGTCGTGCAAAAAACTGGAGTCGAAAGTCCTATCAAAAGTCATGTCTTCGAATGAGAATTACGCCGAGCATATATAGGCGAGAGGCAGGCCCCTGACTTGGTGGCTCCGTGCCAATCTAGGGTTGGTTGCAACGGCCCCGAGTTAGCAGCAAGGTCAGCGACCTCTGACTTGCTCTGGCGTGCGCTCCTTGGCTGGCTCAGGCGCTGGGTCGGTCGCTGGCGCGTGTGGCCTAGTCAGCGGCCGCGGAGTTTCACGCGACTCCTGACTAGTGCCTCGACACTTGTCTTTGTTTTCTCCTTGTTTCTCGATTTTTCTTCATTTCTTTTCCAACTTCGACGCTCGTATAGGCCAATGATCCTGAAACATAAAATGAAACATAAATCGGGTCAAAACATCACAGAACGAGGGAAAATAGTACGAATAAAGATACGAAAATTATAAGTTTAGACGAACAAAAGGAGACTAAACAACCCCTCCACACACAAAATTTTGCTTGCCCTCAAACATAACTTAGTCTAAACTATCAGTAAGGGAAAAATCTAATCACGGCATGCGTTCTTGACAAGACTTCAAATCATTCCAAAATTGATCTTCATATCATCACATCACGTCACATAGAGATCATAGAAGCAAGTAGACCATCTAGACTAGATTATAATCAATTCGAACAAAGCAAAATAATGATGCACAAGATGTTATTGAGATCACATAATCGGCTAGAGTTTTTATCTATCTTAAATAGCGTATATTTTTCTTTTCTTTACTTTCTTTTCAACATGAGGAATATTAAGGACAATATTCACCGGGTGAGTACTCCGAATGTTCGGGTTTTCCCGGTGTGGTTTCCCATACCCATCTCTTTTATAAATTTGTATTTTTGATTTAAGAGAGTGGGGTAGAATCCTTTTGTATTCCTATTTTTCAAGAACTTAAGAAAATTTCTTAGAATGATGTCAAGTTATATAGTCATTGTCGCGAGGTGTGAACAATTAGGGGTTCCCTAATGTATCCTCACACGGTTTCCCGTGCTCATGGTTCCCATAGGAGCAGAGACCTCTTGACAAAGTTCATTTAATAAAACACGGATACGCAACAAGTGGTCATAAACAACTAGCCAATTGAATCAATCAATTTATATCATCATGCATCATTATTTTAATCGTTCTACTAAGATCCACAATCCAGTCATAATGTTCTACACCTTCTTAGTTCATCTACATTTCACAACATAAATCAACTCCAATCAATTAAGGAATTCAAATCAATCTCATCATAAACATATGCCACGACTCGAATTACCCACAATGTATCAAGACAAAGTAGCTCTAAAACAATCAAAATTTTGCATGCTTACAAGATACTAAAATAAAACGACGAATGCACGCATGAAAAGACACCCCTCCCCCCCTAAAAAAATAGAGCAATGCCCTCATTGCGGAAAGTAAAGATCTAGAGAGTAGGGATAGAGAAAACGTCCCTGAAATGCGGCATTCGAAGCAAAAGGACTGACATTAAACCTGAAAATAAACGAATGGAAAACGAAAATTAGCCGATCACACATTCACATACGAAAAGGAAATGAAGCAAATAATAAAAAAAAAAGAAATGGCGTGGGTTGCCTCCCACGAAGCGCTTCTTTTATGTCACTAGCTTGACGGGAGGCTCAATTAACCGGGATTGTCAGTTTTAGGGGTTGACTCCACAACGTCGGGTATGAAGTCAATGTATGATTTCACCCGATGCCAATCTACTCGAAATGGCGCTTTCCCCTTTTTAGCATGTGGTGCATCGCCCTTTGATGGCGAAAATTTCCTAAGGATGGGCAATCCTCTCTTATGGGATTTGGCATTGTCGAGACGTGGCTCAGATGTGGCTCTTGAGCGCATAAGAGCTTCCGCATAAGTTGACAAGTATTTGTGTCGAGAAACGGCGGTCATGATCATCGGCTTGGGTGAAAGGTGTAATTGTTAGTTTCTCTTAGAGTTTTGTTCGCCCGTCAACATCTTCACTCGGCCGGTCTCTCTTTTCACGTCCAAAATCTTCTCTTGAGCAACATCCTTACTATGAAAAGTCTGCACTATAGATTTTTCAACCAAAGGGTTAGTAGTATCTATATAGCACGTATCAATCAAATCGACATAATTGGCAGTGTGAACTTGGTGAGCAGAAAAAGATACTTCCTTATTAAGGACCGACGTTTTAATGGTACTATTTTTGACATCAATAATGGTATTAGTAGTAGCCATAAAAGGTCTCCCTAGGAGTAGTGTATGCTCGATTCCGTCCTCACGTACATTGCCTATCTCAAGAACAACAAAATCAACAGGTACGATCAATTCACCAATCTTAACAAGAACATCTTCAATTATACCTTTTGGATGTCTCACGGATCTATCGGCTAATTGAAGGGACATGCGAGTGGGTTTTAATTTACCTAATCCTAATTGTTTAAAAATAGAATAGAGCATAAGATTAATTCCCGCTCTTAGATCTAGCATGCCAGACGCTGCCTTACCGTTACCTAGAGTAATATCAATAACGAAGCTACCTAGATCGCGTCGCTTAGGAGGTAAAGGCTGCTGCATGATCGTACTCGCCACTTTGGAGACTGTCACTAACTCTTGATCGTCGAGTTTCTTCTTCTTTGAAATCAGTTCTTTGAAGAATTTGACATAAGATGGAATATTCTTGATTGCTTTGAGGAGTGGAACGTTCACTGTTACTTTGGATAGCATCTTGTAAAGATCCGCGAACTATTGCTTGCTTTTAACATCCTTTAGCCTACTAGGATAAGGAATAGGCGGAACGTATGGATTTACCGCCTTGTGAAGCTCCTTATTGTGCTGCTCTTTCTCCTCCTTCGGTGGCACCTTATCGATTTTTTCCTAAGACCTCATCTCCATCTTGGTTTCCACCACCTTGCCATCCTTTAGAACGGATACTGCTTGCACTTGATGTGGTTGGTGTCCTTGTGCTGGAATTTTCCTCATCTGCTGGCTTTGTTGCAACTGGTTAATAGCGCCAGAAATCTACCTTATTGCCGTCTCGAGGCGCTTGATTGTTGCTTCTTGAGCCTCTCGAACCTTCTTGCTCTCTTGCATAAATGCGGCTAGACTATCTTCAATTGATGATCTTTGGGGAGGAACATGTTGAGGTGGAAATTGTTGTACCGGTGGTGGATAAAATTGTTGCGGCTGTGGTGAAAAAAATTGTTGTTGTGGCGGTTGTGGTGGATAATACAGTTGTTGTTGATGTTGAGGGCGAAAATTCTGAAACGGTGGTCGTCTATTTTGGAAATTCTGTGTTCCATGCCCTTGGAATTGGGGTTTCCATCCTGAGTTTTGCTGAGGCTGAGGCTGGGGTGTGAATTCCTTTGCTGCATACACCTCGGTTTGTCCTTCGGATGTTATCTCTTCCATTCGCGGACATCCCTCTACAACATGGCCAAAGTCGCCACAAATACCGCATGACTTAGGTGCAGCTTGCTGAACAGACGGTGATGGGGGTCGGTTCATCTTAAATTCTTGTAACTCCTTCATCATATCCGCCATTTGTTTCTTGAGATCGAGGCTCGTAGTCACTGCACTGGCCTCCATTCATCTCGGTCGTGTGGATTTCTGATGGGAACTCATAGCTAGGGTCTCAAAGATCTCGTTCATCTCCTCCACTATCTTGACTGCAATGTTTCCTCTCGCCGAACTGTCCACCATGAATTCAGTAGTCTGGAGCAAACCATCATAGAAAAATTGACAAAGCATCTCCGATGTCATCTGATAGTGAGGACACTGTTGAAGTAGCTCTTGAAATCTCCCCCACGCCTCATGAAATGACTCGTCATGTGCTTGTGCAAAATTCATTATTTTAGTACGTACCGCTTGAGTTTTGTGATGTGAATAGTACTTCAACATAAATTTCTCACAAGCCGATCCCCAAGTGGTGAGTGATCCGAATGGAAGAGATAAGAACCAAGATTTGGCCCTATCCTTCAACGTGTAAGGGAAACACTTCAACTTGAGTTGATCTTCCGTCAGGGAGTGAAGCGGGAAAGTTTGCACCACCATGCAATATTCTCGGATGAACGTCAAAGCGTCTTCACTCGGGAGTCCATGGTACGTGTTGGGAACCCCAAAGTATTTTTGTTTTGATGATAATATCTCGAAACACACTTAGTCTTTACAGTTTTCATTAGAGTTAAATTGTTCTACATGTTAACAGATCACTACATATAAAGTGAATTCTGATAGAGAACAGATTAGGAGATGACTGGGCATGTAAAGTAAATACTCCTATAGAAGTCATTTCAATTATAGTCTAGGTTGAAGATCAAGACTTTTTCCAAAGAAAAGAAATCGATCTGCAATGACAACCTTCGACCAGATCACCAACCAGATCGATGATCACAGCGAAGCACCAGATCGACAGAGTCATCAAACCACCAGATGACATCACTCTACACATCATATCCACTTGCCACGTCAATATAGGAGTCCATCCAATAGGGTTTGGAAAGAAGAATCATTGATTATCACGAGGAAGGAAAGTAACCGTTAGCGATCTGTTTTCCATACTTAGAGGATTGGGTCAACGTTTCTACAAGGCAAAAGAAGATATGATGGACATCATTGATTGGAAATCTACAATCAAATCCACGCCAATCAACAAACGGCTAGAATTTCAAATTCAAGCCTATATATACTTGAAGTTCAAAATCTGGAGAAGGACGCGCTACATCGAATAACTACACGCTAAGGCAATCAATATCTGAACCAGACTAAGAGCTTCAAACAACTTGTGATTCTACATCACACCAACCCAGTCTCGATTCAAGTCTGTCTTATTGAGAGAGAGGAGATCACCCTGCTAGCTAGTAGTTTTCTAGTGGTAACGTAGAGGTAATCTGTTGTAAAGGGACACGACCCTTACTTCGTGCATAAGTATCCTTCTAGCTTTGATTGATACTTGTGACTCATTCTCAGCGAGTCTAAAGAAGAAGAGTATCCTAGTAGCGGATAATCTGATCTGGTTTTGATCAGACCGTGGACGTAGGGATTTCCCGAACCACGTTAAACAACTGTGTTATTTATCTTTCTGCACTTTTACTCTCAGTTGTTTATTTTTACTAACTCCCTACACTTCCATATAGACTACATCTCAATCACTCTGCTTTAAACAATCTGGTTAATCATTAAGGTTTTCTATATAAGAGCACCAACTAAATCCACCATATTTCCGCACACACAATATTTAGAAAGTAATAAGATCACTCTTATTTTGTCTAAGTATTTACACTACAGAGAAATCTGTTTGGACTGATCTGGTATCGATCTGTTGATCAATCTGGTCAGTCACCTGCCGAGCAATTTCTTGTTTAAGAATAGCATGAACTCTCTAATAAATTACCAAGTAAACTGAAAAGTTTGTATTTGGTGTATCCCCCCCCCCATACACCAAATCTTGCTCTTTCGGGACCAACAAGTGGTATCAGAGCAGTGGTTCAAACGACCATTGTTTCTATTTCACAGGGTTAATACCTGCGTGGTCAACTTGAATAGATCTAGGAAAACCTATCTTTCATTCACTTGCATTCTATCTGCTATGGAATCATCTGTTGTTAGGGCTTGTGAATAATTCTCCATCCAAGGATATAGAGAATGGAGCTTTAGAATCAAAACAGCACTCAAAGCCCATCACTATCTGATGTGGAAAGTAATAGAAGAAGGTCCACTAGAGATCACTAAGGAAAAGACGGTAACTACTTCAACTGGAGTAACAACACAGATAGTTCCTAAAGATCCAAGAAAATACACTTCAGAGGAACGTCGCGAAGCTAACCTGGATGACTTTGCGAAAGGGATCATATCTAGCACAGTCAAAGGTGTACATCTGGCCAAAATCCAAGATCTGGATACTGCCAAAGAGATGTGGGAAGCCTTAAGAGACTTGTGTCTAGGATCCGAAGTCATGATTTAAAACAAGCTGTCACTTGCCTGCAACAAATACGATGAATTCAAAATGAAACCAAGCGAGACCATCGAAAAAATGAAAATAAGATTCACTAGAATCTTACTTGAGATATCTGCATTCAAAAAGAACAAATATACTCAAAGAGAGAAAAACATGAAAGTACTCAGAGCACTTCCACCAAGCTGGGATATATATGCTGCAATGCAACCACTTCGTGCCGACTTCAATGAACTCTCTACAGAAGCTCTATTTGATCATCTTGAAGGTCATGAATGTGACATTCAAAGAATTCGTGGACCAGATCATCTGTCCAAAAAGGGAGAAAACGGCTCAAAGAAGGACAAAGAAGTAGCCTTCAAAGCGAAGAGCAAAACAGATGAACCTTCTGATTCCACCACACCAGATGAAGAGAAGGGTTATGACAAACTACTAAAAGAATTTGCAATGATTGCTAAACACATGGACAAGATGGAGATCAGATCGAAGAAATTCAGACGTTTCTACAAAGATAACAAAAACAAATTCTACAAGAAACGTGACAATGATCGATCTGATAACAAGGATGAATCAAAACAACAGACGGGTAAATCCTCAAAAACATCTAACTCAACAGATTATACCTGCTTTGGTTGTGGTAGAACAGGTCACCTCAAAATAGATTGTCCTGATCTGTCCAAAAGCCAAAGAGAAGAGTTGAGAGCTAAAAGAGATCGAAAACTCAAATATGAACGCAAGGCCATGCTAGCTGAAGAAGAATCAAGCAGCTCGAGTCATTTTTCAGATATCTCATCAGAGAATGATGAAGCATTCTATGCTAATGAGGAAGAAAGTTGGGATGAATGCTATGTGGGACTAGACAACGGTCTGGATGAAGTCGAGGTAAATTCTTGCAATTCCAATTCCTCAAATGATAATGATCTGGAACAAGAAGTAGAAGAGCAATCTCAATACTCATGGGAAGAAGTTAATGAGATGTTCAAGAGCTATTCGAGTATAAAAAGACTGTTTAGAGAAGTTGTGGAAGAAAATGATAGGCTGAAGAAATCTGAACAGATACTGAGCACAACTAACACCCAATTTGCTGCCCAAGTAACTGATCTGGAAGAACAGATCAAGGGAAAAGATAGAGAGATTCACTCACTAAACTCAAAGGTCAAAGATCTCATCAACAGAAACAACGTAGCTGAAGAAAAGATAAAGAAAGGCTAAGAAATGATCTACAAAAGTGATGAACGTGCTAAACTGCTAATCAATCTGCAGCAAAAAGGCACATCTGGTTTAGGATATCCAGGTCACTCGGAAAAATCTTCGGGAACCATAAGCTTTGTACCAGAGAGAAAGCAAATACCAGATCAAATAATAGATCTGAGAAACAAGAAAGATCATCCCCAGAGGATGATGATAAAAGAGACCGGGTACAAACAACACTACCAAACAAAGGGTCAACCAGCTCATTACGCAGAAACAGATCATGTTCATAAAAAGAATGTCAACATGACATTACCCACCAAAAATGTCAACAGGGCAAAGAATGTCAACAGGACAGTACCTATTAAGAAGGGATTGAAGAATGATGGAATAGAGAGACATCATCCATCTGTATTTCATTCTCTGTCTAGAGTTGATAATGATGGGAATATCATTACTTGCTATATTTATGTTCCTAACCCAAAAATATTCTGGATTCGAAGGGAACATTTGCTAATCACCGAGCACCCAAACGTTGAAGGCTAAATAAGTTTAATTAATTATAGGACCAGAAGACTGCAAGAAGAAACAAGATAGCAAGAGGAACAATCTGGATAATTGATAGTGGATGTTCGAAGCACATGACATGTGACAAGAACCTACTATCAGATTACATTGAAAAACCAGGACCACATGTCACATTTGGATGTAACTCAAAAGGATACACCAGAGGATATGGAAATATAAAAGTTGGGAAGACCATCATCTCAAATGTATCGTATGTTGAGGGTCTTAGTCACAATCTGTTTTCAGTAAGTCAATTCTGTGCAAATGGTAATCAGATCGTTTTTGATACTAACAACTGTTTTGTGAAGAATAAGGAAGGAGATGAGATTCTCCTCACCGGAAAATTGCAGGACAGATTATATATAGTCCAATGGACAAACCAGATCGAAACTTGTTTAGTTACTAAAACTGTATCAGAAACAAGCTGGTTATTGCACAAGAGATTGAGTCATCTAAACTTCAAGTCAATCAACAAGATTGCAAAAGAGAAATTAGTGGAAGGACTACCAGATCAAGTATATGATAAAGATCATATATGTGAGGCTTGTCAAGCTGGAAAGCAGACCAGATCATCCTTTACAAGCAAAACAGCTCACTTAACATCAAGAATACTGGAGCTTTTGCATCTAGATCTTTTTGGACCAGTAAAACCACTAAGCATAAATGGAAGAAAATTCACCTTAGTAATCATAGATGACTACTCAAGGTTCACCTGGGTTATCTTTCTGTTAAAGAAGAAAGAGACACTAGCCAAACTGCCCGATTTTCTACACAAGATCACCAAACAAAAGGAGATGAGTATAACTACTATCAGAACAGATCGAGGAACAGAATTTCTCAACCAAAAGATTGAAGCATACTGCAATAAGATGGGGATCACTCATCAAACTTCAGCTGCTAGAACTTCTCAACAGAATGGAGTTGTTGAAAGGCGTAACAGATCACTAAAAGAGGCAGCTCGTACTATGCTAAATGCAACCAATCTACCTAAGAAGTTCTGGGCAGAAGCAATTTACACAGCCTGTTATACTCAGAACAGATCATCAATTTCACTCAGACATGGAAAGACATCATATGAGATCTGGAACAATAGGAAGCCTAAGATCTCTTACTTTCGCACTTTTGGTTGTTTGTGTTACATACACAATAATGGAAAATCTCAATTGAAGACCTTTGATAGCAAAACTGAACCTGGAATATTCTTAAGATATTCTGATGTCAGTAAAGCATATCGAGTCTACAATAAGAACTCTCATATTGTGGAGGTTACACCTCATATTGTTTTTGATGAGTCTATTGTTGAGTACAGGCCACCTGATGATAAACAGACAGAAAACCAGAAGACTACCAGAAAGATGAATGAGATATTATTAGAAGATATTTTGATCTGGAACTCAAAAAGCAATGATGAAGAGATCAATATTCCACCCATTGCTGAAGAAATCATACAGCAAGGGGGAACAATCCAACACGATCTGGATGAAAACAGATCACCAACTGAAAGCAATGAAACAGTCATTGCAAATGATAATCAATCTGAAAATTTAAATCCAGAAGCAAGAACAAATGAGAATCCATTTCAAGCACACACTGAATTTGAGGACCCAACAGATCAACCTGATCCGGAGATATATGAGGAAGAGATGACCAGGAGAAGGAGATGGATACAAGATCATCCACCAGAACAGATTGTTTCGGGACCAACAGTACGTCGGAAGTAGTGATTGATGGTGTGGCTTCAACTCATAGTTTCGGATTGCGGTGTCGAGAACAATGGCTGAAGTAGCAGTTGTCCCGAACTTGGGCTTAGTGAAATCGTCCATATAACGCGGTCTCTCGTCCGCTCTCTCATTGTCCATCTCTTCGAATAAACGCGAAAGTGAAAATTCGTCAATGTGCTCAATGTCTTCTTCTACGGTGGCTAAAATAACACGTTTCCGGTTTATGTTATCAATAAAGGGCGTAAATGGCTTTCTAGCACTGCGGCGACCTAGCATAAACAACATTCAACAAAAATGTTACGCGTACCACAATATAGAAGAAGAAGGTAAACATAATAAATAAAAGAAAATAAAAAGAAAAATAAAAAGAAAAAGAACAATGAATTAAATCGCCTAAAGTCTTCCCCGGCAACGGCGCCAAAATTTGATTCGACTAAAATTGTTCGAGTCGCTCACAATTTAGAACGAAGTCATCTAGCAATAGTAAGTCAACCCTAGTCGTATTCTCAAGGAAGACTTAACAGGGCAATTTGATTCTTTGTTCATAAACGGAAAGCAATAAAAAGGATTTGATTTGGAGTATTATATATAGGCGAAGAATGTAAATAAGCAACGCAATTTAAATAAAATCTAAGAAAGCGAAATAAATCTAATCTAAGAAAGCGAATTAAATCTACTCTAGGAAAAATAGTAACTTGGAAATTGAATTCAAAAGAATTATGGAACGAAATCTGGAATTCAAAATTAGAACAAGAATTCAAAAACATAAACAATAAAAACGAATTAAAGCAATATACGAAACAAGAATAAGTAAAGGGAAAACGAACGAACTTGAATTAAGAATTGGAAACGGTCTTGAATCCACAACGAAATTTTGAAAATGAACTACGAACTATGAATGTTGTAATCGGCTAACTTGAAAAAGAAAAACAATACAAAGAAGTATCTAAGTCTCGGCTCTCGGATCGAGGTCGAGACGAGCTAAGATATGAATGAAAAATATATGAAAAAGTGCTGGAAAGTAGTCTAGGGCGTCGTGCAAAAAGCTGGAGTCGAAAGTCCGATCGAAAGTCATGTCTTCGAATGAGAATCGCGTCGAACATATATAGGCGAGAGGTGGGTGAGCGACCGCGTAGAGGTGAGCTGCCGCTGACCCGGTGGGTCTGTGCCAATCTAGGGTTGTTTACAACGACCCCGAGTTAGCCGCAAAGTCAGCGACCGCTGAGCATGGTAAACGACCGCTGACTTGCTCTGGCGTGTGCTCCTTGGCTGGCTCGGGCGCTGGCTCGGCCGCTGGCGCGTATGGTCTAGTCAGCGGCCGCGGAGTGTCACGCGACAACTGACTAGTGCCTCGATACTTGTCTTCGTTTATCCTCGTTTCTCGATTCTTCTTCGTTTCTTTTCCAACTTCGACGCTCGTTTATGCTAATGATCCTGAAATATAAATCGGGCCAAAATATCACGAAACGAGGAAAAATAGTACGAATAAAGATAAGGAAATCATAAGTTTAGATGAACAAAAGGAAACTAAACAGAAATCAGGGAAGCGCCTATCAAGGCAGATTGTATAGACCGCACAACTCCACTGTGTGATTTCTGAAGGCTGGAAGGCTGGTATCAGTAGGGGGTTGGGTTGGCTTCATGAAATTGGACACGGTCACAATGGGTCCAACTTCAAGGTTAAGGGATTCAGGTCGTGAGGTATCCTGAATTCTGGAGGTTAGGGAGCGATGACCAGTGTGACGTTCAACGATAGTGATGGGTTTGGGAGTGAGAGGTTGATGATTAAGTTTAGTTGGGGTTGTAGAAAGGCGGAGGCGTTTAGAGAGGGTAAAGTGTTGTGTTTCCTCATTAGAAGATGATTCAGAAACGATTTTAGGGTCAAGGTTAAGGGTAGGGTTAGGGTGAACTTGAACCTGAGGGGGCGCCTGAAACTTCATTGAAGTTCGAGCTGGTTGGCGCTTGGATGGATTCCTCTTGCACTTAACAATCTTGGGAGGAGCCTGAGATGCAGCAACCTGAGCTTCAGCAGCCTCAATGTCATCATATTCCTCCAAAGCATAAATAGGATCCATATCCTCTTCATCGGAGTCCTTCTCTTTCATTGCAGCCTTCCTCTTCTTCCCAATGTGTGGAAGTTCTAGTTGAAGGGCATGTGCCTTCCCGTGCATACACAAGTTCACTTCAAAGTTATTTCTAAAGAGCCAACTCTCATCATACTATTTGTGGTGCGGAAATGCAGTTTCCGCGTGCTGATAAGATTCCTCAATGATGATAGAAACCTTAGTAGTAAGATTCAGGGTGTCTAGACCACTCTTGGTTATACCCTTGTTACTCACTTCCTTCAACTTGGTTGCCTCGGCCATTAGTAGCTCTTCCATTACAGCTACCCAGTTAGCACCTTCACAGTTGGAGATGCTCTTCATCAGACTCAGTTTAGGCCAGCTGAGTTGCTCATGGAAGACTTCTTCCCGAGAATGCAGTGTTGGACTACATCTAGAAGAATCTTTTACTCAGGGCGAATAAGATTCTTGT
This sequence comes from Leonotis leonurus, assembly GCA_026898415.1. NCBI lineage: Eukaryota > Viridiplantae > Streptophyta > Magnoliopsida > Lamiales > Lamiaceae > Leonotis > Leonotis leonurus. The sequence continues at coordinate 835,851 of JAPKLX010000048.1, forward strand.
TGTTGGCGGCAGTGGATAACGCCTTGGGATTCTGAGAATCCACCTGAATCTCCAAAAAGAACGCCTGAATGGCAGGCTTGTTCTTCATAAACTGATTTGGATTATCACCATGATCTCTCAGTTTGAATATTGAAACCAAGAATTCAGTAACATCGAACCTAAGCTCTTCAATCATCTATGTGCCAGAAAAAGGCTCGATGGAGGAAATGGGAATGGATATCCTCAGTATATCTACATCATACCCCAAATTGAGATAGAAATGAACAATCTGTTGTAGATACAGATTCTTCGGTCGAAGTTGTGCTAACTTGTTGAGTCCTTGAGAAAAAATGATTTGAAACATGGTCAGTGTTGGTTCAATGGTGGTTTATATGAATGTGGCTGTAGGCTCGGGATAAATACGATCCATGAGTTGAGCGAGCGTCATGGCAGGAGGCAAAAGTGTTTTCTTTCCCATACTGAATGTTAACATGTAAATCAAAATTTAAATCAGAACCATACTCACAATGTATCATAGTTTTCATAGACAAGATAAGTAGAAATACAAGTAGCAAACATATGTGAATAAGATGCAAAGAAAAACAGTTATCGATCGAGAAAGAACACAACAAATTGCAGAGAGTTTGAATAGAGAAATCACAGAAGCAGTTGCGAAAATCGAAGTGTCGAAAGAAAATTTGAGAGTGGAAAGGTTATAAATCTCTCAATGAAACCCTTAAATAGATAAATGGATGGTTAGATTTAAGTCCGTGTTTTGAAAATCAGCGTTCAAGGTTGGTCCACGTCGAAAGTAAGTTTCTCAGGCGGGAAAGTCAAACGCGTGGGGTTACCTGGATGTAAGGACAAAGTTAGATAACCTTTAGGACATGTAACCTGGATGTAAGGAAGGGGTTAAAGTATTAACTTTCGGGATTTATCTGGGTTCAGTAGTCCAAGTCTTCCACTTAGCATTTTGAACCTTACTTCCTCCAATGGCTTTGTGAGAATGTCAACGCGTTGAATATAAGTGCGGATCTTCTCGATGGAGACATCATTCTTTTCAACTTGATCCCTTATGAAGTGATGCATGATATCCACGTGCTTTCATCTTGTATGTAGAACTGGGTTTTGAGTGGTGGCAATAGCACTGGAGTTGTCGCAATAAATTGCAACTTGAGTGGTAGGCACTTCATAGTCTCTGAGTTGTTGCTTAAGCCATAGAATCTAAGAGTAGCAACTTCCTGTAGCCATATATTTTGCTTCAGTGGTGGAGGTTGCAACTGAGGTTTGCTTATTGGAGAACCAACTGATCAGTTTGTTGCCTAAGAATTGGCATGTTCCTAAAGTTGACTTCCTATCCAGTTTACATCCTTCAGAATAACCAGTTAGAACTAAGTTATCATTTGAATGATACCATAAACCAAGGTTGGGTGTTCCCTTCAGGTAGCGCAGTATCTTCTTTGTTGTTTCCATGTGTGACTCTTTAAGGTTGGTTAATAGCGCGCAAACACTCCAACGACAAATGTGATATCTGGCCAGCTGACAGTGAGATATAGAAGAGACCCGATAATCCCTCTATACTCAATTTGGCTGATTGGTTTCCCTTCATGGTCAGGCTCAATCCTTCCATTTGTATTCATTGGAATCTTCACGGCCTTGCTAATATGAATGCTAAATTTGTTGATCAGTTCCTTTGTGTATTTGGCTTGGTTGATGAAGATGGCTTCAGAGGACTGCTTGATCTGAAATCCTAGAAAGAATCTCATCTCGTCCATCATAGACATTTGATACTCAATCTTCATCAGCTTGGCAAATTTGTCACAAAGAGTCGGAGACTTCGATACAAATATTATCATCGACATAAACCTGAACGATTAAAATATCTCATTTATATTTGATGGTGAATAGAGTTTGTCCACCGACCCTCGCTTGAAACCTGAATTAATAAGAAAAACAGAAAAAATGGCATACCAAACTCTAGGAGCTTATTTCAGCCCATAAAGTGCCTTGTATAGCTTATACACTTTGGAGTAGTCGGTCTCGAAGCCTGGTGGTTGCTCTACGTAGACTTCTTCCTTTAGTATGCCGTTCAGGAAAGCACTCTTCACATCCATCTGATAGACTTTGAACTTCATGTGAGAAGCATAGGCAAGGAATATTCGAATTGCCTCTAATCTAGCTACTGGGGCAAAGGTTTCGTCGAAATTTATTCATTCTTCTTGACAATAACCTTTAGCCACCAACCTAGCTTTATTTCGAACAACTTCTCCTGATTCGTCTTTCTTATTCTTAAAGACCCATTTCACACCAATAACACCCTGATGCGTAGGACGATCAACAAGTTCCCAAACTTGGTTCCTTGGGAACTCATTCAGTTCTACTTGCATCGCAGTCACCCAATTCATATCTCGAAGGGCTTACTCGGCGTCCTTGGGTTCAATGTTGGAGAGATAACAATTATATAGGAAATTTTAATTTGAAAACAGAGCGAGATTTGCTTTTAGTCTTAGTTATTCGTTAGTGGAGGTGTTAGTGGGAGGTTGAACAGTTGCTAGTGGCTGGACCACTTCTGCTTGGATCTGATTCCTTGTTTGAACACCACTTTTTAGACTACCAATCATTGAATCAGGTGGATGATCTTCAACCCATCTTCGTCTTCTCTTCTGAGATTGGGACTAAATCGAGAGCTCCAAGACTAGGTAGAAAAGGTGTTTGCATATGAGGGACGATTCTCCCTTGATTGTTGTCTCTTACGTATTCAGTTTGTTGTTCAAGTTCCTGCAAAAAAAAGCTTGTCTGAATTGGCCAAAATGTCGTTAGTAGCAACAATAATATGAGGGTTATTAGAGTTAGAGTTACTACTTCCTAAAGTTGATGTTGAAATCTCAGTGCTAAGATTTTTCAGGTTCTGTTGCCGTTGGTACTTCAGGTTGAACTTCAGATTGGGGAGCCTCTTCCTGGACTGAAATCTCATGAATGAAAATTTCAGGTTCTGCTTGAGGGAGGCTTTCAGGAGATGATGTTGTTGGGAACCCCACGAATTGTCCCAATCCTTCATAGTTGTGTGACTCTAAAGAGGCTCAAGAAACAAGAATAATATTTAAAGTATTAGTTATGTGTCAAACTAACTAAATACTTGATTGGACAGCTCGAAGGACAGATCAGAGGAAAAAATTTGTTAGAAGAATTCAAGCTATTTGTCCCACACATTAACTACAGTGGACCCGACATACCTAAATTTATCATAAGTCAATCACTCAGTGTGTTGTCCCATTAAATGAGATATTTTAAGGAATGAAGTACAAGAATATCAAAAGTATTGTACGATGAATCATTCTAAGTGTGGCAAAAACACTGGGAAATGCGTGATAGGTGGAACAAGACGCATTACAGGCGGCGTGTGCTACAACAAACGTGTCATGCATATAATGCTGCATTTAATGCAAAGAAGAAGAACTCTTCATCTTCTCCAACGGCTAGTTCCAGCAATGGTGCTATATATACCACCTTCACTTCCAGATTCAAGCACGAGAATTCCAACGAAATTACTGCTATTACTTTGCTCAAAATTCTCCAAGCTTCCAACGTTCAAAAACACTCCAAACAACCCATAATTCTCTCGAGTTTTACAGTTGCTTGAAGTTTGTGTTTCTGAAAAACTATTTTTCAAAACCAAAGTTAGGGTCTAGTTTAGATCCAAGCAAAGTCATTTCTTAGATTGTAGTTAGCAATCTTCGAAAGAAGAAGTGTAATCACAAGATAATATCTAGATTTGATATTCTCTTGTGGCTCGTACTCAACGAGTAAAAAGAAAGGAGAACTTAGTGGATTTTTGATCTAGTTCTTGATCGAGCCGTGGATGTAGGGACAGTTTATCCCGAACCACGTTAACTACTTGTGTTCTTTACTTTTCTATTTACTTTTGTTCATCATCTTCTTTATATCATACTATAAATATGTATGCTAAAGTTCTTGAGAAAGAAAATTATTTTCACATTAAAAAGAGCATTAACCACCAAAGTCCGCACACAACTCAGTTTGAGTTTAACTCCTTGAGTTATTCTTAATCTCAGTGATTCACGTATTAAGGTGTTATTTTAGTAAGCTTCATTCTTCCTAACAAGAAGAACTTGATTTACTATTCAAGCTATCTTAAAATATTAAGTGTGCTTAAGCCTTATACATTAAACGAAAACAAGAAAACCTAAAAGTTTAGATTGGTGTATTCCCCCCCCCCCCACACATACACCAATCTTACTCTTTCGGGACCAACATGTGTCCTTTCCTCAGTGGGCTCTTTTTCTTTCTCTAATCTGAGTGTTGAGCCTTCTACTAGAGCATTCTCTTCTTCTTCATCATCTTCAAAATTCCAGATGAGAATCTCCTTTGGTTTGTGTACTGAAGGCTGGAGGTTCAGATTTTGAAGTCTTTGAGTGATGACTTCAGTTTCCTTTAACATGTACTCAAAAGTAGATTCATCAAAGATAATATGAGGTGTAACTTCCACCATCGGGCTACGTTTATTAAAAACTTTATAGGCAACACTCTCCTTTGAGTAACCAAGGAAAAATCCTGGATCAGATTTGCCATCAAAAGTTTTTAAATTCGTTTTGCCATTATTGTGAATGCAACATAAACAACCAAAAGCATAAAAATACTTAAGAGTACGCTTCCTATCATTCCATAACTCGAATGGTTTTTTGCCTTGGCGTTTGGAGATGAGTGATCTATTCTGAGTGTAGCTTGCTGTGTTGATTGCTTCAGCCCAGAATTTCTTCGGTATCCTTGAACTATTTATCATAGTTCTTGCAACTTCCTTCAGGGATTGATTCCTCCTTTCCACAACGTGATTTTGTTGAGGGGTTCTTGCAGCTGAAGTTTGATGTTCTATCCCCATTTGCGCACAATAGTCAAATATCGTTGAGTTGAGGACTTCAGTTCCTCGATCAGTGTGTATGGTGAGGACGTTTGCTGACTTCTGCTTCTTTAGTTTCATCAGCATAGCAGGTATGTGTTCCATGGTTTCATTCTTGTGGAAAAGGAACAAGGTCCATGTATAACGAGAAAAGTCATCAGTAATAACAAGACAATATTTTTTACCACTATTACTGAGAGGAGTCACATGATCAAATAGGTCCATGTGTAGGAGTTGGAGAATCTTCTCTGTTGATGGAGCTTCTTTCTGTTTGAATGAAGCTTTGACTTGTTTTCCACTTTGGCATGCTCTACAAATGTGGTCTTTGTCAAATATCAGGTTAGGCATCCCTCGTACTAGACTGTGTCTTGAAATTCGATTGATGACCTTGAAGTTCAGGTGACTTAGCCTATTATCCATAACCAACTTTGTTCTGAAGTGCTTTTAGAGACAAGGCAAGTTTCAGGAGAGGTGACTTTCCAATCAGCTGCATAAATATTTCCCACCCTGAAGCCTTTCATCACAGTGGCTTCGTCGCTTTTCCTGTTAATTATGCACTCTTAAGAATTAAACACCACATTAAAACCTTTATCACACAATTGACTCACTGAGAGCAGATTGTGTTTCAGGCCAGAAACAAAAGGAACGTTATCAATAGATACGTTCCCAATAATTAGAGTACCATACCCTTTAGTGAAACCTTTTGAGTTATCACTAAAGGTTACCTAATGACCATCTTTCTCAGTGTAGTTGGAGAGAGTTTCTTTTTGAAATGTTATGTGCCTTTAGCATCCACTGTCAATGATCCAGTTTGAATGCTCCTTTGTTGCACCCTTTCTTAGTCTTAGGCCCTGCAATTAATGAGCCTTAGGATCTAGTTGAGAACCAAACCCGGCGACATCATGCATGCTATAATTTGGCTCTCATTGTTTCCTAATGATGCGAATGTTTTTATTGACCTTAATTTGTCTCCCGTGAAAGTCAACATATATTGTTTTCTTTTCAGGTTTAACTTGTTGTTTTGGTACATACTTCTTTCTAGTATTAACTTCAGGCTTAGTTGCATCCCTGAAGTTAGGTCTAGCAGGTTGTTGGTTCTGAGTCCAATATTTTTCCTTGTTCACTGGACTCTTACGTCCATGAGAGTGAATTGGGGGAGTATAACAATCATTCCTTCTCCTTCTTCAATCGCATCTATAGTAGTTGAAGTTAGGAGGTGAGTCCCACCTTGATCTTTTAGAGGTAAAGCTCCATGGACTCGATCCAGTTGATGTTGAACAAGTGCAATGAGAGAACTTAGGTTTAGGGCTATGTCCTTTGAACTTTTTCTGATAAGTTCTTTGTTCAGTGGAGTTTGTTTGATTCCTGAAAAAAAAAATCAAGGAAAGCCTTCCTAGGCTCTTGAGTTTTAGGATAGTTCTTAGGATAAATAAGTTTCCCTTTTCCCTTCTTATCCTTTAGATTTCCAGGAGATGAGTCTTCCTGAAGTTTGGTCTAACAGTTTTCTTTCCTTTAGAGGTAGGAACAGTCACAGTGGCTTGTGTAGCCTCAGTTTCAGTAACAATTTTCACATTATGATTTGGTCCTTGCACAAAGGATATAATGGGAATTGATGGTTCATGCACGATAAAGAAAGGAATGGTTGATCTCTCTTCATCAAAACCGAGTCGCTTAGTCATACCCTTTGGGTACTGAGTCCCACATAAGTCCTGGTTGGTTTGACCAGATTTGGTCCATGAATTAACTTTCTCTTTGAAGTAATCTATCATTTCAGATAGCAGTTCATTTCGTTCAATCAAACCCTTAATTTGAGATCTTTGAAACATGATCTCCTCAGTCTTGGTATCAAGGTTAATATTCAGGTTTGAGATGATGATCTCTTGTTCCTGAGATTTGATATTCAGTTCGTTGAGTTCCTTGCAAAATTGTTCAACAAGTTTATCCTTTTGAATATCCTTGGGGAGATTCTGAAGTAAGCTTTCAGATTTCTTGGCTAACTCAGATGTTAGCTTTTCATTCTCATCTCTTGTCACAACAAAGATGGCTTGTAAGTTTCGAAAATGCTCAGCAAGCATCTCATACTCTTCCAAAGAAATCTTTTCCTCAGAGTTTGCGTATTCCTCAACAGGAATAACTTCAGTTTTTGACTAGGTTTCAACATCCGATGATGACATGGATGCAAATGTATTTGAATTGAAAACTCTAGGGTCTATGTACCCATCTGGCATAACATGGGCATAAATTACCTAAGGGGTGGAGTCTGAGTGGTTGTCCATCAAGCAATACTCTTTAGTGACTTCTTCTTCGTCCTCATAAGCCATCAATCCAAAATCTTCATCATCTAAAGAGTCTATGAAGTGCTTTTCAAATACCTCTAAGAAAGGTGAGTTGAGTTGATCTTCATCATCTTCAATAAGCATTGCCTTCCTTTCAGCGTTGCGTTGATCTCTTTGCAAACTGAGTTCTTCCTTTTCCTTTTTGCTATGGTCTGGGCAGTCAGGCTTGAAGTGATGTGGAGAACCATACTCATAACAAAAATGTCTTTGCTATGTGGTCTTTCAGGCTTGGACTGAGTAGTCGCTTCCTGAGTGTTGGTAGTTTCAGTGGAGGGTGGTGTAGTCCTTCTTATCCTATTATCTATGTACATTTTCTTGTCGGCTAATCCTGAGATCTGCACGTTCGAAACGTTTGGCCATTAGTATATATTGTTCTATAAGTTCAGCCTTTGTCATACCTTCGAAGTTTAGTCCTTCAGGTTTGAAATCCTTGACTGGACTTTTGTCTGCCTTGAAGGCGACTGTGTCCTGAGTGGTGGGAGATTGGATATATCTCGAACTGGATTTGTTCTATCCAATATCTTCTGTCTAGCTTCATGGTTCTTCAGTATACTGAAGAGACCAGCTATGGTGAAGGTGTTGAAGTCTGAACAATCGTTGATTTGGATTTGATATGGTAGTCAGTCTTCGCGACGTACGCATCATACTATCTTCAGGTTGATCTCTCTTTGAGAGTACTTTTTGTCGTTCAGTGTTCGAATGGATGTAAGAATTTGCATGAGCCTTAGTTCCAAATCACTGATGGATTCATCTGCCATCTACAAGAAAGCATCAAATTTTTTACATTCAAGGGTTATTTTGTTCTCCTTGATTTCTTCAGACCCTGCACACATTTGTTCTATTATTTCCCATATCTCTGTGACTGATTCACAATGTTGTATGTGGACAAGCATTGGTCTCTCTAGTGTTCCTGAGATGATGTACTTTGCATAGTCATCTAGGCCAGCGATCTTCTTCTCATCGCTTGTGTATTCATTCATCGGTTTGAATAGTGTTCCTAGCACAACATTGTCTCTAGCTTCAGAGGTTGTTGTTGAATACTTCATCAGTATTCTGATTGGCCCTGTTGTGATGACTTGCCACATCATAATGTGATGTGCCTTTAGGAATGAAGATACTATGTATCTCCAGTAGTCATAATCTTCGATGGAGAACATCGACAATTTGATAGAGATTTCCATAGAGAGAGTAGATATGCAAATGAACAGTTAAGATTTTCTGAAAGATCTGTTTAAAATGACCTTAAACACACTTGGGTTCAACAAATAGTGGTCGTTAAACACACTGCTCTGATACCACTTGTTGGTCCCGAAACGAGTATTCTGGTGTATGGGGGGGGGAGGAATACACCAGTTTCAAATTTTCCGATTAAAACTGATTTTAACGTGTAACTCAAATATGAAGGACTAATATCTCAAGTATTGCAGTGCGGAAGTGGTGGTTTTAAAAGCTTACTCGTTTATCAGAAATCTTAATGTTATATCTTTCAGTTTCCAATTAATCAGTAATCATGATATGCAGTATAGCGTTAGAGAAAATGAATACTAAAAATAAATAGCGAAGACACAAGTGTTTGGTTTGCGTGGTTCAGAGATAAAAACTCTTACGTCCACGTTTGTCGATGTGACTCGAGGGTTTCTCGATGTGACTCGAGGGTTTCTCGATGCTCACTATTTAAATTATGCAATCAAATAATTAGATATTTTGTGCTTAATAAATCAAATTATGGATCCAAAAAAATTCAATTTATTTACATAATAAACTAAAATCATTTGTTTATTTAATTAAATTTATTTGCTTAAGCTACTAATTAGATTTAGCTAATTTGTTTCCATAATAAATTATGGAGTCAAATAATTTAAATTTATTTGCTTAATGCAATGAATTCATTTGCTTAATGCATTCAATTTATTTTTTTAGTACAATGAATTCATTTGCTTAATACAAAATTTTATTTGCTCAATATATAAATTTTTGAATAAATAATAATTAGTTTTGTAAAAAATATACATTTGCTTTTCTATTAGATGTAAATATGTGATATCATGTTTGCTTATTAAAATTTTTTCTATTTGTTTTGGCATGATAATTAAATTTGTTTTTGCATAATTTTTAAACACAATTTAACATTAATTTTATATTAAATGCAATATTTTTATTATTTGATTTATACACGTTGTGAATTTGCTTAAGTCCTTATGAACTTTTATTTGCTTAAATTGCTATCTAGATTTGGTTTTTAAATTAAATTTATTTGCTTAAATTACTAATTGAATTTGCTTCAATATAAATTAAATTTCTAATCCTATATATTCTTAATAATTAAATTTATTTTCTTAAATCACTTGTTAAAATTGCTTAAATATAAATTAAATCACTAATACTATATATATATTTTTAAATTGTATTTATTTTCTTAAATCATCTATGGGATTTTTTAAACTAGTAATTACTTTTATCTTTTATAAAATGCATGTTGTAATTTAAAAGACATATAAAGTAATAACAATATAAAAATAAAAGACAAAATCACTTTATGAAAACAAAATATTATACACAATGTATAACATCTCTCTAACTAAATGTGGTATAATTTATGACGATTGATACGAAAAAAAATATATAATTGAAGAAAGTGGCAGTTACAATTTGCTTTAATATTACTTTATTACCCTCTTACACTATAAAACTAATAGAAAGATTTGTGATACATATTAACCATTGATTAAGAAAATGATTGGCGTGGTTTCGAAGTTACTGCCTAGGGATAAGTGTTAACTCTCCCCTATATATATATATATTTTTGATCATATAAGAAATGATTTTTATGTGAGAAATGAGATCTCAACCATTTATTTTAATATATCAATGGTTGTGATCTTCTCTATAAATTAACTTACATTTTAAAAAAAAAAACTTTCATATTTTTACAATATTAAAAAATATTTAAAATAAATCTAATTAATTTTAACTATTGATTGTATATGAATGGAGTGACTAGATTTATTCTCATTTCTCACACATGATTGGGAGTGATTCACTTGAGAACAGTCTCTTAAATAATAAATAGGAATGATTAAGAATCAATGATCTTAAAGACTTAAACGGTCAGATTGGATTCATAATTAACAAAAATATATACTATTATTTATTTAAAATTGTTAGAAAGAGTAAAAAGTAGAAAACAAACTTACTTATTATCATTAATCCTAAATTATTGCGTTTCTTCAAATATCTCATATCTTTCCTAGTATATTTAATTAAAAAATCAAAATATTTTGTCAATAATTTATATTAAATAATATGAATTATAAATTTGCTTGTGTGATGTGTATCATAAATATGCACAGTGTGATGAAAACCATACTATATAAATTATCTATTTGTATACAAACAATCCAAAAACTTAAGTAATTAAGTGCAAATAAGAATTTTAAGTAATTAAGTGCAAATAAGAATTTTGTCCATGCAAACATATGCAGATTTATCAGTATGTTAACTTAATGTAAATACATGAACGACAAACATTAACCCGATCAACAATAAATGAATTATTAAAGATATTTTGATATCAAATCAATTATGGTAACTGTCATTTCCTATTGTTGGTATACAATTAGGAACATTTTTTATGTTGTTAAAGTGGATAGATTGGTTTTGATGATGTTTGTGAAACCATTATAATGTTGTGATAATTGATTCATTCTCGATGTGTATTCAATGTTATTTGATGCTTATGATTTATTATTTTTGTGTCTAGCATAGTTAGACTTTGCGTAAGACTAAGTGTAAAAGGACAGATTGATGAAAGACATATCAAGTCCATAAGTAGTCTTTTGTGTTCTTCATAGTAGATCAGCTAACATGTAATAATAGGTTAATAATATAATAAGCTAGTCAATAGAGAAGGATCTTATTTAGTTTATGTATTAGAACAGGAGATCAAATTGTAAGGACAAATCGAGTATAAGGATCTGTCATAGGATCAATCTTGCTGCACTACAAGGAAAAATACTTTTAATGAGAGTAAAAAACATATTATTTTTTCATTATTGATTTTTAACTAGAGGAGCAATAATGAGAGGTGGTGAAAGTCGGAAAATTTTGTCATTAAAAGTCATTAGTAATGAAATTTTAACTTTTACCTACAATTTTTATTCTTGCTAAAAGCATTTTTCTCCAATTAGTGAGGATAATATGTCATTTCATTAATACTTTTATCACTAAAAGTCTTTTTTCCTGTAGTGTTGTTGTAGAAGATTAAGTCATAATGTAAAAACAGATCGTAAGTAACGATCTGTCCATAAGACTTAATATGTTGTGTTTAGGCCTAATTTTAGGAGCATCATCTATAGCATAGAAGCACGGATGGAATGAACAGATGACCAACACAAAATGAGGTGCAGCAGACCTGCTCACTATCAGAGCATACTTGCACACCCAACAAACTAGGCCATTCATCATCAACCCAGCGGACAGATCAATGGACAGAAGAGTAGAGCAAATGGATCTAGTAGATGCAAGCAGACCTAGTATGCCAGCAGACCAGATCACAGCAGACCTGGTATACGAGCAAACTTGTTCAAGCATAAGTAGATCAACACAGTGAGCTGCTCAACACAGATTGGAGGAAGTTACAGATCTGCCTAAATGGATCACAATAACCTGTCCATGTCACGTCAATAACACGTAGGACAAACTCCAACGTCTAGAAGTATAGTCAGCAGTCAACGGTCAAAAGAGCATTTAATACTATCTGCAAAAGCTGCAATGACTCACAACAGCTAGAATTCAAATCAGTCTATATATAGTTGAGCCCACTCCATAAGAACATGTTCGTGTGTTCACCCATTCAGACATGGCCCAGACAAACTACAACGTTCATCAACTCTCCCCAGTCTTCCAAAGATATCTAGCACTAGATTAGTTCTATTACATATCCAAAAAGTGTTGTATTTTTTAGAAAGTTAAACATCTGTATTCTAGAGTAACCCACTAGAACTTATATATATTGAACTTACATAACCATAGTTCTAGTTTCCTCCATAGCCAAAAGCTTTGAGGAAGAACGATTCTAAACTCAAACTAGATCTCGTACTCGACGAGTTTAAATAAGAGAGTTGTAATCTTGTCCTCAACAAGTATAAATAAGAGAGGGTGAACTCGTACTCAACGAGGATAAATAAGCTAGGAATGTTAGGTTAAGGAATTCATTGATCTAGGTTTGATCGATCGTGGACGTAGGGAGTTTCCCAAACCACGTTAAATATTGTGTGTTCTTATATTATTGCATTGCATTATTTGATTTTGTTGTTAACACTTCACCAGCGAGCATATCACAATCTGCGAGCTGTACATTTGAATCAACTCTTAAAGAACACTCCCTACTAATACCAAAATATTTTCTAAGTGTAGAACATACCAACAAACTCACAAGCTTCCGCACACGATTTGTGTTTGGACAACAAACCTGTTTTGCTCCAGCAGTTGAACTGCTGACCTACTCCTTGGACAGATCACTCACGCTCTGTGTCGAGAATCCTACTTGGACAGATTCAATCTCTCTGAACTAGAGGAGCAGATCAGTTACACTACACAACCATCTGTCCAATACAGAAGCTGTCTCGACCTGCTGTTCTAGTGAGGTGTATTCCCTCCCCTCTCTCCCCCCCCCCCACCCCCATACACCACACATGCTCTATCGGGACCCCAACACTTATATCATATGTATTAGTAGTTATAAGCAAAAATTATGTTTTCTCTCTCGTCCATAAAACTGTCGGTTACCATATTTAGTGGAAGATACTATTTTCTCTATCATGATATAATTACATAAATATCTTTCTCATCATATTTATAGAATATTTTAATGTATTAGAAAAAACAACAAAATCGGTTTAATCATAATCGTTGATATACTAAAATTAACCGTTGAGATGATTTCCTATCTTTATGAAATGATTGTTTTTTTATATGATCTATACTATATATATGTGGATTGAATCAAATATAAACTAGCATTTAAGTTTTAAATAATATTTGTTATAATCTGTTGATTAATTTATAATAGATGATTTAGTTTAATCTTAAATTATTTGTAAATTTTGTTGGATAAGATGTAAAGGACAATAAAATAATTTTGAATGGATTATCACTCTAGCATTTGACATCCAGCAAAAAAGTGCCCATGGATGCACTATACCCATACAAATGGTAGATACATCTGCCTTGCACAATTTCATCACATCATATATAACCATCCTACATGAAATAGTTGAAAGACGGGACTTCAATAGTTTGAAATGTAATTCAATAAGGTGTCTCGTAAACACGTTGAAAAACTAGTGGATTATGTTATGCATTCATAAGTATAGAAAAATGCAACTGACTAACAACTTAGTAATTAGTAATAATTAAGAACTATTAAGATTGGGGAACATATAGTTCCAAGAAAAATGAATAGGCAATCCGGATATAATCCCCTCCTTATTAATGTACTATGTATCATAATTAAATTTTGATTATTATAAACAGCATAATCCCCAAATGTATAGTATAGTATCTTTGTTAAATAGTTAACAAATGTAAGAAGCTGAGCATGGGCACGTGATCAATGAGAAAATGTTGGGTGCTATTTTCAGATGTTTCTAGTTAGGGAATGCTAGATGCAGATGATGCTAAATGGATAACTACGATTGATGGATGTTAGGACTCCTTTCTTTTCTCAACCAAAGCTCTAAAATTCATTCAATACTAGAAACAACATAGAAATTCAGGCAGTCAGATTGTCAATGTTCTTTACTGTCTCGAGTTATTGCGAGGATAAACTTTGAATATAAGAAAAAAATCATTTATATTTTTAGTTCTTTAATATGTATATAGTAATTAACAACACAATTGTAATCTTCAAAGAAAGGCCCTCAATATGTGGGAAAACCAAACTCACCAACAGTAACAGATCAACCGGGTGAATTAATAAACAACAATATGATGTATTTCTTCTAATATTCGGAATCTAGCAACCGTAGATGACTTAAGAAAAAGTCAGCAGCCACGTCATCTATCTGTTCATTGACAAACGATTATTCAAACGGAGGATGATACAACTCAGGTCAAGATCGTATCGATAAAATGACATCTTCGAGTGAGGCTGAACTCCAATTCACCTTTCGAACAATGACTCGAGTGAGGATGAACTCCAATTCAGTTATGGGTAGATTAATATTGCATTACCCGTTAACAATATCTGGACCATAACAGAGGATGAGATCAATCTGTAGAAGTCTGTCCCATAGTCTTCGTCACATCCATGACAATTTTGTTCTTAACTTCTCTTATCAATGTACTTTGTGTGTTGAACGTGTTCAGGTTTCTGTTCGACGAAAATTGTTTTGAGTCGCTCGCAATCTTAACGAGGTCGTCTAGAAATGATAAGTCAACCCAAATCGTATTCTCAAGGAAGACTTAGCAAGACAATTTAATTCTTTGTTCATGACGAAAGCAAGTAAAAGGATGTTTGAAGATTTTAAAACTAGGTACGGAATATAAATAACAAAAGGATGTGAATTCTAAACTAATGAAAATCAACGGAGAATCGAATTGTCTAACTAAGAAAATGAGATGCGAATTTAAAAGAATGCAAGTAACTTGAAAATCGGAAACAAAAAGAATGTAGAAAATACTTTGGAAATTGAGATCGAAAAGAGCATAGAATAAATAAACAAAATAAGAAAACAAAAGCATAACAAATGAACGAACTTGATAATAAAACGCACCCAAAATAATAAACGAAAACAAACTTGAATAATAACTGGAACGATCTTGAATCCACAATGAAAAACTGAAGAAGAACTACGAACTTGAATGTTGCGATCGGCTATCCTTCGAAATCCGATACTAAAGCTAACAACGACTAACTTGAAATCAAAAGTCTCGACCCTAGAATAATAGGTCGAGAGGTGCTCAAAATATAAGTGCAAAACGTATGGAAAACGATGGTAAAATAGATCTCTGAAAAACGGTGTCTATCGAATGAGAAACGCATCAAGTATTTATAGGCGAGAGGAGAGGTCAGCGGCCGCTGAGAGGGTCGTTCCACGCTTCCCGCGCGCACAACTCGCTGAGGTTGTTGGCGCTGGACCGAGTCAGCCGCTGGCCCTGGCGCGCGTTGGCTCGGGCGCCTGGCTAGGCCGTGGCTCGGCTAGGCACGTCTCCACCTATTCAATGGCCGCTTAGGGTTACGCGGTCGCTGACTTATGATCTCGACCTTCACCTTGTTCTTTCGTCATTTCTCGATCTTTTCGCGTCCCTTTTCCAACTTCAACACTCATTTAGGCTTATGATCCTGAAACATAAAATGAAACGTAAATCGAGCCAAAAAATCACGCAAAGTGGGAAAACAACACGAATAAAAACACGGAAAATACGAGTTTAGACGTTCAAAAAGAAGCTAAATAGTTTCGTTCCAGATTTGTGGAAGCGTATTGAACATGGACTTGTATCAGTGTTGGGTGAGCTTAGGTTGGGCCAAGCAAAATTGTCATCCCTAATCCCACATAAACAAAAATTTCTACAAAAATATCGAAGTTTAATTTGCAAATTGAGAGAACATTTCAAAAAGATTCAACAATATGCATTCACTCAAGGAACAATAAGGAACACTCATGCTTGTACTTATACCAAAACTTCCATAAGCTAAACCAACAAAGCAAATCAAGAAATGCTTTTCATATTTTAACTATGCCCAAGAAGAAACACATAATAATATGTCAAGCTAGTCATCAACATTATTTTAAATATGCTTGAAGTCTAATGGAGCTTAGTCATCAACATTATTTTAGATATGCTTGAAGTCTAATGGAGCTTGGTTTATTAAGGAGCAGTAAAGGAAGTCAATGTCATGATGCAATTAGAGTTAACAAAACTAGAAACTAATTGAAATACAAGAAAATCCAAAATCCTCATTCATAATTAAACAAGTGTCATGGTGATTTTTAGGGTCCACCGGAGCTTCATCAATATAAGTGATAAAGTTTAGGAGAAAATTTATTTAGGCCAATAAAGTTAGATATGTAATGAATCAAGTGTATAAATAGCTTCTATCCATGCCATAAATGTCAAATAAATAATACAGATATATGTTGATCTAGCATAATGATAAAGATAGTAATATCACACAAAGAAGTCACTTCACATGCACGACCAAGACAGATAATTTAAATAGAACCAAATATAAGCACAAAAAAGGATAAAGTTACAAACATACTTTATCACCAGATATTCCAAAAGGCTGATGGGTCATCACTCTAGCATTAGGCATGCGGAAACTTGTCCTTTTAGAGCCAGATGCCAGCAAAAAGCCCTCATGGATGCGCTAGACCCATACAAATGGTATATACATCTTCCTTGCACAATTTCATGGCATCATATATACTCATCCCTATTTCATTATTGAAAGAAGGACTTCACTAGTTTGAAATGTAATTCAATAAAGTGTCTCATGAACACATTGAGAAACTAATGGATTATGTTATGCATTTATAATCACAAAAAAATGCAACTGTCTAACAGCTTAATAATTACTAACTAGTATAGTTAAGAACTATTAAGGCTGGGAGCATATAATTCCATAAAAATGAAGAGACAACTCGCATATAGTTATATCCTTATTAATGTAATAAGTCTCATAACAGAATCTAATTATCATAAAAAAAATCATATCACATGATACCATGAACAAATAGTGAGAGTTGAAATGGCAAGGTAACGATCTAGTAAAGCATATTCACCAAATGTTTAGCATAGTATCTTCCTTAAATAAATAACACACATGTAATGTAAGAAGTTGGGCACGTGCATATGCTCCATGAAAAATCGTTTGTGCTATTTCCAGATGTTTCTAGTCGGGGAATGCTAGATGGATACATACGATTGCTGGATGTTATGACTCGTATCTTTTCTCAATGACTCAATCAAAGCTCCAAAATTCAAAATTAGAAAAAACACACACTAGAAATCCAGGCAGTCATATTTGTCAATGCACTTTGCAGTCTCGAGTTATTGTAAGGTTAAACTTTCTTGAATATAAGAAAAAATCATTAAATCTTATTAGTTTTCTGACTGTCTGACATGTATCTAGTAATTATTAGCAACACTACAATCTTCAAAGAAGACTCACCAGCAGTAACAGATCCACTGAGTTAATTGATAAACAATTTGATGTATTTCTTCTGATCTTCGGAATTTGGAAACAATAGCTGACTTATGACAAGTGAGCAGTCGCGACATCTATCTATTCATTGACAATCGGACATCCAAATGGAGGATCATATAAATTTCATCACAAACTAAGTATTTATACTCTTGACTACTCATGAACCCCATAAAATCAAAATTCATCCCTTAACATGATACTGGACAATATAACACATCTTTACCTGATCATATGCATTTGCGTGTAGACCTTCAACTAGATAATTGAACTATATCTACACAAAATATCAATTCTTTAAATCCTAACAATCTTATGCCAAGACAACGGTGCAGAGCTCCAATTTTTTTGCGAGCTGTCAGATTAAAACAATTTAAACACAAACAGCAAAGCCCAAATCCCATCTCAAAATTTGGAACTAACGACGATAAAAAAAAAACTAAATAGAGTAAACCTGAGATCCGAATAAAATGATTTGTTGATGCAGAAGCATGTTGGTGGTGTCGAGCTCCTCGAATTACGGTCGGCCATGATGGAGTTGCATTATTAGACAAATCTCAGTTGCTCGCTAAACTTTGTTTGAAAGCTTTCGCAGACAAATTCCCTCTGCTACTATTGTTACTATTTTGGCTAGTGCGACTGCACTACTAAAATATGTGCTTTTATCGTTACTATTTTGGCTACCACTATTAAATCTTGTGCATAAATGTGTGCCCAATTTTTAAATAATTTTAATTTATAATGAAATTTTGATGTGTCAAGATAAAATTTTGATATTATTAATTTATTCGTTCAACAATACTTCTTGAATCCACGAAATACTTACATATGTGGGTTATGTACGCATTTTAACGAATAATTTGAATGTGTTGTAAGTGTAATAATAGTCTCAAAATATTTATTAAATAAATATGTGTATGCGAGTAAAACCAAAGTTAGTGGTTGATTGCGAAATAATATGTTATGAGTGGAATGATGCTTTCATATTACTTATAATTAAATATATAATGTGAGTGATTAAAAAGTTAATGTAATGATTTGAGTTTATATGAAAGAGTTTTAAATGAGTTTAGTTGAAGTGTTTGTGAGAAAGTGTGTAAAAATTCAACTTTGCTTATAATAATAAAAACTTTCCTAAAATAATACATTTCTAAGTATAAAAAAATTTCCTAAATGAAACTAAAATTAAAAAAAGAAGAAATTTTGTAGATTGAAGGATGAGTACATGTTACTGTCAATCACTCACAGTATATGAAATCCTACTTACATTAAACTATGTACTATTTTTTATGTATATATACATATATACACTTGCAAGTTTATTAAAAGGTCATGTCATTTTTGCATTATTGGTCAAAGCTCATTATGTTTTAAAGCTATAACTTGTAGCATGAGTTGTAAAACTTTTATTTGGTTTAATTGAATTTTTAGTGTTGCTATATAAAATCATTGTAGGATTGGAATTTTTAGTGGTGCCACATACAATATGATTTCATAAAATATGTCACTAGATTACTACATAAAAGGACCAATTTGTAATGAAGTCTCACAAGCAGCCCCTTACTGCAAATAAAGATAATACACAAATTAAGAGAAAATAGACGGAAGAGAAGAAGAAGAATCGGTAAATTCCCATTTGCTTTGTCAGTGCAGAAGAGAGATATGGTGAGGTTTTCAGTGGGCGGCGATGAAGATGGAAACGAGGAAAGACCCGCCAATACACCCTTACCCAAACGCCCCCGTGTCTCCGATCCCATCAAGTACAAATGCACCGTAACCGCCGCCACAACTTCCGCCGTGCCCGCCGTCACAACTTCCGCCACCCCCACCGTCTCTAATTTTCGCGTGCTCCCCGCCGCCACGGCCGCTCCGCAGCCGCAGGCTGAGCGAATTGTACCGGCGGCCAACCCAATTGCGGCAGTATTAGATAGCGCAGACGAATCATCAGACCCATCGTGGTCCAATTCGCAATCCGAATATTCATCCTCGGAAGTATCGCTTGAAGAGGAAGAATACGTAACACAGCAGGAAACACTACTAAGCGGACAAAGGGGCCCCGGGTTTCTACCTGGCGAAACGCAGACAATTTCGGTAGCGAGTAAAACCGCCGAGGCCTCCAATAGATCCGTTATCGCCATCCTAACGGATCCGGATGTTCTCGATTGCCCCATTTGCTTTGATCCTCTCTGTCTCCCCGTTTATCAGGTACTAATTTCTCTCGATCAATTGCAATGTTTGAATCAAAATTGTTTCTCGTGCATTCTTGGTTTTACCTATTCTTTTGATGTTGCAATTATAAGAATCAAATGGCTTTTTTGGGGCATGAGATTAGAGTTCCTGTATGATTAATTAGAAGATAAGATTTTATCCCTATTTGTATTTGTATACAATACTGGTATCACCTGGGAGTCTAGGATTGACTCTGCTACTGTTTTATGGTCATTCTCTATCATAATTCTACATAACTATATCGGTTCAGGTACTTGGAATTGGTAGTCACTCTAGGAAGTTAAATTGCTTTTTTTCCAATATATGATTGATGTATGGTATATATTTGGTTGAGGTCACATGTCAGCATGTCGATCCAGGTAGAGTACTAAAGTTTCTTGTTTTAACTCTTTTTCTTTCTTGTCTATTGGTTCAATTGCCATTTATAGAATTATGTCTGAAATAGGGACAAGATGGCTCAAGTTTGTATCTTATGATGTTTGTTGATTTTAAGATCATCTACTCAGTCATGGGGATGAGTATATCTCATTTGGAATTATTTCTTCTCCTATTCCAATAGATGGCAATGACCTTCTTTTGTTCCTTTCATTCATTTATTCAGTACGGCAATTTACCTTGTGTTATTGTGGCGATTTGAAAAGTTACTTAGAGGGCCTAATTTTGGCAGTAGATTTGGTTTCACTAATGCTGTGTTTGTATAATGGCATTACTTTTCTTGCATAAATTTTCATGGGATGGACTTTCAAGCTTTCAAAGTTTTGAATCTTTGGTGATTAGTTGTTAGTTCATGGTGCTATTAAGGGGGACAGTGATTGAATTGAGGATTTGTTTTGCTTTTTGAAAGGGATGAACGGAAACTAGGTGAGTATGAGCTGTTGATATGTCGCTAAGTATTCTGTGGCAGAGTTGGGTATATTTTATTTGTGAAAAAAACTAGTTTTTTTCTTCCAAAATTAATTTCAAGATTATTCATGGTTGTTTCAAAGTTATGTGCAGTTCCTTTATATGATGTCATTTGCCAAAAAGATTTTTTTGGTCATTTTTCCTTCACTCGCATTTGGTACCATTTTGCCTTAACCGTAACACCTTCATGTTAAGTTCAAGCAAGTCAGAGACACTATCAAGTGCCAATTTCTTAATTTAAAATGTTAAGGAATTTGAGCTAACTCTCTGATGCGGGTAGCTCTAGTGATGGAATGCGGCACGGGCCTACGAACCGGATGAGGGGTGACCGTGGGGTGGGATGATTTAGCTATGGTTACTGAATTTCAATAAATAGTGAGGGTGAGACAAAGGGAAATAGGAACTATAATCCTGTAAGTTTGAGTAGCAAAGAAGTAGGAATTTTTTATTGAGAATTCCTCTAACTCCCTATGATTTATTTCTTGCTTCAAACTTGCATACCCCCCACTTTATTCCACTAGCCTTTATATAGGCTTGAAAAATCCTAGATAGGAAAATAATAGAAAAGGAAACATAATAATTTTAAATGCTAGAAAATAGCAATGTTCTAAAAATAGTTCAATCTCCCGAATCAAAGATTCCTGATTGTCAATCGGTCTCAATCACTTCCCCAGAATGGTTGTTTTGATTTGCTTGATTTATGCTCTTCTTTCTTTTGCTGTAATGATGACCTATGAATGCATCACTCTCGTACCTGGCAGAAACTTATTGAACTGTATGGAAATTGTACAGTCATTATGATGACTTGGTTGATTCATTCTTGGTTTATTTTTAGTGTGAGAATGGGCATATAGCCTGTGCGTCATGCTGCACCTTAATGAAGCACAAATGTGCAAGTTGTTGCTGGCCAATTGGATATAACCGTTGCAGGGCCATTGAGAAGGTTCTTGAATCTGTGAGAAGTCCATGTAAAAACATAAAGCTTGGGTGCAGGGAGTCATTTAGTTACAGTAAGAAGCTTGATCACGAAAAGAAATGCACTTATGCTCAATGTTCATGCCCTCATGTTGGTTGCGACTTTGTGTGCACATACAAGTTTGTGTATACACACTTTACGCTGAAACATTCTCAGTCTTCAAAACAGTTTCGTTTCAATTGTACCATCTCACTCTCAATTGACAAGAATCAGCAGCACGCTTTTCTTCAAGAAATGACCCGTGGCACAATTTTTATCCTGAATCGGTCTATAGAGACTGTTGGAAGTTTTGTGGATGTTGTTTGTGTGGCCTCACCCCCAGAAAAGGGAGCATATTTGTATGAACTTAGAGCAACAGTTGGAGAGAACTCAATGATACTGAAATCAGTTGTGGATGTTATGCCCAAATGGCTGGGATTACCCCCTAAAAAAGTATATCTTATAGTTCCGGGTGATTTTATTAGCACGAGCGAACAGCTGAAATTGGAACTTCGCATATGGAAGAACCCGTTACATCACAGTTTATGCTTATAATGCTGTGCTTCTCGTTCTACTCTCCATTGGAGTCCAAGGTCATGATTTACATATTTATAACCAGACTATTGATTATATGTATATTTGGAGTTGTAACATCACTTTGCTGTAATAACTAATATGCGGGGGCTGGATGTATGTAGATGAACAAGGCACTATATGTATGATTTTATTCCTTTTCATTATGTAGATAGAAGAATATAGCTTGATTGTAAATGCTAATGCTAATAAATTAGTAGTCCCTCTGTCCCATTAAGTTTGACACAATTTCCTTATTGGGACGTCCCACTACAAATGAAACATTCCAAAAATAGTAGCAGTTATCTATTAAAGAAGGTGTGGATCTTATCTTATTTATCACTCTTACATTACTTTATACACTCTTCTTAATAATTGTGCTCAAAAATTTTGTGTCATCCTTATTGGGACAGAGGGATTATATTTATTGAACAATTGGAAGAAAATCAAAATGAAAACAATTATGTATTCCCTACGTCCCAGTAAGCATGACACAATTTATATTCATTTGGGTGTATTAAAATAATAAATTGTGTTAAGCTTATTGGGACAAATGTAATATTAAATAGTGAGAACTATGTTTATTATCTATGTTGGATCGGGAGAGCCCTTCAGAATTGACGTACTGGCTCCACACACCAATATTTTCTTTCCGAGTCTGCTATGTCCTCACTCAGGACACTTCCTAGTAGGTCATTATTCATAGTATTGCTTCAAGCCAAACACGCTTAACTTTGGAGTTTCTACTAAAGGGTCACCTAAAAAGATGATACACCATGTTGGTACGAATAATATTAATCAATTTGCTGACTGAGGCAGACCGTACTCCCATAAGAGGTGCTGGAATCCATGCACTTCCCAACAATCTACCATTTCCTTATACAATAAACTAGAAGGACCCAGAGCAAACAATTATTTTTATTAGAGGAAACATTAATAAAAAATTTGCAATTAGGATAAAATAAATAAGAAAAAACAAAACCTTGCCATGATTTCATGCATTTTTCAGCTGAAATGAAGTTAGATTTAAGTTTGTGAAAACAAAAATAAACCCTACACCTTTAAAAATTATATTATATTAAATTTAAATTATAAAGTCACGTCACGTCGAACCCGCGACCTATTATTTTGAATATTAACTTTTTATCATTAGACTAATACACTCACGGACTCTAATTACCTTTTCTATTGTATCAATTACCATCCCCTGTTTGACATGTGTATTTGAACATTTATTTATAAAATAAAAGCCAAGAAAAAGAAAATGGATACAGTAAAATCAATTATTGCGGCCATTTTATCTATTTTATAATGTAAAAAAAGAGAGAGAGAAAAGAAAAGCAGCGTAACAGCCGTTGAGTGAAAATGAAAGTAAAGCACTTTTACAACAAGTTAATTAATTATTAATGTAAGCACACCATATATAAACATGTATACTATCATCAATTAAATCCAAAAGCATAGGGGTACCTAATCATCATGATTTCAGGGCATAGCACCACACTTTCTGCTCATCATTTCATTATTTATGCTTTTAATTACTACATATCTCCAAATTTTCAAACCCACCAACTTTGCAAAGATACAACTTGTTATCACTCATTTCATAGCTTGCAAAGTCCCACCACTCTCTTCCTTATTAGTACTATAAATTAATATCAAGAAGCATTTAATTTGGAAAAGAGGGAAATGGGGGCTCTTGATTATCTCTCAAACTTTTGCACTGTCACCACCACAAGGGGCAAGAGGAAACCTATGCAGGTATGGTATTACTTCTCATTTCACACTCAAACATCACTTATTACTGTCTGTTTCCTACCCTTGACTCATATATTCGTTTATGCAGACTGTTGAAATAAGAGTAAAACTGGACTGTGATGGATGTGAGAGAAGAGTGAAGAATGCTGTCAAAAACATGAAAGGTGCATTATCCATGCTTGATGATATATATACATGTTTGCAACTCTCTCTTGAGATGAGTTTAATGGTATATACATATAGGAGTGAGAAGCGTAGAAGTGAACAGAAAGCAACACCGGGTAACGGTGAGCGGGTTCATCGATGCGAACAAGGTGCTGAAGAGAGTCAAGAGCACCGGAAAAAGAGCAGAGTTGTGGCCTTATATACCGTACAATCTGGTTCAGTATCCTTATGCATCCCAAGCATACGACAAGAAGGCGCCGGCCGGGTTCGTGAGAAACGTGGCGCAAGCGGTGGTTCCGATGCCTAATGCTGCTTCTCAAGAAGGGATCACATACCTCTTCAGTGATGATAACCCTCATGCTTGTTCTATTATGTGAAAATTTTAGTTCACATATTATTATCATTATTGCTTGTCTTGTACTTTCTTTTCTGGATATATGTAGTGATATATATGAGCAAATTATATAAGTGGATATGTATTTGAAATCTACAACTTTTATATATTGTTGTGGGCTTATATGGTATGAAATTATGAATTCAGCAGTGTTCACTTTGTTTTAGTTATCAAGCACATCACTTGATTTATTTATTTTTGTTTAGCATTTTCTGTAGTATATATCAAGTACTGTTACCTCACCACATCGATTAATATTTTTTGGGTTTATAAGCATTTTTTGTTTTTGTTTTGAGTGAACACATCAATTGATTATTGGGTATAGATTTGTTTTATATTTGGCTGATATTATTAGGACGTCTCATACTTGCTGCTTGCTAAAAAACTTAATTCTTTATATAAAGGCTGAAGTACGACAGTAACTCCCAGAAAGAAACTAATCTAATGAGCAACATTAATCCAACTCAAGTGAGAAAAAAGTAATTCATGTGCATAGATCTTCTTTATCCATATAAGATAACAATACATTATATAAGAAACTTTACGGTGCAAAATGCTTCAAACTCGTGTAGGAATGCATTATAATTTAACCCATATTCATAATTACAATCAATCTTAATTCTTATAAGTTTGAGTTATTATATTATTATGATTTTTCGCAAATCCACCAAAACTGTTAAATACTTAATAGATAGATATAGTTTTATTCGCATGTTAGTCTATATTTAACCAAAAAAGTGATCAGGTCTGCCTATCACAGATCACCGGACCAAATCGACTGGTCCAGCCAGTTCACCGAGCTAAAGTCAAATTTTGGGTCGGGTCTCGTCAGACTGGCCCGAAATTGGTTCGGCTGTTGAAATTCAAGTTCATGTCTGCCTATCACGGATCACCGGACCAAATCGACTCATGAATTAAAAAAAATATTTCTATAAATTGAAAATATAATTTGAACCAATTATATTTTATAAACTATTAAAAAGAAGATTGTATAAAGATAAAAATTAAATATATTATTATATTTCATGTACGTTTGTTATTTTAGTTTACGATTAATTAGAGTACGAAAGTAAATTTAAAATAAAATATAATATTTCTAAAGATATCAACATATCCTTATAAATAAATTTTAATTAAATTATAAAATATTGAAAATACAATCACTATTAGAGCATTTTATAATAAATAATGTAAATAAATATTAAAAGAATGTTCAAAAATATAGACAGACCAAATTAGTTCGAGGCCCACCGAACTTTTGTGACCCAAAACTTGTAAACATGTCTGGCCCAAAAAATTTGGATTTCTATATTTTGAGTCCAACTCAATCTTAATTACGGATGGACCGAATAAGCTCGTTAGGCCGGATAGATAATAGATTAGATGCCTCCAATTAACATGTATTAATTCATCTTTCAAAGTAATTAATAATAAAATGAAAATCTATTACTCTCCTACTCATTATTTTTTGAAATTTTCCATTTATAACAAGTGGACTTATCGCACTCACTACAATTAACTCAATTTAAAATAATATATGTCACGCCCGCCCTCCGCTATGGATAGCGAAGTCGGGGGAAACCGTGACTTGGGAAGGGATTAAAGAAACCGGTATAGAGGTGGGGCAATGGAACATAGACTAAACTGAACAACAATCTCATAACTGGGCGAATAATTCATCATATATGATTAGCAAGAAGGGACTTGAGTCTTATGCTCAATACATAATAACTTATCATGAAGGAAATTCGAGTCTTTAGGTTTATTACACAAAAACCTCATACTGGCAGCGGAAAGTTACTTGGATCGCTAAAAGCTCTACATGTGTGAAGACATGTAGAACCCCCAAGAGTCAATTAATAAGAGATCGACAAAAAGCCCGAACGTAGCACTCCTCCTTCATCATCGCTCAACCTGCACATTTATAAATATATGCAGGGCTGAGTACAAATTGTACTCAGTAGACACATGCCAAAATCGCACACATACAAATATAATTGTCATGCCATTGTAAGTGAAACATAGGGATTTTGTCTCTAAAGCACCTATGTTCACTAAAATCCTTTTGTGAAATCTTAAAGTTCGATTGCAATCTAAGTTCTTTAGTAATCTACCATATCTGTAACTTCTTCTTCTTCTTTGTGTCGGGAAGGTGGCCGCCTTCCACGAACACCTTGACCGGCCAACCCGCTCGATGACTCACGGTCACTTTAACCGGCCAACCCGCTCGATGACTCACGGTTACCTTGTGTACACTAGTCCTAGTAGGATAGCTATCCCACCAGGACCCGAATTCGATTCCTTTAACTTAACTAAGCAGATAGGTATCATACGAAAATCATAAACATTTTATGGCAGACAATACTTGAAACATATTTTCAGTTCAAATGCTTTTTGAAATGAAACATAAACTGATACAACACACAAAATTTTAGTTGTATAAGAAAGCCTACACTTGATGTATAGGATAGAAAGCCTACCTGGCGTGCTCCTCTTCTTGACCTCGAACTCTTACTCCCAACCTTTAATTAAATTTTGGAGTAAGATTCTCGAATTGAGTATATATACTATTTCTACTTTGAAAGGAAATATTATCCTTATTATTTGATAATTATTCTCGAGTCTTTTAACTTGACTATTGTTCGAGTCTAGGAGTTATATTTCTAGATGTGCCGTTTGGTGATTTCTAAATCGAGTCATGGTTGAGAACTTTACTACATCCAAGTAATTATTTATTAGGTAAGAGTAAATAAAAGAATTTCTAACTTAATATCTTGGTCCTTGAATCAAGATAAATAATTTCTAATAGACTAGGTAAATCTAAATCATCATACTCTAAGCATGATTTATAATTTAATCATCTCTTATGATTAAATTCTAATTAATAAATTAAATTCTAATTAGCAAATTAAATTCTCTAAATTTAATTATTGAATTTCTCATTCTTGGACTTAGTCCAAGTAGATTAATTAATAGATCCAAGTGATTAAATAGGTCTTAGCCCATTTAAATTCATTAAGTGAGCCCACTAGTTAATCAAATTAGCTCATGCATCCATCAACTAGGCCATGCAGATTAATTAACTGAGCCCATTATATTATTTTCTCGACCTATAATCCTGCTATCACATTTAAACAAAGTGCAGTCCATTCAAATTGTTAAGTCTCGGCTCATGCATTAAATCTTATTTGGGCTCATCTTAATCAATTGACTTGGCCCATCTAATACTTATAATTCGATCCATTACTTTTAAGTAAAACTCAATCTATTAGAACAACCCAACACAAAATTCCCAAGGCCCAAGTTCTCGTTAATCTCGGCCCTTTCCTTTTAATGCACCCAGCCCACTTGATTAATAAATTTCGACCCATATATTATACTCAACAACTAACCCTACCCATTTCCATTCCAGCCGTTCAACACTTTTCTCCTCTCCATCAGCTATCTCTCCTGTCTCCACTCCTTACATGCGTCTCTCATCTCTCTCCGCCAGTCTCTCTCTCTCGCCGGAGCATCTCTTGTTCGTTTCTCGGTGGAAGGCAGCAGCAGAGCAACCCTCTCTTCCAGCGTCGCCCTTCACTGCCGCCGTGAAGCAGCCGCCGCCGGGCTGTCTTGCTCGTCTGTGATTTATCTGCGGCAAGTTCTTCCTCGACTGGACACAACAAGGATCTCTTCTCCCGGTGTTCCTCCCGTTGTGCGCCGTACTCTCCACATACATGCAGCAACGCTGCCGTTCTCCCGATGCCAGCCACGCGCGTGTCCAGCTTTGTTTCGAGCTTGCGAAGGCTTCTTCGCCTGGAATCGAAGGCGTCGAATTGACATAGGCTGCTGCTGCTCTGCTCGTCGGTGGTTTCTTCCCGGCGAAGGCTTTCTCGACAGGGATTGAGCAGAGTCTTCTTCATTACGGAGCTGTTCGCCGCTGCCTTGCTTCGTCACCGCGTCACTGCTTTCGTTTTCTTTTCACAGGTAGGGTTCTCTTCTATTTCTAACCCACCTCTTTGCAGCTAGGTTTCCATTCATTCGTTGTAGGAAATGTGTTATGAACAAACCTCAAATTTTAATATTTCTGCTTGCACTATAATTTCGTTAGCTTCTTATTTCAAATTTTCCTGTGAATTAAAGGAGTCTTATGAGAGAATTAAATATTTGCAGATAGGTTTCGGGCGATTCGGGGTTGGTTCGGGACTGGTTCGAGGTTGGTCGGAGTTTGTCCGAGGTAGTTCGGAGCTCGTCCGAGGTAGTTCAAGGCTGTTCGGGGTGGTTCGGGGTAATTCGGAACTGTCCGAAGTAGTTCGGAACTGTCCGAAGTAGTTCGGAGCTCGTCCGAGGTAGTTCAGAGCTGTCCGAGGTGATCTGGGACTGTCCGAGGTCGCTCGGAGCTCGTCCGAGGTGGTCTGGAGCTGTCCGAGGTCGCTCGGAGCTCGTCCGAGGTGGTCTGAAGCTATCCGAGGTCGCTCGGAGCTCGTCCGAGGTGGTCTGGAGCTGCTCGAGGTCGTCCGGGGCTATTCGAGGTCTGCCGGAGCTATTCGGGGCCTGCTCGAGGTCAACCGAGGCTGTCCGGAGCCGTGTGGAGCTGTTCGAGGTCTGCCGGAGCCATTCGGGGCCTGCTCGAGGCCAACCGAGGCTGTCCGGAGCTGTTCGGGCTGAAGCAGCCGTGTATTGGTCTTCACTACATTAGTTAAGTCCTACTTCTCCCTTCTCTTTATGTTTTGATGGATTTTTGCTTGATTAATTGAGGTGGTGAGCCTAGTATATCGTTAATACTTGAAATACAAACGGAGAAGTATTCCTGGAGGGGAATACAGTTTCTAAGCACCCTAAGTTCACATTCCTAGCTAACATACCACAGTGTATACTTTACATTCATGACTAAAAATGTAGTTACTGAAAATATATGTTGCGGTAGAACCGTTTACCTTTCTGTTTGCTATCCCTTCTCTTTATGTTTCCTTAAGTTTCCAATTTGGCAGCACTTCGTGTGAGTTAGATTTGGTGTGTTTAAGTCTTAGTATTTTCCTCCTTATATAGAAGCTTGAATCCCTATCTTCACTAATCTTATGCAATTGCTTCATCCTTTGGATTTGCAGATTATGGTGATTGGTGGAAACTTGAAGAGTCTCTGGTGGCTAGGATCAGTAGGGAGCAGTGCACGCTAGTTCTGATTTATGGGGAAGCTGAACAGTTGCATGCTTGTCTTGATTTAAGGATTACTGTTCATTGGCTACTGTTCATTGGTTTATTCATCTGCTAATGCTTCTTTCCTTTACTTCTGTATTTACACGCATATATATAAGTGTATTCATTTATATAATGTCTTGTCTTATACTTTATTTAATTATTCCCTCATACACTAATTGCATTATCACATACATAATATATACACATACATATATTTTGTTACTAATTATTTATTTACTTATAAATAAATAATCTATTCTTATATGTCATGCTTAATAAAAAACGAGATAATGTATTATTGTTCTCATCATCTTATTAATTAGATACAAATAATTATAAGGTATTATCAACTAATTGAAGTATAACTAACTTCTCAAGCATTAACATCTATCTTGAAGCTTTAACTTTTCTATAGTCAACATTAAATTTTATCTAACAATAATTCTAACTAATTTATTAATTGTTAAATATTAAATCCTCGTACTAAACTCTAATTTATAAAGAGTTTAAATTTAATTGCGTTTGATTTAGGCAAATAAGGAAATTATCATTATCAATATGTAAATTCATATTCGTGAAATTTTTATTAGTCACGGATTATCTACTACGAGATAGTTCTAACAAAAGAGCGGGGCATTACAATATATCAAGTGAGATCTAAGTTTCACTCACTACACATCCCATTAAAATCAAAATATATTATTAAAGCTCTCATCGAATCAAAACGTAAATTATTTTGATGGACAACTTTACATTTTCCTAACAATATATATATATATATATACACACACATTCTAATAGATCCTACGGCTGAATTTGATTCCATAAATTTCTAAATTAGTTATGTTGAACGCGTTGCATTGTTAATCCAAAATGCAATAAGGGTGGATATGTCCATTTATTGTTTGGCGGTTTATAGGAAAGAGAAAAATGTCTCTCAACCGCCGTTTGTTTATTTTTGCATTGTATAGTCACGAAATTTGCATTAAATATATATATAGAGAGAGAGAGAGTATTGCATTGTATAGTTACGTAATTTGCATTAGACATATATATTATATTACTGTACGATTTAATTTTTGGTTTGGAGAAATTTATGGGATAACATAATCTTACAAAAATATTTGAAAAAATCCCTAATTTTGAATTACATATATTTTAATTGGAAAACGCAACCGAAACCACTTCATCGCATGCAATACCGATTTATATCATTTTAATTCACAATCAAACGTCTTATGCAATTCACATGTACGTGTGGTGCAACAAAATATTATTAAACAAAATAACATTGCAATTTCCACGTATGTGACAATGTAATTTCAGTTTTAACCTTGAGCAACAACAAATCACGGCATCATAATCTTAAACTCGTAGAAATTGAGAACTCCATTGTCGTTTAAATCAAAAGAGGCAATCATATTCTTGTAGTCATGCCCACTTGTCCTCTTTAAAAAAATATTCCAGCTGGATTCACCACCCTCTCGGAGGTTTACTTCCTCGACCTCCCGAGCAACAATCTCTCTGGCGCGATCAAAGATAGGGAATGAGATATGTCGGAGCTCCAGATGCTAGATACGACTCCGCCCCTCTTCTGAACACGGCCACATAGTGGTGGAGCGCCACCGCGAATCGCTGCGTGAAGGTTGGGTTGGAGTCGAGATTCGAGAGAGAGAAGGGAGCGGCGACTTGCAATCTGAAATTCCTTTCACTCATATTCTTGAAATCAAATTTGCAGAAGAAAGAAGAAAACGCTGATTTACGTTGGATTGGAAACCAAATCTGGGATAAATCAATCATCTCTCCTCAATTACCTTAATTAGTGGAATTGATTATTTTCTCTATTATTTATAATTACATAAATGTCATTTTTATAATTACATAAATGTCATTTTTATAATATTTATGAAATATTTTAATATATTTAAAAATCAATAAATCTGAATAAATCATAACCGTTGATCTATTAAATTTAGCGGTTGAGATCATTTACTATTTTCTATTCAAAAGTCAGTTTTACATCTTATATATATATATATGCATGTGTGTGTGTATATATATATATATATGACTTTTGGATATAAAATAGAAAAGTAATCCAAGCCATCCATTTTACCAATTTGACGGTTTAGATGTAACCTCCATTTTTTGAATTTATGATATTAAATTATTCCATATATGATGCGAAAAGGTTATTTGTGTAATTTGCATTTTATGTAATCGGATGATTAGTTGTTTAACTTTAAGGGATGCTATAGATATTAATTAGATTATTTCCATGACTGCCACTTAAAGAGATTTAATAGGTTTTTCAATTACAATGATTATTGCAAACAAATTGGAGAATTCATTGAGAATGAATTGATGGAAGGGGACGGTGAATTCATGGCAGGTAGGTTTGTTTTAATTACGTTGTTGCATTGATAAACACGACAATTTGCATTGAACCAGACTACAGTTTTGCATTACGAAATTGAATAGTAAATATTATCATTTGGGTTCAATTACCACGTACATGAATTACTTCAATTATGCATGGATTTGAAGATCATTAAATCTTGTTCGTAAATTATACATTTGGTTTATGATTCTCCAACATTTTATGAGTAATTTTCATTGAGAAAAAATTGATGGAAGGGGCGATGAATTCATGTCAGGTAGGTTTGTTTTAATTGCGTTGTTGCATTTGATAACACGACAATTTGCATTGAACCAAACTACAGTTTTGCATTGAACCAGGCTACAGTTTTGCATTACGAAATTGAACAATATTTACATTGTTGCATTGATAATTACGTTGCACTGAGTGGATCTTTCCGGTGCACCGTCGAATCTTCGTGAATTACAGTAAGTTGAAAATCACCATCGTCGTCTTCAGTCTCCGCCGGTTGCCACCTCTTTCCATGAACCCTAGTTTTCACCATGATCATCTTCGTCGAGTTGTTGCACTTGTTTTCCTATTATATTGCATTACGGGCGGCTCCTATAGAATGAGATTCTCGAAATCGTCGTCGTCACCGTCGTTATTCAGAAGGCCACGCGACCGTCGGAGCGGCGTCGTGCTCATTTCTTCCCGGTTTGAAGTAAGAACCACAGAAGATTGCAATGAATTTTCTTCAAAAACAGGATGTTAGTGGGTTGAGGTAGTTTCCAAAAATTGTTCCGTAATAAATGGGGTTACCAATTTTTTTGAAAATTCATATGGAAACTATCAATACAGTTTACCAATTATACCCTTTTGCATTGCAATTATGCAATGCAAGAGGCGTTGACCATGATTTCAAGATTAAATGTACACCATTGGATCTAATGCAATAGATGACTAGGATTACTTCCTATTTTATACTTAAATACCACTTTTTACCTGAACACACCCCTATATATATATATATATATATATGGAAGAGACCAAATAAAAATGGTTCTGTATAAGTTAACTAAAAATAAATTTTGACTGTTAAATCATTTTGATCAATTGTACATATTAAAACATAATTTATTCTATGTATATATATATTATGTATTTTCCCGCCCACATTTAAACATCTTTAAATACATTTTGTATATTTGTGCTTCATTGCCATCATACTCACCCTATGATCCAGAATCGGACTCGGAAATATCTTCCTGTGTAAAAACTCAAAGAATCCGAACTCTTGAAAAACATACATTCAATAATAAGATATTGAAAATTTGAAATGCATTATTCATAAATTCGACATACTTTTTTCTCACAAGATAAAATGAGTTATATAAAATTGGTGCTTCATTTTGGCTACACAATAGGTTATAGTTAGGGGTGAGAAAAATAGAATCTAATTGAATAATTAAATCGAATCAAATTAAAAAAATCAAATCGAACTATTGATATTTGATTGGTTTGGATTGATTTTAAAATATTAGAATTTAGTTTTAAAAATTGAATATTTTCCAGTTCAAATCATTTGATAGTAAAATGGTTCGATTTTCAACCAACCAAATTTATTTATATATAAATTATAATAAATAAAGTATTAAAATTTAAATAATATTTGGTAAAAATATTAATTTTAAAATAATAAATTTTAAAAAATTAGCATAAAACTAAAGCATAAAATCAAAAGGAAAGTAAACAAATCGTAAATTGTGTATTCTAATCACCATTAAAATCTCCCCAAAAGTAGATATATAGGGCTTGGTTGTTTTTCTTTGTCTTTTTTGCCCCTGGCAAGCAAAGGGGGTTGATTTTTAGGTTAATTAATAATTTAATTCGGCGGTGCCGCCATAGTTTTGCAAAAGATTAATAAAGAGTATATTATTTATATAAAGTAAGTAAGAAAATAGAGACTAATATTTCCTCCTTTTTCACATTGCTTGTCATTGTCTTATTATATTATATGCTGATCAATGATCATAATTTGATCTTTTGACAATTTTCGTCTCTCATCAGTGCAAAATTATCTGTTAGGATTAATGTTTGATCACTGTTTTATTATGTCTGCACTTGATCTATTTATTAAATTATTATGCCTACATTTTAAAATTAGAAATTGAACACAAGTATGTCCAAAAAGAATATATATTAAATAGTCATTCATTGATATGGACTAATGCATAAATTAATATATTGTACTCTAATAGATGCATCTCCAAAATAAAATGCATTGTCTATACTATTTAATGCATCAATAATTTTTTATTAAAATGAATCCATATAAAATTATCGAGAAGTAAAATATATATCCAAATTTCATAAATAAAGAAAGATAATGAATCATGTAATATAGGTTTTAAATAAATTACTAAATTATAGTTTTGCATTCATAGATCGACATTGCAATACAATATTAAATATATTATATTAAAATTGTACATGCATTCTTAAATATTGATCGATGCATTGTCTTTTATAAATGGGATGCATTTCAATACACACAATCTTTATCAATCTTTTTGTAGCATTCGAATCACACATTTGAAGAACTTGCATCATAGCTCTTTCACGCGCTGCATCACAACTAGTGGTGCATTCTTAAGTATTGGTTGATGCATTGCCTTTTCCATAACACTATAAGCGTGAGATCTCTGAATAAGATCAATCCCTTTATGCTATAAGTATGACAATAGAAGTGTAAGATATATATATATATATATGTATATATATATATGTATGTATATATATATATGTATGTATATATATATGTATGTATGAATGAGATCATCTCCTACATGCTAGAAGCATAATACTAAAAACATGAGATATGTATTGGTGCTAAAAATTAGAATACGCGGAATACAAAGTTAATAAATCACTTCACTCCAAAAACCTCCCGAAGAGGATCGTCTTGAAGATCGGAATCACAATACATTTGCACGTGCATTAAATAATCATAAAACTATGATTATAGAACAACCAGATTCAAATATTATGGGAAATGAAATAAATCTGGTTTAAATTTATATTGAATTTGACTTGAGAATTGTCAATATAAAGAGAGTATAATAAATATATCATAGTTGTCGACAACAAATTTTGCCTCAATAATTGCTTGCGAATCGATTATTTGGATCCAAAAGTTAAAGTTGATAGAACTGTGTCAGAAGTACCAAAGAAAGTTAGAAGAGCAATTGAGACAGAGTTAATTTGCTAAATAGACAAAAGTCTTTTATAGTACATGCACAAAGGAATGTGGTCTCGGTAGGACACATATGATTGTATAATTAGAAATAATTAATAAGGTGGTCCATGTAGGACACAATTAAGTACAATTAAGTTCTTGTAAAAAATGACAAATGAAATAAATGAGTTGGTGATGAATAGAGCGATGTTAACTCAAGGATTTTAGCAGAAATTCTAAATTAATCACATATACTCTCCCGTTAAAAGGAATTGTTCCGTTATCAAATATTTATGGTTGCACGCATGGATAAAAATATTCATTTAGTATAAGTTATGACTATAATCTTGCAAAAAGTCACTAGACAAATATCTTATGAGAGTCCTGATGGACATGACAATTCTAATAATTAAGAAAAATAAATTCGCAACATGTATTTTCTCAAATGAGATTACTATATATTTTAGGATAGTTGAAAATCCAACTAAATGAATTCTTTCGGAGACGCATGATAATGATAAAGTGTGTCTTCATGTGCTTACCATTTGAACTTTTTGTATTATTGGAACACACACAACATTTGAGAATGTTAAATTCATGCCTAATGATGAAGTTTTCGAATTAAAAGACTTGAGTAAGTCTAAGCATTATCTCGACCCGCAGATCGAGAATCTCCATGAAGGAGTTTGTTTTTACTAGTTGATCTATTCGAATAAGGTTCTATAGAGAACATACTTTTGATGAATAACATTCACTTTGCCCCAATGATTGTCTCGTCACTTGAAGTGAATGGTCTCAATCAGACCAAAAGAAGATAACTAAATAATGTTAGACCAGAAGTTCATTGTTTGAATCGTTAGAAGCACTAATTAATATATAAGGTATGATTCAAGAAAATTTTAATTTTCTAGCAAAATATTCCTTGGAGGAGATATTTAAATAATATATTGAACATATAATTGGTTATCTTCAAGATACACAAGATGTGTGTCTATATTGTTATAAAGATTGAGATTGACATTGGTGTGCTACTCGAATGATAATTAGTTATTTAATCCTCGTGTAATTTGATATTTGACTGGTAGGACATATAATATATCCCCATTATTTTTATAATTGATAATATAATGTGTTGCACAAATGAACTCCAGTAGAGCAACGAAAATGTGTATACTTAATTTTCTCCTCACGTTTATATTCACATATTGATAATATTGAAGTTTATACTAGCTCATATGAATATTTTATTGAGGGGAGCAATAATTTATACATAATCTTGAAGATCGTGTAATGAACATCATATATAATCCCGAAGATTATTTGTCCTGAAGACTAATTAATTGTACTCTTTTTTCCTTACTAAGTTTTTCCCCAAGCTTTTTAATGAGACAATTTGTGAAATATATATATTGTATGACTTATCGAAATATATTTATAATATTGAATTGTCATACTTATAAATTGTTTTATTGAGGGAGAGCGATAACTTATACATAATCTTGAAAATTATGTCACACTAATTGGTTGAACTCTTTTTCCCTTTACTAAGATTTTCCCATGAGGTTTTCTTAGTTAAAGGTTTTAACGCGACAAATTGTGCAATACAATATAAATTGTATATATGTTATGTATCATTTTTCTCTATCAAAATATATTCATAGTATTGGAGGTTTTCTTAATTAAGTTAGACCTGAATAACTACCTTACTACGCTTTGAAGGTTTTATCATGTTGCCCTTACCATGTTTTTTTCCATTGATTTTTCTTGATGAATGTTTTTAATGAGGCAACAAATAATGTATTATGTATTTATTCAATTGAGTTTTTCAGCGAAGTTTTTAACGAGATATGTACATCACACAGTAATATCCAAGGGGAAGTGTTATAAATATTATTATTTATATGGACATTACTATTTTAGAGTATTTGTGTATTTACATGTATTTCTTTGTAAAGTGGAAAAACCATATATATATATATATGAGAATACACTTTTAGGATTTTTAACCTTACAGTTCCATTTTTATTTTTATCTACGCTGCATCCTTTACAGTTTCTCCTTTTTCCATTCCTTTTGTTCAGTATTTTGATAGATAATTACAATCAAACAAACCGAGATTATAACAATATCATTTATAATATTAATTTTAAAACGCATAAAAACATTATTAAAATGGATATAAATTATTAACTGAGTGTAGCACATTACGTTTTGTAACGTATGAAATTAATTGATTAATTGAAAATTGTTAGAATATAATAATGAAATATAATTTATAATATTAATTTAAAAAACGTATATTGGAAAAAACAGAAAATAAAAGTTACTACTTTTAGAAATACGTAATAGTTATTATATAGTATATAGTATATAGTTAGAAATACGTAATATATAGATATGAATAAATGATATTGTTATAATCTCGGTTTGTTTGATTGTAATTATCTATCAAAATACTGAATAAAAGGAATGGAAAAAGAAGAAATTGTAAAGGATGCGGAGTAGATAAAAATAAAAATGAAACTGTAGGTTAAAGAGAACAAATAAAATGAAATGTGTGAATTATTTTTGAAATGTATTAATATAATTGTGATTTTTTGTAAAAGGTATATCCACCAATTCACTTGTCAGATAATAATTATATATATATATATGAAGATATAGCTAACAATGGGTATTTAAAAGCTAACGTGTAAAAAGAAACAACTAACTAATATAATTGTTAACTACTTAAAAACGCTTTATTCACAAGTAAAAGAACAAAGTCGAACCATGCAAAAACCACTGGACGTAGCTCGATTCCACTCGATTCTTCTTCGTTTCATCTCCATTTTATTATTCCAATCTTCATAATATAAAGCTATTCTTAACATTCACTATTTACATCCAAGTATTTGTGGACTTTCAGTAATGACATCATGACAAAAACGATAATTATATATAAAAGAGAGATCTTCATAAAAGCTTCATATACTGGATAAATGCTATGAAGAACCCTCATATACTTTAATATCACTTTTGTAATACATAGAAGGGAAAAGGAAAACGAAAGTTAAAAAATAATAGTAGGAATCGTTTTAAATAGATATACATTTCATATATATTTATAGTGGTCAATGAAGTTTGACCAAGTTTTAAGTGACGTGGTATTTAATTTTAAGGAAATTAAATGACCTATGGTCGATTTACGTTTCGAGTAGATGATCGTGGTATATTTATTTTCTCCAAACCGATTCCCGGTGAGTGAGAAATAAAGGTTTAAAGTGAGTCACTTAAAGTATGGAGTTATGTGTTTGGAACTAAAGGTGAAGAGAAACTGTTGTCTCACATTGGTTATAAAACCAACATTCATTATGTATATAAGGAGGATAAGAAACTTTATAGTTTAACAAGTTGGGTCGAGGACCATCTCGTGCGTGCCAATCTGATTTTTACTAGTGGTCTGTGGCACAAATGATCTGATCCATATTTTCCACCAATTTTATTCTATTTTATATTTTATTCTTTTGTAGCTACTGCAAATATTATTTTATTTTCATCCTCCCATTATATTTTTCCAACAATAATAAATATTTCTTTCTCTTTTCATCCTCCTTCGCTGCCGTGTGTATTTCTTCTTTGTAACACTTCTTCAAAATATATGAAATATAATATCAAATATTACCACCGATCGCGAAGTCATTGCAATTGCCATGCATGTGAAGTTTTAGTTGTAAAATTTTTATATATATAGGCACAAAACAAAATTTAATATGGAAAATTTAATATTATAATTAATATTGTCAATCAATATTGATAGCTATAATTTTGTAACGTTTTTCATTAATTAGTTGATTGAAGAATAATTATGATATATCAATTTTAATTATGATGTATAGAAAGATATATTAAAAAAACAAAAAAAATGAAGTTACTAAATATTGTAAGCCGTAACCATTATTATATAGTATATAGATATGGATAGTTGTAAAATTAATCAAATTCGAAAAATTAAATTGAACCAAACCGAAGTATTAAATTTGAATTGGTTATTGTGATTTTTTTGGTTTGGTTTTATTTTTTTTCATCCGAATTTTAATTTGATATGGTTCGGATTCATACAAAACCAAACCGAAAAATCCGTTTATTAGATAAGTTTATTTTATCATATATATTTTTATTTTCTTTTTAATTACACCTTATCTTATATTTCAAAATATTAAATATTATGTAGGAAATTAAATGTCATATTTTAATATTTTTTTAGATTTACAACAAATAGAATTATAATAATATTCAATAAATTATGTAATAATTGTTATTCTTTGAAACTTGAAAAATATTGAAGTTACATTTACGATTTATTATTATAAATTTTAATTTTAAACTTTTTCAAGTTAAAACTTATATTTTTGGTACATAAAAATTATTAAATATATATATGATTAGATTTTAATAATTAATTATTCTTAAAATTGAACGAAATTAGTTACTAAATAAAATATTTGGATAAACCAAACTAACCCGAACCAAACCGAAATAAATTTAGTTATTTTGGTTTGGTTAATTTAGTTTTTTGGTTTGCTTTGGTTTTTTTTTTTTAATACGATTATAATTTGGTTTGGTTAGGTTTTTGTTAAACCAAACCAAATACCCAAATACTTAACCATAGATATGGATAGTTTAAGATATATTTGATAAATTAGATCTAATTAAATTGTATTATATGATATTGATATTAATATATCTTTGATATACGATTTATAAAAATATGGATCTATATAAAATACTCTTACCTTATATTAAGGAGCTTTTAACTATGTAATACATGCTAAATTAGTTCCACAAAATCTATTAATTATTGCATTCAATTAATTTTTCATTATTTAATTTTAATTATTCAATTGCAACATTTAATGTCGTTTTATACATAGTCATTATATTAATAATTTATCATTTAATATAATTGTTTGTAACGTTTTATGATAATATAACACTGCAACATGTCGTTTTATATATATTAATAATATAATCATTTAATATGATTGTTTGTAGCGTTTTATGATGATATAATAGTTTAAGTTATTAATACTAATTATAATATACAATTATTTTGTTATTTCCTAAAATGGAAATTTGAAATAGCATAAATCATAATTACTTATTTTTGGCTATCAGTAGTTACTTTTATATATATCTAATAGGGTAATTTATGGTAAATACCGTATCATGTAACATATACAAGAAAAATATCCACTTTGTAAATATTACTAGAAAAATATTCAAAATTACTAAATTAATCCTATTCTATCTACCTTCCTACAACATATTGGAAAAGCTTCATTACTTAATATTTTTTAGTATTATTAACTTAAACTTATTCTTATTATTAATATCATATTTTTAAAAATGGAGGAAAATACGAAAACCCGGTCGGTTTGGGTGTGGGGCCCAAACCGTCTGAATTTATACTATGGACGTCCGGGTTTTGTTTTTTTGTTTTTTTTTGTTTTTTGTTAATTTAATTATTTATTAATTATTAGGTTGAAAAATAATAAGAAATTTCGTATGAAATACTAGTGATATATAGTCCTAATATACGTTGCATTAAAAATATAAAATGTTATTATCATGTTATTTATTTTATTTCATAATTATTTATTTATTTAATTTAAATTGTGTATGATAAAATACATGTTTAGCGTTGATTTGATTATTTATGTTGTTAAATAGATATAGGATGATAATTTTGTAAAAAAAATTAAAAAAATTGAGGAAAATACAAAAACCCGGTCGGTTCGTGTGTGAGACCCAAACCGTCCGGGTTTATACAATGGACGTCCGGGTTTTTCATTTTCACGTCCGGATTTTGTATTTTTTTAAATTATTAATTATTAGGTTTAAATATAATTATAATTTTCAGATGAAATACTTCGTTCGGTGTAGGGTGTACGGTGTCGAGTGCAATTATGATGTCTTGATTGTATCTAATATTATAATTAAAATTCATGTCTCGTTTTTCAATTTATTGTTAATATTTTTAATATATTTTCGAATGTTAAATATAATTAATCAATTTTATTAATTTCGAAATTATGTTTATTTAATTTTTCTTGATTTTGCAATTATATTTTTTTACATAATTATTAACAAAATTAATAATGTATTTCGAAAATTAATAACTAATTACAAAATTAAACATTTTTTTGGATCAATTAAAACAATTAAAATCTTATTTGAGTATATTTGCAAAATAAAATTATAATAATCATCTAGATTAATTATATTTGCAAAAAGAATAAAAAAAATTAACTAATAATAAATTCTAAATTAAACATAAGAATTTTTCAATCATTGCATTATTTTTACCAAATTTTATATAAAACAAAAATTGATTAAGGGCAATTAAGTAATTTGAACATAAAATGGGCATTTTTCATAGAAAATTTACAAAGTGGGCACTTTTCATTTTTAGTTATGAAATATGGTATTTCTCATATAGCACCCAATATAATATAATGCATTACGTATGATCAGAAATGGCAAAAAGTAGAAGTAAAAGAAATTTAAAATATATAATTATTTCTTGTTGAGAGAAAAAAAATAGAAGTTATTAGAAAAACTTCTTTTGAAGATTAAAACATGAATGGATATAAAAATTAGAATTTTCTCCATTTTTGCATGATTAGGATATTTCTTACAAAAACAACACATACTACCATCATCATATTATTTTATTCAAGGACAAATTACTATGCATAATTCTTAAAAAATCATTCATATATACTACAACTAATGTATTGAATGATTTACTTAATGCATAAATTTTATGGTATACAAAAAGGATGCATAATACTCATATGTCCAGTTAATAACGATCAATTTTCCATTTTGTGACGTCCCACTAATAATGACTTATTTTCTTATTGGGTAAAGTTTAATAAATGAGTTATTTTTTAGTTTTTGCACAGTACATATATATTGAGTGTTTATTGGTATTCATGTAAAAAGCATATGTATCGTAATTAATGAGATCCCGGGAGTATCACCAACACCACTATCCACTGTGGGGCCAACCAAATGTTGAGTGTGCCTACATGTTATTGTGTTATACTCCCAATATCTGGTTATTTATGACATGTTTTGATCGAAAAAGTATTACAGTTTTGATCAAAACATGACATAAATAGCAGGACGCGGAGAGTATAATATAATGAGCTTGAATTCCCACTTGGATCGATCATGTACATCTTCATCGACTTTTCCTCTCACAGTGCCAGGAGATTCCCATGTTACTAGTTCACCCAAGTGCAAGTTGAATCGACTATCCCCACTGTAGTAACTAGCTAGTACGGTACATCATCATGTTCAATCGATCCAGATGGCAACGTTCAACTTCTTCTCCTTCTTCTTCCTCATCTCCTAATGATTGAAAATTATATAAATTACTGCCACAGTCGAAGCCATGACATTAATAAAACCAAACAATTGTGTACTGCAACAACAACGTAACCAACAAATTATATATAATATTATGGGGGAAATAGTACACGTGCGATTTATTGAAACAAAAAAGCGCATCTAAATAATTATTGTGTTCAATGTAATATTCTCAATCCTCTGATCAGTGTTATCGATGGCGGATGGCAGGTCATGGCGTTTTGCCAAAAAATTGCCATACGAATATGGCGTGGCGTATGGCGGGTTACGACAGACACTTGACAAAATATATAAAATATAATATATGTGGTCAAAATTAAGAACTTAACCAACAAAAAATAATCTAAAATAACACAAAACATCATATTCAAGTCAAACACACACACACACACACAAACTCATAAATCGTAACATAAGTCATATACCCTCTAACACATAAGTTTCAAATATAGATATAAAATGTAGCTAATAATAAGCAGGTCTACTAAATTACTAATCCTCCTCCTCATCAATCTCAACATAACCATTATCTTTATCTTCATTCTCATCAAATGAAGCAAATCCCACTTCTTCTTCTACTTCAGATGCCTCATTATTCTCATCCAATAATGCAAATTCTTCATCATAATCATCTACTTCATGATCATCCTCAAATTCTTCATCTTGAAGTAGTGGGTGTGGATCGTGTGATTGTGCTTTACTTCCCCTTGTCCCTAGCTTAACTAACTCCTCCACTTGATGGTTCTTTTCTCTTTCTAGTGGCTCTCCTAGTGTATGTTATAGGCTCTCCAACACCCGAAGCCTCAAACACAGTGTTCCAATCAAGTGTATCGTCATCAAATATACAATCCTCCTCCTTTTCCATATCCCCAATCAACCATTCATTGGAATCATCAAACTCATTGAGTGAAATTGGATCAATTTCATCTCTAAGGTGATGCCTCTCATGCAGTTTTTGGTTGTATTTAACATACATCAAGTCATGTAGCTTCTTGTGCTCGAGCCTATTCTCTTCTTTGAATGGATCTGGCAAAGAATATATATTACACAATAATCATAATTATATAACTATATGATTGTTAACAAAAACAGAACAAAGATATAAAATAATTAACTAGTTATAAACTTATAAGTATACTTACATGCTCGAAAACACTCCAATTACGCTCACAACCCGAAGAACTACACTTTAATCTTAAAATCCTAATGGTGAGGCACTGCAAATTTGGAGCCGAGTGACCATAATTTTCCCACCATTCAGCTATAAAATGAAATATTATTTAATAAATAATAAATTAATTATAATTTTAAAATTAAAGATCTTAATGTATTATCTTCCAAGTTCTGAGTATCTTACTCGAAGCTATCTTCTTCCGCTATTCGTTTGGCAAAGTCAGATCCAAACAAACATTCTTCCTTTTATAATCAGTTAATTCAACAAGAATCTTATCCTGATCAGCTTTATCGACTATCAAACGTCCAATGCATTTAAACAATCCCTCAGACACCTTCAAATCAAATTTCAACTGTTGTTGCCTACCATAAAATATCTCTAGATTTAAATAATGACCGGCTGCATGTAATGGCTGATGGAGAATTAACTAAAAAGTTAATAATGGTCATCTGTCTCCTATCCGTCCATCCATCTGACATAATCGAGCAACCATGTGTGCTCCATTCTTCCTTATGACTTTCCAATATCAACGCATTAGTATATTCCAACTCTTTGTTTAAGAGTACTGGAACTCTAATGCTATGATAGGTTGGAGCAAACAAGTGTTTTCCGTATTGTCCAATTGCTTCGATCATGTCTTGA
This sequence comes from Leonotis leonurus, assembly GCA_026898415.1. Classification (NCBI taxonomy): domain Eukaryota; kingdom Viridiplantae; phylum Streptophyta; class Magnoliopsida; order Lamiales; family Lamiaceae; genus Leonotis; species Leonotis leonurus. Next base: position 880,278 of record JAPKLX010000048.1, read on the forward strand.
AAGCTCGGCAAGTTGACCGCATTGAATGATATGCCAGCTTGGTACCAAAATTGAGCAATGTATTGATGAACCTGAGCTATAGATTATTTGTCAACTGCTTCTCTAATACCCATTTGCCTCGTCTTCTCCTTGTTTCTTCTCTCAATTACATATTTTCTGTTTTTTTCTTAAGAAATGAATCCATCAGTCCTTTCATCGAACTAGAGCAATGCGTCTTACGATAGGAGTTAGAACCTGTAACTTCTAATTCATCTTCTTCATCAATTAAACCTAACACTCCAATGTGAACATTGCTCGATTTTTGCTTTTCAGTGGCCTGCACCTTCTCTTTTTATAAAGCCCAAAGCTCTTCTCTAACATCTTTCGGACATTTTAAACAAGGGGCAACCGTGCCCTTCTTCCCTATCAAATGCTCTTTTGCTCGAGTGATTCTGGTATTCATTATTTTATTAAAAAAATTGCACTGCACTTTATTGTTTCTACCCTCCAAAGGAATGCAGTATTTCCAGCCCGTATAATTCCTACCCCTTGAACATATAAATATATAATATACTGTCAGAATATATAAATATATAAAATAATATAATATATACAGAAAAATAAAAATTAAAAAAGAACAAAGTATACAAAAAAACTTATGAAAACAGAATTAAAAAACTTTAAAAAGTAGGGTATAATCAAAAGAATATAAAAAAATCAAAACAAAAACCTGATGTTGTCGCTGGAGAGCTGCCGCCATCGCAGAGTTGTTGTTGCCGGTTGTCAGCCGCCGGTGGAGAGTTCGGAGGGGGAGTGAGAAGAAAAATAACAACAAGGGTAGTGAAACCCTAATTTTAACTTATTTAAATATGGTTAAAATGAGCTTTGACCCAGTTATAAACATGTTGTCCACATAGCCCGCCATGACAGTGTTACACGCCATGGCGGTGGCGGCCGCCATAAAGCGTCATGGCAAACCTGTCATGCCACAGCCATGAAATGACATAAACTCTCAAACCCGCCACTGCCATCCGCCATGGCGGCTATTTGATAACACTGCCTATGAATTCAGGAATGGACGGTTACAGATAATACTATGGTTACAATTTTATCCTTTAACAAATATTTAGAGGCAAAATACAAAATAGTCAAATATGATAGTGAAAGATAAATAGTAGCCACCAACATAATATTATATAAATTCTAATTATTTTTATTGTAAATTGTCATAAATACCCTTGTAAATTTAAGCGACATGTTTTTTATTTTTTAACATTTTGAGTATGAATCCTTCTTGATAAATATTGATTCATACTCTTCATACATATGTAGTAATATTTATACAATTCGTGTATGAATTGTATGAATCACTCAAATCATACTATTCATACACAATATCTAAATATTATTTGTTTGAATTTTTTTTGTTGGTGTAGTTTACTTTTGATTTTAATAATTTGTTATTGTCAGTGGTATGTTTATTGGTGTGATTTCGATTTGGTTGTGAAATAAATTTTGATGGTGATATTGGTGGTAGAATTTCTTGAATCGACAAAATTTTCGTTTTTTAGCATTTTGAGTATGAATCTCGTTTGCTAGGTATGATTCATACTCTTCATACCTATATAATATTATTCATACAAATCATGTATGACTAGTATGAATTATTAAACGCATATCATTCATAACTAAAATGCGGGGATACGGCGGGGGAATATTTATTTCCCAAAAATAAAAAAGAATTCTAGAATTTATATACTGTTATGTTGGTGGTTAGTATTTATCTTTCACTATATTGTATGACTATTCTCAATAATTAACTAAATATATTAAGTAAAGAAAATCGTAGTAGTAATAATAATAATAGATATTTTTAAATGAAGAGCGTAGATTGCTTCTTATTTTTTAAATAAAAACTAGTATGTGTACTTGTGTGATACATGAGAAAAATATAATTATAATTTATATCATATGTATGAGATAATTACTTTCTATTTGTCTATCATTATTCATTGACGTTGTATTCAAAATTATTAAGCCGGACTTTCTAAAATTTAGAAGCTCATCCAAACTTGTTCATAAATTTTTGAGTCTATAAATATAATAATCAATCTGACTTTTTATGGCTGCAAAGCAGATGAGATTTACTCGTCCATGAAATGTACTATATTGTTTTACTTTTATAAATATGATATTTTTTGTACAACAAATATTTTCACTCATAGAAAATATTGAGAATAAAATATTTTAATTTTTATGAGTCAAGATTAGATTTTAATATTTTAATTTAAAATTAAAATAAAAATATATATTGTTTAAAATGGGGTGATTTTTTTAAACTCAAAATCTGATTGACCCGAAATTTATTTTGATGAATTTTTCGGGCTCGATTATTTTCGAATCTTAATATTTTAAACTTAACCCAGCCCACATCCCGACTACCTTGAACGGACAAATATGGTCGGGCCTGTTATGACAATTCTATACACAATACATTTGTTGATAAATAAATTATTGCTATAATTGATAGTTGATTTAAAATATTATTTTAACATATCTATTAATTACCAAAATAAATTGTGGGTCTTACTATATGGTTCATAATATTATTCTATAGATTTTGATTTATATAAAAGTAAATCATTGTGTAAGAAATAAGAAAATATTTCAACAATCCATTTTAATAAATCAAAAGTTGTCATTTTCTTACAAACTAGTATGCAATCCCGTGCATTGCAATAAAAACTAATAGATAATTAATAATTGTTTCATTTACTAAAAGTGTATTGTGAGAAAGTTTGTATAAATTTAAGAATATATAAAATATATTTTTTGTTGAAAATGAAACATATTTAAAATATTGAGTATTCTGTGTGAACATATTGTGTGGTGTGCGTGGATCACTTACCAAAAATAAATTATTTGACAATTTTGTTAAAATAATGAGATAAAAATGACAAAATAAGTAATCATTTGATGTATTGAAAATATTTTTTTTATTAGAATACAAGTATATTAATTATATAACAATATTATACTCCACGTGAGTATCTGATAGAAAGAAAAGTTAATTATTGATTAATAAATAAATTAAATATGTTTATAAGTAAATATGAAATGTGAGTGATTGAAAAGTTAATGGTGATCCTATATGAGTATATTTTTTAAAATAGAAATGGGCAAATTAGGGCTGTCGAAACGGGACCGGGAATTCAGGTTTCCCGATACCGAACCGGTTCCGAACCGGTACCGAGTACCGGTTCCCGGAACTTTTGGGAACTGGGACGGGAACCGGTATTCACCTTTGGCTATTCTTCGGTTCCCGGGAACCCAGGACTGAACCGGGAACCGAGTTTTGCTTAATTAATATTATTTAATATATATAATATATTTATAATATATGAAATTTAATATTATTATATTTACCCTTTCTGTTTCTGCCTTTCAATTCTCTCAGACTCTCACAACTCACGCGTCACGCCGGCGACGCTGCCCAGGCGAGCCCTAACCTCCGTGACTCCGTCATCCCGTCACGAACGCCGAGCACCACTCCACTCCCGTCGCGCCCAGTCCACGACGGCGACGCTGCCCAGGCGGCCTACCACCACCCGTCGCTCCGGACCCGTCGCTGCCAGCCACCCATTCCTCCCCGTCGCGGCCAGCCTGAGCCAGCCGACAGCCCCACCCGTCCTCCTCTCCGTCCGTCCCGGCCAGCCAGTCTCCTTATTACAATTTCCAGGTTTGAAATCAATTTTGTAAATTGTAATTGTGTTTATGTAATTATGTTACTATGTTCTATGTAATTGATTTGTGAATTTGTGAATTTGTGAGTTGTGAATTGTGATTTGTGAAATGTGAGTTAGTGTGGAATTGGGTTGAATGTTGATTATTCATTTGTGAATTTGTGATTGTTATTTGTTAATAGGATTGTTGTGTGACTTGTGAGTTGTGACTTGTGAATTAGTGTTGGAATTGGGTTGAATTGGGTTGAAATGTGATTTGTGAAATTTTGAGTTAGTGTTAGATTATTCATTTGTGACTTGTGATTTTGTGATTGTTATTTGTTAATAGGATTATTCATTTGTGAAATGTGATTATTCATTTGTGAATTTGTGATTGTTAATAGGATTGATTGAATGGAGGGTCAAAGTGTGAATGAAGATAATAATTATGTACCAACTGAGGAAGAGTTAGAAGTTGAGGAGCTAGATCCAAATCCAACTCAATCTACTCAGAATACTATGACCGGAGCCGGAGGGGCTAGAAAAAGGAGAAGAAATACCAAGAAGCGAAAGGCTAGTGAGCCAAGTAAGCCAAGATCTAAGGCTTGGGAAGGGTATACTATTGTGTGGGTGGATGAAATTGAAGGGGATGAAGTAGTTCCGAGAAAGAAAGGGCAATGCAATACTTGCGGCACTCTTATTGCAGCTGATTCGGACAAAAACGGCACATCAGGGTTGATAAAGCATACTCTTGTATGCTTGGCGAGACTTAAAGCAAAAGGTGGCCAAAGAAATCTGGCTTTCAAAGCCGGCGAGGGTGGTACTAGTGGCACATTATCAAGCTGGAAGTTTTCCCAAAAGGAGGCTAGACTTGCATTATGTGAGATGCTTATCCTCGACGAGCTCCCTATTAGATTTGTGGAGAAGGAAGGATTTAGGAAGTTCCTCGCTCGTGTTTGTCCAGATTTCGTTGTTCCAAGTCGACAGACAATAAGGGAAGATTGCGTGAAGTTGTTTATCGAGAAAAAAGAAGCTTTGAAGTCTTATTTCAAGAATAAGGGCATGGGACGAGTGTCCATCACCACTGATTGTTGGACGGCAATCAATAACACAAATTTCATTTGTGTTACAGCCCATTTCATTGGTAGCGACTGGGACCTTCACAAGAAGATTATTGGTTTTCGCAAGATCATCGGTCACAAGGGTGAAGACATTGGGGAGGCCGTTGTGTGTGTATTGGAGGAATGGGGACTCAAAAACCTTCTATGTTGCACGGTGGACAATGCTAGTGCAAATGATGGCGCGCTTAGACACGTTGGTAAGTCTCTTGAATCATGGAATACAAAATTGTTTGGAGGGCAGTATTTTCATTTGCGTTGTGTGGCGCACATCTTCAATTTGGTGGTGTCGGATGGTTTGGAGGAAATTGGGGTATCTGTGAGAAGAGTTAGAGAAGTTGTCAAGTGGGTTAAGAGCTCGCCAATAAGATCCCACAAATTCTACGAATTATCAAAGCAGTTTGTGGAGCCGGGTACAAAGCAGTTGTGCCTAGATGTGCCTACACGTTGGAACTCTACTTACTTGATGTTAGAGGCAGCTGAGCAGTATGCAAGGACTATAAGGGTGTTTGCATCGGTGAGTGAGACATTTGAGAGTGATATGATGCTGAAGAAGTATAGGGATACTCCCCTCGGGCTGCCGAAACTGGAAGATTGGGTGGATGTGAGAAAGATGATCGAGTATTTGAAGACATTCTATTGTTTCACACTCACATTCTCGGGCACATCATATGCCACGGCGCATTTGTTTTTCAAGGAGATGTGTGACATATTTATACTCATTTCTGAGTTGGAGTTGAGCCTTGATAAAGAAATCGTCTCCATGGCGAAGAAGATGAAGGAGAAGATCGGGAAGTATTGGCTGGAGACTGATGGTTTGAATCCAAAGATGAACAAGCTGCTTTACATTGCTGCAGTACTTGATCCCCGACAGAAGTTCAAGCATGTGGAGACTTGCTTAACACAAGTGTATGGAGGTGTCCGGGCGAGGGTATTGATGGCACATGTGAAAGAGTTTATGCACGAGTTATTTGAATTTTATAAGAAGCAGTTGACAGCGTCAACGACTCCAGCTGTAGCAGGTGCACCTACTTCTCGAACTCCTTCTCAGCCGTCTACACACACTCAAAAGCGACAACGTGTTCAACCAAGGCCTCGACCTCGAGGTAGTTGTAGTGTTATACCGAGGAGTTCTGTACCGAGTGAGGATGATAAGTCTGAGATGACTATCTACTTCTCAGAGCGACAACATATAGAGGCAACAGGAGATGAAGATGATGAGATGGATTCGTTTGATATACTCCAATGGTGGGCGAAGGATGGTAGGAAATTTGTTATTCTATCTGAGATGGCACGAGATATATTGGCTATTCCGGTATCCACTGTTGCATCTGAATCGGCATTCAGTCTGGGAGGTCGAGTTCTCGACCAATTTAGAAGTTCTTTGAATCCGGACATGGTTGAAGCTCTCATTTGCTCTTCGGATTGGTTGAGATCAAGTCCATCATTTATGCTAGATGAAGAAGATGTACCCGAAGAAGAACAACAAAGAGAATTTGACTCGGGTATATTTACATTACTTTCATTTATACATAATAAATATATTTTTACTTACTTTTACTAATTGTTTGTTTCTTAGTGATGAGCTCTCTTGGTTTTGGTCGAGATATGACTCTCCCCACCACCGGCACCGACACCGACACCGACACCGGCACTAACGCATCAACAAATATAATTAGTCCGGTAGAATCGAGGATTGTTGGCACTTGATTAAAAACAATTTGTTGCCACCACCGGTCGCGAGGAGAATGCATCTTGAGTCTTGACTCTTGATTAAGAAGATTTATCCCTTTATCATTTTGAATTGTTCATTTGGATGTTTGAATTTGGATTATGTTGTTGACTTGTTGTGTTGAACTTGAATTGAATTGTGTGTTGTTTGTTTTGTTTGGGTGAATTTAGGTTGGAGTTGGACACTTGAATTGTTGTTGGTGAGTGGTGACTTGGTGTTGCCGTGTTGGTGTGTTGAATTTAGTTGATTTAGATCATTTAGTTCATTAGTTGTGTTGTTTACTTGTTTTGTTTAATTGATTTGTCGAATGTGGCGTGAAATGGTGAAACGGTGAATGATGAATTGATTATGATTTGAGTTAGTTGAAATTATTTGCTCAAAATTCAAAAATAGGAGGTTGGTGCAGGAAAAAGAAGAAAAACTGAAAACAGTTTTTTTTTTTTTTTTAATTTCGGTTTTTCGGGATCCCGGAACCGAACCGACCGTTTCTCGAGAAACCGAACCGGTCGGCCGGGACGGGAGACGGTACCGGATTTATACTTATTTTCGGTTCGGGAAACCGATTTTCCGGTACGGGTATCCCATACCGAACCGTTCTGACAGCCCTAGGGCAAATTAGGCAATGTGTGTAAATTATATTAATATATGCATAATGTATATATAACTTTTTAAAATGATTATATCATTTTCATAATAAAATTATTTATTGCATATTATATATCAAATTAAAGCTTTTGTTGAGATCTTTAATTTAAGATGCATATTGTATATGTTTGCACAAACGAAATTGTAATATTTTTTTTTAAAAAAAAGGATATAGGAAAGAGAAAAAATGTTATATAAAATATATAAGTTAACTATAATTTAAAAATAACTACTTTTTAAAACATGACGGTAAAATATTACCGTTAAAACTCTATTTTTATATATTACTCTCTCCGTCCCACTAAGTTTGACACCTTTTTTTCCGGCACGGTTATTAAGGAGAGTGTATAAAATAGTTTAAGAGTGATAAAGGTGGTATGGTCCACATCTTTTTAAAGAGATAACTTTTACTATTTTTAGAATGTGTCGAGCTAAGTGGGATGTCTAATAAGGAAAGTGTGTCAAGTTTAGTGGGATGGGGGAGTAATAGATTAACTTACACACACACACACACACACACACACACACACACATATATATATGGGCGGATCTATTCATTGATTGCAACGGGCTTTAGTCCAGTGCAAGCCCAAACTTTTTAATGTTATATATGTATGTTTTTAAGGCACAATACAATATTAGCCACTGTTGCGTGTAAAATGTAACACAATTATGATACGCAAGTGCACGTAGTCAACAAGTAATACATGAAAATATTCCAAGTCCGTCTCCACAGGGAATGCAAATAAGAACTTATGCACATTCAAGCAAGAAGAAAATAAAACGACAGAAATTTTAAATCAAAGTTTTGGAGTTTCTAAACTAGAATTCAAGAAGCAATAAACTCAAAATAAAAGACTAAAGGAAAACTAAAATTAAACAACTAAATTAGGCAAACTTAGGATTATAAAGAACTTAAAATTTAGAGCACAAAAAGTTCAGGCAATAAACGATTTAAAAATAGAGACTCAGGTTTAGACTCTCTTATGCTTCATTCACGAACAGACCAATATTGCTACAACATTTCCTCATCAAACTACTACAGTGGCGTGATTCATCAATTGCATACGATTTTTCCAAATCCCTATGACTATATCCGATTACTAAACTAATATATTCTTATATCTAGTTCAGTATATCAAATATTCAGTAGTTTAGCACCATTCACACAAGCCACACACGGTAAACACATATTCCTATGCTATTTAACACATGTGTCATTCAAGTATTTCCACCATAATTAACATTTCTAGAATTAACTAAGGCTAACTCCTATTATTAGGTGATCAAGCTAACAACAGGAGATTAAAGAGACAAATCACTTGAATGAACAATAGTATAGAGCAACAGAAACACGAGCTAAAAATGAAATATATCAAAGCATAAGTTTATTCAACCCAAGTCCCACAAGCTTAGTTCATGAAGGAAATGAAAACTGAAAATAAAATGATGTTTATGTTCCTCATTCTTAAGCTCAAGTTACAGATGATAAAAAGGGGAAATAAAGAGTAGAGAATCGTTGGAAGTTGATTTCCCAATCTTCTTCCATCCAATTCTTGTTCTTCTTTCCCAGAGGTGACCTATCTTCTTCTTCCTAGCAGCCTTTTCTCCCCAGACCCAGATACTGATCTCTTTCCAGTGACCCAGATGTTTTCTCTCTCCTTCCCCACTTCTCTGTTACGGCTGGTGTGTTTCTTTAGCTACTAAGTTACCCAAAATTAGATAGCTTAAATCCCTAAGTTGCCCTCCAACTAATATTAAATTACAGGTGCACTTAAATTTTGTCTTTTAGCTGGAACTTAATTTGCCACATTTTTTACTTAAGTCAATCTCAGTCAACTCTTTCTCTTTAAGTTGTTGTACTCGCACAGCTACTGCCATCATATTGCTTCAGCAAAACACCAACATTAGTTATTTTCTACACCAAAACATTCATTTATGAGACTTTTTCTCTTCTCCAAACATAAACGCAAAGCTAAACTAAACACGACCAAAATACCACAAAATGAAATAAAAGAACACAACACAATAAAAAATACACAAAAAAGAGAAATAAAATAACTCTTATACAAGAGTTATCAGCCACCTCAAAAAAAAATTGTATGTATAAAAATATAGTGATTTGGAATTTTATTTTTTAGCCCACCCAAAATGCAAATCTTAGATCCGCCCCTGCACATGTATATATATAATTTACATATCCCGTTATAATTAAATATATTTATATTTAATCCAGTTAATATTATTCATTAATTTTAGATAGATGAAGGAGATATGTTCTTTTTAATTCTCATATATAATTTCTTTTTTATAAGAACTTAATTCACACACATATATACATATTTTAATTAATTATATATATTCTCAAAAAGTATATAAAGGAAATTAAAAATATTAATTATTGATAATAAAAGAAAAGAAAAAGATAAGATATATAAATATAAATATAGTTGTACGTCGTTCTTTTAATTCATTTATAATGTCAGCCTATTATCCCTAGAGTACACATGGCATATGAAATTTATTTTTTACATATCATATATCATAATAAATTTATTTTTTATGCATCATCTATGATAGTGTTAAATATATTTTAACTAATAAAATATAGTTTTTACCAACAAAATAGAACCGATGGAAAGAAAAAACTAGTTATTTTTTTCTATTTTTACAAAATATTTAAATGTGAGTAAATTTATAATTAATATATTTAATTATCTTACTAAAATTTAAAGTAATTACAAAATTAAAATTAATATCAATTTGATGTTTACTGTTTTATATATATATATATATATATATATTGGGGATGGTTCCCATAGGAATGACTTTTAAAATGAGAAATAAGAATGAATAACAACTATAGATCTAAAAACTTTGTATGGCTAGATTTCATCCAAGAAAAAGAATTGGAAAACACGTGCATCATTTTTATAAGCATAAAAGGATAAAATGATAAAATTCATCTTATGAAATTTATAAAATCCCTAATTTATAGCCTTACTGTTCGACCTAAAACGTGTGCTAAACTGAAGTACGTGGCGTTGTTAAGTCCAGACCCACTGTCCTACAAGAGAATCAGTATCGGGCACGAGAAATGTTTCCAGCCGATATACTCTCAGTTCTTATATCTAAGTCGACCCGAATGTCGTATCTCAACGGAAGGCTATGCAGGGCTATCAATTATTAGTACTAACATGCAGATAATGAATGCTAAACACTCTAATCAAGAGAAGATAGAATAATTCTAAACTAAGAAAACGGAAAGCAGTAAATAGGGGTACACAAGTGATTGAAGTCTAAGGTGAAGATTATTTCTACTCCAGGTCGATGCTCATTTAATCAAATCAAACCTCTAATGGGCTTCCCCTAAGTTGATTAGCCAATATCTTCTTGAAACTAATCCGTGTCTAGCACTTTCGTGTATATAACACACCTAGAGTAATACCAATCAAGATATGATCACCTATTCTACGTTTCCGATTAATAGGTTAGGTTGTTTGATTATAAATGATGACTTAGAATAATTCATATCAATCCATTCCAAATCATAGAGATATACATGGTGATCAAGCATGCAAACCCTTAAACACGGATCAAACAACCATAAATATAAGCATCAACCATAGAATAAACACAATCACACCATAGATAAGAATTTAACCAACCAAATTGAAAAGCAAATCCGTAGAAAGAGTTATTTTCATAAACTTACTAAGAATTCACTGTTTGGTGGCCAAACTCCTTCAATCCTTGGATACCCCAAGGATCTAAACTAAGAAAAACAGTAAACAAGTGTTTTGGGAATGTATCTTTCGAGTTACAAAGTTAGGGATTCAAGATATGTTCTGAAAATACGCCTAAGAGCACTTAAAACGCACAAATAACTGCTTGCCAGCGGCCGCTGGGAAGCCAGCGGTCGCTGGATGTTGCATTCTGTCCTCCCAGCGAGTGACTTCCCAGCGATCGCTGGGAATCCCAGCGATCGCTGGCTGCACGGACAACATCTTTGTGTTTTTCTTCTTCCTGTTTCATGCTCGTCTCGATAGGAATCCGTGGCCGCAGACGGATCTGAATTCGGAGTTGTAACGAAGGAGAACGAGCCAAAACAAAACTGTTGCGCATTGCGCAACAATCTTGCATATGACCATGCTCTCGCGTTCTTTCTCCTCTCGTTTTTGCTCGTAACTCCTCAGAAGCTCCCATCTGCTTTCCTCGGCTTCGCTCGTCTTAGCATCTTCGGCTTTTCGGCATCGATTAAGCTCTTATCCGTCCTTCGTTTCACCATTCTACACCTAACACAAGAACAACAAAAACCGGCGTAATACGAAATAAAAATACACGAAAACAAACTAAACTAAAACCTAGACACGACGAAACATCAACTAAAAACACACTAAAAACATGACAAACACTTACCAAAATAGATCTCTCATTACATGATGCATTCTCTATTAAATATTTTTTTCTATACGGATTGACCATTTTTAATTTTTATTCATTTAAGTATGTAATGATTATTACATTTTTTACATTGATATATAAGTCAAAGCATATTAGAAAATATATTTCTCTCTATTTTTTTTTCTTCATACGAAAAACAACAATTTAATGAATAATAAATTTTCTATAAAATTTTCACAATAAGTCATAATAAAATGCATTAAATTAATATATCAATGCACAACATAACATATTATAACTTCATCCATCAGCATTTTATAAATTCATGCATACAACAAAATAATTTAATGAATATGGTTTTTTGTATAAATTTTGCATTACAAAGTCTATCATAATGCATTATATTAATAATTTAATGCATCAATATATTTTGAATGGATGCGTACAAGAAAAAAAAAAGATTTTGATGCATTAGTTTAAGAAAAACAAGTATTTAATTTATTCTATAAAAATAATAAACTTCACACAAAATTAAATACAAAAATTCAAATAGGAGATAATGTTATTAGAAAAAGAAAAAAAAACTTATATTAGGAAGAAAAAACTTATATTAGATTTTGCATAGCAAAATCTAAGAAAATGCATAATATTAATAAATTAATGCATCAATCATGAATCGAACATGCTCCAAAATAAATTAATGCATCAATCATGAATCGAAAATGCATAATATCAATAAATTAATGCATCAATCAAGAAAATGCATATTATTTTTGTACAAATGTTTCTTAACAAAGTTCAACAAAATGCATTATATTAATGAATTAATGCATAAAAATATTATAAATTCATGCATGCATGCATACAAGAAAAAGGTAGAAGTTAGAAGTTCCAATATCGAAGAAGAATGAATATGTTAATTATGGACATTAATTCTCTTCCAAAAAAATTATGAAGGTCAGTATTAAACTCCTCCATTAATATCACAACCTTCCAAACGTCACTTCATGACTTTTTATTTCCAAAAATTAGTTATACACATTCCATAATTATAATATACAGAATTACTTGATTGTCCTTTTATCTATTTTAACTTATTTGCATCCAATAAATAATATCAAATATTTAGTATCAATTGTAACCGTTTGATCAAAAAAATTAATGGCATGGATCTATTCTCATTTCTCACCTAAATTTCCATTCTCATATGATCCATTCTCTCTATATATATATATATATTTACGTAATAATCTACACCCAATATTAATATATTCAAAATTGGTTAAATAATTTTTTTTTAATTTAATTTAGTTTGAAATACATATAAATTCTGATGTATTAATATTGAAAGAACTTTTATTTATAATTAACATTAATTAAAAAATTAAGGATTAACTGTAAGACATGGTGAGGCATGGGACACATAATTCTTATCCTATTTGTATATACTTTCTTTCTTTTTTTCCAATTTCCAGAAATGCAAAGATAAATGGAAAATTAAAAATAGTGCAATTCATAGTGTTCAAGTAAATTATATAGTGATCGATCTGCGGGTGTGTTACATTCAAAATAATACAAGTACAGAAACATATATAACACAACGATACTATCTTACTAATATTTTCATTTTGATATTTGGCAAACAAGAAAAAGAAATAGATAGTTATAAATGACAAGAAAAGTTGCAGAAATTGCCGATAAAGATAAACAAAAAGGAAAAAAAAAGCCCAGAATTCCAGCTTTCATCAATTTTAAGTGAAATGGAATTGAGATCATGATTTGTTCACCTCATAAAGTGTAGTTTGCATTGCCACATTGTGTTCTGTTATTCTTAGTACAGTACCAATCCAACAGATTTTTAATCCAAGGCATAAAGTGTCATGACTCATGACTATTGCATGATATTCTTTCTTGTTATCAGGTTCGTCTGTACAAAAATGATCATCAATAGAAACATATATTGTTACAAGTGCTATATAAGCTGCACAACTTAACTCATTAAAGTTCTGAACTTGGAACAGAGAGAAAAGTTACCATCAGAATGAGCTACATGTTTGAGGAAGACGGGACCAACTTCGATTTCGTGAGGATGAAGGTAGAACACCTTCCATCGATCACATTGTTTTTTTGTTACTGTTCAATAAATACACACACGCGTACTAACTCAGTATGATGTTTTTACAGACCTGTGTTCTCAAGGTCCACATTCACTGTCAAGGTTGCATGCATAAAGTGAAGAAAGTGCTACGAAAAATTCAAGGTATGAACAGAAAATCCTTTCCATATTGATCTTTGATTTAACAGCTTTATCTAAAGATCAAGTGTAGGACGAGATAATGAGGATAATGTGTTATCATTCTACTAAAACTACTCAACCTTAATAAACCATCTTTCCACTTTATTATTTGATTGAGTGGATGGTGCAGGCGTCTACGAGGTGAACATAGATGTTGAAGAACAGATGGTAACAGTAGTAGGAAACGTTGAAGGTGAAACACTGATCAAGAAACTGGCTAAATCCGGCAAGCACACAGAGTTTTGGGAAAATGATGATAAAAACGTGATCCAAACACAAAATGCAATGGCGACCCTCGATTTCCTCAAATATCAAGATGTGCCAGCCTATCCCAGCAACGATATCCAGGGATTGGAAAGATATCTGATCAATGATAATCAAATGGGAAATCCGAAGATGTATGATGGACTTACGGGTTGGAAGGAAAACTTCACCAACGACTGGGGTAGCAGTGATCGTGAACTGAAGTTCAGCTCAAGTTTCTCAGGTAACAATGATCTTGGAGGATTCAACAGACTCAGCAACATGTACGAGGGGTTCCCTGCATACAATTATCAGTTTCAGTTCCCTGCAATAACGAACAACAGAGAGTGGTATGCACATCCTTATCCCATGATGTAGAACAGCACACTGGAATATGAAATCCCCTAAGAAATATGGATAGTATAAATGAATCAACCAACTGGAAAGCATTATGACAGTGCGTGTGAAGACTCATATGTGTTAAAATTATTACTATCATGTAATGACTCCGGTATTTCAGCTTTAATGTGTTAAACTGTAATATTAATGTGGTATCATGGCATCTGGCTATCGGCATACCTTTATATATTTAGCAAACTTTAGAAGTCAGCATTATCTATCTATCTTAATTTTATAAAATAGCATTACGAGCAGCTTAGAATCCCTCATAAGTCCACAACATGTTAGAGTATAGCAAGATATAACTCTCTGCGCTACTGAGAGAATCACTAGGGAAATTCAACACTCATCTATGTCTCTCTTTGAAGAGATTCTCTATCTATATGCAAGTGCGGTATATGTCTGAACAAGGTGAAGTATGTACATGATTTAGATACTAATGAAGATAAATGATCTGCATCTGCTTAGCAACTTTTAGCACAACAATATCTGATGATTATTTGAAAGCAGCACAATCAAGGCACAATAAATAGGCATTTAAGCACAATACTTGGGAGAAAAGGTAGCATAAACATAAGCATAATGTATGTTAAAAGCAAAAAAGTAGCTTCTTGGTCAGATATGTTGCATTACCACTAACTTTTCAGTTCTGGCAATATTGCAATTCAGAATTCAAACAGGAACGACGATGATCAGTAGAATCCCTTAAACTATACAATAATAGCAATGGATATAGATCATCAACACAGAACCAGAATGAAATTATGTTCTCTAACAGAAGTAAAACCTATTTATACTAAAACCACCCTAGAGCTCTATAGCTATAGATAATTACTAAAAGATGGGAAAGAGTCGCATTTGTATGCTCCATGACTTTGCGCTAAACAGAAGCACCAAGATTATAAGTTGTCCTTTTAGCTTAACAGCAAAATCTATTCTGTTTTATCGCTTCCTTGCCTTCCTGCGCCTTGATTCTGTTTTCAGCCATTTCTTTCTCGACACTAGCTTGCTTTTTGGTTTTAGTTTCATCTCAGGTGAGAACTTGTAGTTTGGGTCCCTCATTTTAGCTTGGATGTCCTTGAAGAATTCCATGTTCAACTTCTTAGGGCCGCCTTGCCTAAGTTCTTCATATTCTGGTCCAGAGATGATGTTCTCGAATGCTCCGATGAGAATGTCTGTATCACTCATGACCTCCCACACATTAATGTATCGCCCATCGGGACCCTTCTTTAGTTTCTTGAGAGCATTCTGCACAGCTTGTTTTCGAGCTAGCTTCCCAGGGGATAACTCCTCCGGCTCCTCCTCCTCTTTTAATGCTTGGGAAAGCGTTCTATACTTGGGCTTCTCCTCAAACTCAAACAAATTATCAATGTACTGATCACTTTTCTCATTTGGGAAGGCTTCCGTAGGCACATCATCTTCATCATCCCCTTCATCACCTGTCCAAAGGGTCTTCTCATCATCACTTCCGGACCAAATACTGCGGAGCTCATCACTGTCATCGGCATCAATGCGATCAGACCTCTCCCTTGCCCGCTGCTTCGCCTTTCTTATCTCTTTCTTCAGCTGGCTATGATCATCTCTTTCGTTATCACTGTCATCTTCGCTCCCGGTCCACAGATGATCCTCATCATCCTCCATCTTCTTGGCCCATTCTTTCCTAAATTCAGCTGCTTTCGGAACTTTACCTCTGAAAAGATCATAACTTGGGCGTCGTCTATCACGGGCGTAGGATCGAGAAACTGAAAATGAAGAGAACATTTCATAAGCCATGATCATAAAACTTGCATTCTCTAGTCTAGATAATGTTTGTTACCGTAAATTCAATTCAACACAAGCCAGCGTATTACAGTTTGAATACATAACTATATATATAGCAGGAATGCATCGTGCCATAGCCCTAATTGTAAGGTAGTAGTAATTCTAGCAAGAACACATGAGATTTTCATTGAGTACTTTCGACAAACACATAGTCAGCGAATTTATATATAAATAAAAAAAGCAGGCAGACCTTGAAACCATGGATTTGTGAAGATGGCGGCGACATCTGAGAAATAGAGTAATCTGTTGGCGGAGACGGGAGCGTGGAGTTGGGGTCTTGCGGCGGTGAGAAAGAGCGGAAGGCGGGAACAGAATAGCCTCCTCGCCATTTCTGAACGAATTTAGGCAGTTGAGCTCTATCAATCATAAGTAATCATTTTATAAATTATGGAATAGTAAAAGTAAAACACCTATACTTAAATAATAAAGGATATTAAATAAGGTGCAATTAGTAAACCTAAATGTTTTTCTTTTCTTTTCATTTCTCACTTTAAGGTTAATTAAAAATTCTTTAATTCGCGTGCAAAAAGTTTCACTCTCTCAGATTTGGTTCATATCTTACCTTTTAGGTTGTGTTATCTTTAAGTAATAAATTTATACTTTAAGGGCATGTTTGGTAGACAAGATAAGATATAGCATGATAAGATTAAATTTGTATGGTGTATAAGGATTATTTTAATCTCACCCCTTCCTTATGATTAAAATATAGGGGAAAATGATGATTTTGGCACGGGCCTAGTGTTTAATAGCGGGCCGACATATTAATTATATTTGCTGCCAAACACATGATTAGATAAGATAATTTAATCTAATCCTATCATATCTTATCTACCAAACAAGGCCTAAAAATGTAGGATAATATTATTACTCTTTACAGTGAGATGAATGAGAAAAACAAAGATAAATTTATAATTTAGATAAGAGTGGGGAATAAAAAAAAATTAAAGACTTATTATACTTTTATCTTACATTTTTAAAGATAAATTTATGTCTCAAATAGAATAGAGCTTAGATCAAAAAACAAAAACAAAAAAAAAGCAACGAAAATTGTCTTAGCCTAGCCTAGGTGAACAAAGTGATCGGATTTTGTACTTTCATCTAATATAAAGGAAATCATTTGCACAAAATTCACTATGTTTTAAGATATTCTCGTTTATTACATGATTTTTTTGTAGTTTGACATAAAAATATATAATATATTGATTTTTTGAAAATTTTTCCACCAATCATTTAATTTGTCCAAAATCCACTAGTGCACGAATTTTGTATTAAGTTTTAGGAAGAAAATTAATAATATCCAAAAATACTCACAAGTAAATATACATGATAAAACTACTTATTTATTCTATTTTACAGATTTTTGACCAACAAATACACTTGGGACCCACATGTACCATTCCCAATAATTAACATCTCACTTTCTTGACATTTTTTCCATACCGTAGTGCACTCTCTCCTCTCTTCCCTGTCGTAGTACCGCACACCCCCTCTCTCTCCATTTTCATTTCAATTCTCCCCCTACGCCACACTCCTTCTCTCCCACGGTATTTATATATTTTGCATCATAAACATGTTATTATATAGTGTATACTCAAACCTCTCATTTTCAATGACTACCACTAGCATAGAATATCAACGGTATTTATTTAGCTAATTTTTTTACGCACGGTATTTAGTCAATGTGTTCTAATTTAACTCTGAACTCCAACATAACCAAACCGCTCGATTTGGAGCATCTACTGCTGGTAATCTATGTTAATGGTAGATGCTATCCTCGGTGAAATCACGAGCGGTATTGATGTTATCCATATATATATCTAGCTTGCCCCAACAAATGACATCTACCGTGGGATATTATTCACTTGGGAGTAGATGCGTATTATTTCACTTTTTCACACGGTTTGTAATATATATACTTCTAGGTTTGCCCCAACAGATGGATCTACCGTGAAATCATGAGCGGTATTGATGTTCTCCACGTATGTACATTTGTCTTATATTGGTATCGTTATTGTTATTTCTAATTATATATTTGATCTCAGTATCACACGTTGATCACGAGACTGAGATTTGGAGATTTGGGACCTCTAACTTCGACATCACTTATCCCCACGATCCAAAGACCTTCGGCCTTTTGAGATGGCATGCGGCGGCGATCATTTGTCCGGATTGGATTTGCTCAAGTGCTTTCGGAACGAATTATGGCCTACAATTGAGCGGGAGTCAGCAAATATTAAAACTTATCGTGTTCTTGTCGCTTTTAAAATATTTAATTTGTGTGATTGATATTAGTAAGTAAATTTGATATTCTATTAATTAGAATTTTTTCCTATCCATCTTCTTATCTTTTTGTATATTATTTTTATATATTTGTACTTCAATATAAAAATATGTTTTGATTAAAATTGTTGTTAGAATTTGATAGGTATATTTTTGAAGAATATAAGAATTTAACACGTTTATATTTTAATGTGAAATAATTAATTAAAAAATTCTATATAGTTTTTCTTTTTTCTTCTATGCATGTGACCGTTCACATGCATAATCTCGACATTTTTCTTCTATGTATCAGCGGTAGTTCGTTTTTTTCCAGCGGTTTCCCTACATGATTGTAGGAAAACCATATACCTACATATTGGACCCAAAACCGCCCGTATATCATGAAAGGGTGCAAATACCGCTAGTTATAGGTATCAGGGGTAGATGCTCTGTTCCGAGCGGTTTTGGTATTATGTTGTAGGGTAACATCTATCTTACATAAAAACATAAATACCGTTTGAACATATGTAAGACACGAAAATACCGCAGGTAAACATGACAGCGGTAGTTCTTAAAAAACGAGAGGTTTTAAAATTCTACCAAATAAAACAACGAGTATTAGGTTATTACATGATTTTTTTTTTCCTGAAAAATGTTTCCAATTTGACGAGTTGAAGTAAATTTACGAGAGAATAAATGTAGTGATTTTTAGTGATAGAGAGTGATTTGATTTGAGATGTAAGAATAATTCAACCATCATTAATAAATAACATATCTTATCTCGTAAAACGTGATGTGTTAGACCATAAAGTGGATAATTTTAATAGATACATTTAGGAGTGGGTATTTTATACATGAACATTTTACAAATTGAGTATATTTCATATTTAACACTAAGTTTTAATCGACACGTATTTAAGAAATAATTTGATTTCGAGTTAGATTGTGTTTTGTATAGAGTTTGAGTCTTACTTAATTTTTTGTATTTAATTGATTTGTATGTATAATGTGGAAATGTTCGCTTATCAAAAATAGTAAAAATATATATATATAATAAACTTGTAGAAAAATTTAAATTAAAATAAAAAATCGATGGACGAAAAAAAAAATATATAATAAATTCATAACAAATTAAATAAAATTAAAAAAATAGTATCATAGTTGTATTTTCACTAAAATTAAAGTTGGTATGGATAAAAAAATGCCAAAGTGGTTAAATCTTTCGACAAATGATACAGCGTAGTTTTCAATTGAATAAAAACCGTAGTTTTACTATTAAACTTTTCCGAAAATTCTCTTAGAACATGGAAAAAATTGGGACAAATCCAAAAAATATTATGAATTTTTTGCAAATTAAAGGTCATGATAGAAAATGGAAATGGCGTATTAATTTTTTGGACAAATTAAAATTTTATTCAATAAACAGAAAAAATATGAAAACGTTATATTACATTCATTCCGAAAGAGCCATTTTTTTTTTCATTTCAGTCCCTCCCATAAAGTATGATATCTCTAATTTAAGATGACTATGTTAAATCTCTTCTTTTTCCTCATTATGAGAAACAATATGATCCATTTCTCCACCCGAACACAACTAACATTTACTTAAATTATTCCAAATAATGTGAGTTTCTTTCTCCATTCAAATACACTTGCTGATGCTTACTACCCTGTCTACGTCTTGAGTTAATTACACAAATACAAATAGGAGGAAATAAAAAAAGTGTGAAATTTGGCAGTAAAGCATAAGATCTATTATTAGGTCTTGCAAGAAAACTCAATCCCATCTTCATGTTTGCTCCAATATTTGATGAAGTAATGCAGTATATTTTAGTTGTATATCTCAGCCTTGTAATTGATTTCAGGGTTTCGAATATAATCTTGACTCTGAATGAGACGAATTTCTAAGCTGCTCGACTGGCAATCATGTCCAGCCTTTGTATAGTCCTCTACTGTCCTAACCAGAAGTGCCTGCAACGAATGCAAGGACTCCGTGAACTCAAACTTCTGCATAACTACAAATGTCCTAAGGGCTTAGCAATGGCAAGACACAGAGGTTGTCTTGAAAGATCATTTTGTTTCTATATAAAACTCAGACTAAGTTGAAATGTTAGTAACTACAAGTTTCATCGAATATGAACATTTATAAAATATGGGAGTTTGATGTCTACAATTACTTCAGCATTGAAAGATGAGAAATAACGTGAATGCCAAATAAATGAACAGAGTACCTGCAAGCTTGATACAGAAAGTTCTGCAGCTTTGCCAAGGTTGTTGGGGTATTTCTGTATGGTAAGAAAATGAACACAAAATGATGCACATTAATAAGTTAGAGATGGCTTGAGGATATAATTTATGGTTTATCGATATTTACATTGCTCCATCCAAGCAAAAGTGCAGTCATGAGATCTCCGGTTCCCTGCAGACAAATGCAATGTTAAAGTGGGAATCCATAAATGTTTGATTTTGAGACGAAATTAAGGGGAAAGAGATGAAGAGACTATCATATCATGTCTCATAATCGAAAGTAACTAATTTTTTCTTTGGCAGTTCCCTTTTTTAATAAATAGAAGAAACCATGCAGCTAACTGTCACGCTTATTTAATTGAGCTAAGAAGGGTTAGGAAAGCAGAAAGCGAATCACAAAGAATATTCTAGACAAGTACATGGCCAGCAGACAAAGTTATGAGTACAATAAATAATCAACTTGTGGAACTCCACGTGCAAAATCGTATTGCTGAAAGAAGACTGAAGAAATAGTGCAGCTACTTTTCTTTTTATGTTTTCAGTTGGGAGGGGATGAGTTGGATAGTATCTGAGGGTTTTCTCATCCTTGGTTGTGTGACATGACTACTGATAACGTTTAATGTGATCATGTTTCAGTGAAAATTGTTCCGTGTGACAAATCATCTAACTAAGAGCTTGGAATATGTGGTATGCATGTACATTGCTGTAGTTTAAAGCATTGTATTGGGAGATAATATATGGGAAACCATTTATCAAATCAGAGATCTATCATCTCAAAAGAAGACAATATTCAGAAATAAAATAATGCATACCGTGAAATAAGCAGGAATTTTGGGAATTGGAATGCGGAACTGCTCAGGTGGTTGCCCCTGTAAAGAAGTGGATATTTGTAAAAGACAAACTTCATTTACAAAGAATTAAGAAGTTTAGAATACATGAAAATCATTGATTGAATTCTTCAATCAGAACGAAAATGGCAGGCGCCCCTTTCAAATATGTGTGATTCCATTACCTTCTCTTTCTGGTGACTGCCAATTAGAAGAAGACTTCCATCTATATTTATACTCGTTATGACAACCTGAAACAAAATGTAAATATTGAGAATAAATAATTATTGTAAATAGTATATTAGAATATAGTTGCAATAGCGCATAACAACCTTAGAACATTAATTGCTATTACATGATGAAGAATGTGGAAATAAATGCCTCAGTTGGCAATTTGAGAAACAAAGATTCTGTTTTGTTAGTAATATCTTCATATATCATTCTCAATGATGCTCTTAAGATCAAAGAGGAATACTACTTAGACTGAAGCATTAGAAAGCACCTTTGATGGTCCAGCAGCATGAATAATGTTGCATGCCTCCTTGCCATCTTGCTCAGATACAATCCTGTAAGAAGTTGAAGCAAGGGATGAAACAGACAAAATAAAGAGAATGATGATAGGTCAAGAATAAATAAATTACAATAATAAAAATAAACTGATAAGAGGAAATAGTCATCATACCAAATTAATTAACACAAAGGAATAAAGGATAGATGAAAATATTCTAAATGATGCTTGAATAATTAAGAAAAACTAGAACCAAGAAAGTCCCATCAGGAATATTGTCTTCCCAGCAATTCTAAAATTAAAAATCTTCATACCCAAAATGATGACTTTTATCATATTTGTATACTATCTAATTCCCATCAGTTGAGGGAAAGTCCAGATAATACTTTTGAGTAAACAAAAAGAAATTTTTGAAATAACTCGGGAGCATGGTGCTGACTTCTATCAATGCACAGTAAAAATCTAATCGGAAATTTTTTTGGAAGATTGCAATAGTAGATCAGCATTTGTCAATATTTACCACAAATTAGACAGCTGAATACCTGGATTTTGTCAACAATTCAGCCTCGAATTGATTCGGAGTCAACATGGAAGCAACGGCCATAACCTATTCAGCAATTTTAACATCAGACAAGTCTGATAAAGAAGGGCATTTATGTAGTTTGGTCAGCAAACCTATCTCTTCTCTATTTTATGTCCATATCATACATCGTTGTAAATAATATTGTCTATTTTAAATCAGTACAATTATATGTCGGGGGGGGGGGGGGGTGACACAAAAGTCAAGCACGCATACATACAAGCTAATCAAAACTTCACCAGTAAAAACACCAGTGAACACATCCTAGGAAAAAGGAAATAATAAAATCAATTGTGCAAATACAGATATCCACCCATGAGTAGGATTATTCTTTGATTCAAAGGCAATAGATTAGCAACCTGCTATCCACCATACTGGTACCAGAAACCGTCGTATCAGTTCTATAATTGAATCAGAAAATGTGGAGTTCAAAGTGTATATACCAATTTCAAAATGATTGCTTTAGCAGAACCTAAATTTAAAAAAATAAAATAAAAGAAATTTAATAAATGAATGTTATTTTTCTAGGACTTTTCATAACTATAATTTATTTTTAAGAACATACAAAAATTTTCTTTTTCCCTTGAATACTGCAACAAATTGAATTAGAACTTGAACCATACTTGAACAATTCCCTTGACAGTGGTGATAAATATAACAACACTTTTCACTAAAGAAAAAAGCATTCAACTGTTATTGTACCTTTTCACGATGTACAGATACCAATTCCTCAGGGACATAGAGCTTTCCTTCATCACCTAACACTGGATCACAAACTGAAAACGAAGATTCAGTGACAAACTATAGCAGCAAAAAGGAAAATTATATCATGCCATAGTATCAAACTGTATTCATTCACCCAATAGAAAAATAGGATTAAAGGCCCACGCCTTGACAATATCTCTGCACAAACAGTACACCGCCTATTTCTTTGATGGGAAAACACTACCACGCACTTATTTTTACTTCTAAATTAAACTACAAGGAAACACATTCTCAGTTTAAGAGAGAATATTGGATCCAAAATTTCAGCACGCATGAAATAGTATTAAAGATAATCTTGTCTGCTACTGCTGCTTGTACTTACCATATGTAAGTCCAGGGTTGACAGATCTGAGCTTCTTGACCACTTTTAGAACAGTATTCAAGAAGGAGACTGAACCAATATAACCTACAATGCGTGGCTAATTGTTAAAATGGGGAATGGATAATATGCCGAGTAACAAAAGACTTCAAAATATAAAAATAGACATGTATCTTTTATCTAATTAAGAAACTCAATGCTTCAAAGAAAAGGAATATGCATGAGCGGGAGACAGTTGTGAAAATCGTTTGAGGCTTACGCCTTGAGGCTCGCCTCAAAACGCCTCGGTAGGAAAAAGCCTCAAGGCTTAAGCCTCATTGACTCAAATTGAGACGGGCAACTCATTTATGTGAGGCTTACGCCTCGTCGCCACCGCCTCAAGGCGTTTTGAGGCGATACGCCTCAATTAGAAATATTAATTCATATTTGAGCAGAGTTTTTTTGGCCTTGTGAATTTTAAAGCTCAAATTTCAATTGAAGTTAAAAGCTCTACCCATATTTATTTCTAATCATAAGTTTTAACATTAAAAGATTAAAATAACACAAGTAGAAAACAAAAAGGAGACACTCAGTCAGACACACTCCACCTCTATTCTTCCCGTTCCCACTGTTGTACCAGTGGCTACTGTTCATCTTAAATTATTTGGTAATTATTTATCATTTTTTTTATTCTTAGACAATGCAATTTTTGAAAACTCAACGTGTGAAATATCAAATTTTAGGAATGTTGTTAGTGTTGATGAGGAGGACGAGTACTAGTGAGGGAGTGATGACTTTGATATATTAAAATTAAAACAATATTAAGATTTAAGATCAAATTAATTATTTGCGCTTTTAATTTGATGTTTTAAACTCCTAATACTATTAAGTTTGATGTCTTGTTTCTTATTTCTCTATTTTAAATATTTGTGTTTTAATAATTTTTTCTTTATTACGCCTCGCCTCATTTAGGCAAAACACCTTAACTACGCCTTAAGCTTTTCACAACATTGGGGAGACTACAATGTGAAGGCATGGAATATAATAAAGTATCACAATTTCATGCTCCAGAAAATTAACTATATTTGTAGTTCAGTTGAAAAGACATAGCTTTAAGAACCTTTGAGCTAAATACAAGAAAAGTAATTTCGTATGCAACACTAAACTAGTTGATTTAATGGTACCTGTAAGTAGATGCGTGTAGTACAATAGATTATTAGCTTCAAGGCCCTCTATCAAATCCCAGAGTTGGTCTCCATTCAAGACCTGGCCCTTAAAAGTAGGATACCCTGCAAAATTCAAGGTAAGATCATGCTGAGAAACATAACAATCCTTTGCATAACAAACATGCCTCATGCCTTGGCATGCAGAAGATACACGATGTCCTCACACCAGGTGAATGAATATAAGCAGCTTGCCTGTGTGGTTCGAGAATTGTACTGAATTTATGGAATCAACATCATATCCTAGTAATTGCAGAGGAAATACAGCTGATTTGTTGCCGACATATCCCTAAAGTAAAAGAGAATTTAGCTATAGCCAGAAAACGAAGCTCAATTTCTATCACAACATGGTATTCCAGCAACACAACAACAATGCCAAGTCATTAAATTTAGTTTTAAGAGATAAGAAAACTTGCAAAGATCGGTAGAATATGGCATTACCAAGATTTCATGATATCAAAAATCTTATGCATTAAACAGGCATTTTTCAGCTGCACGCTCTCCCAATCATAATCGAACAGAAACACCTCAAGGAGCAACTTTGAATGTTTTGAGGCAAGAATAGGTGCATTGCAGTCTATAGTGGATTATTACTAGTTAAGAAAACATCCATGAAATTCAAGTGCTTGAAATTTACAAAATGAAACAAGCGCAGCGCGTAAATAGGAATCAGATGGATAAATGCAGATCAAAGATTATATATGCATTATGCAGTATATGTTTCTCTACATCTATCTATCTATCTATCTCACAAAGTTAAATTCTGATAGTCAATAAAACAGCAACTAGGATTGCGCATAGTCAATAAAACAGCAACTAAGATTACGCAAAGAACAACATGCTTAAAAATTGTATTTGATGATAGAGACCTGAACAGTGTGAGACTGAATACTGAGAACCCGACCCGTTTCCGACGGCAGCGCTAGAGCCAAAACCGGTGGAGGCGCCATAAACCTAAAATTTCCGTTGAAAATGGATGATGATTAATGCGCTTAGATAATCTACAGAGAAAAAAATGCAGATATTAAGTTGAGCAGAAGGTGGAGAAATTGTGACCTGCGAAGGAAGAATATTGGACGGAATTCTGGGTTGAATATTTTAACCGGCGAATTCAGATGTGAACATAGAACAATCAAAGCGTAATGTAATGTGCGAGTGAAGAAGCAGCAATAAAATTATTTAGTCGGAATTGAAATATTGAATAAATAAATGGATTTAGTGGTTGCGTCATTGACTGGGACTGGGTGGTGAAGAAAGTGCAGAATGCAAGGGTAATTAGGGAAAATTACATCCTTTGTCCTTTTTCTTTTCTTCTTTTCATAATTGAATAATAAATCAAATTTGGTCCTACCCTTACCGACCATTTGAATAACTGTACTGTGTAAGGAAGAGAGAAAGAGCCCCAATTTCAGATCAACAGCAATTCCCCTCAAATGAAGCGGAAGAAGTGGTCGGAGGTGGAGGAGCAGACACTACTCTCCAAGTACGCGGATTTTCTCAACTCTGGCGCGCTCGCCAAGCTCAAGACGCGGGAGAAGAAGTTCAAGCCCATTGCCGACCACGTCAATTCTCTCCACCACCACCACGACCCCCTCACCTTCCCCTTCAAGTGGTCGTGGCGCGACGTCTCCATCAAGGTGCAGAACATGCGCCACCAGTACCTCGGCGTCAAGCAGAAGATCAGAGTCTCCACCAACGAGTTCAATTGGGACGACGGCGAGATTCACTGGGAGAATTTCCTCAAGTACAAGGAGGTTTTCGGTGATATCGAGTTGGTCGATGGTGGAACCAATGGTAGGAAGTTCATCGACGAGGGTATTTCCGGCATTTTAGGGGATGAGGATTTGGGGTACGGGATTGACAGTGAGGATGTGGAGGATGACGAGGAAATTCATGAGGAGGAGGAGGAGGAGGAGGAGGGAGAAGAGGAGGAAGGAAAAGAGGAGGGAGGTGATTTGGGGGTGAGTGATGTGGGGGAGGGGGGGAAAGATTCAGTCTTTGATGTGGGGAGGACGAGGAAGAAGGGGTTGAGAGGGAAGAGATTGAGATTAGCAGGTGTTAAAGTGTTGGAATTGAGGGATGTGGTTATGAAAAGGGAAGAGAAGAGGAGGGAGAGAGAATGGAACAGAGAGGTGGGGTTAATGGAGGAAGGCATGGAGAGACAAGAGAAGGAACTGCGGTTGAAGAAGCAGTTGATGGACAAGGAAGAAGGCGTTCACGAGAAGGAGATGGAGTTGCTGGAAATGCAGATGGCTCGGGAGAAAAGGGAGTACGAAAAACGGATTCGGTTAGAGAGGGATCTCGAGCAGGAGAGGAGGCAGAGGATGAAGTTGGAGGAAAAGTGGGAGGAAGAAGAGCTGGGGTGGAGGGAGAGACTAGTTGAAGTGCAGATTGAGCATGAGAAGCAGATGATGCAAATGCATGCTGAGGCTTGCCAGAACCAGCTGCAGATTCTCGGTGTGCTGGCTCGCCTCGTCTGCCAATTATTTGGGTCTGCAAACGACGGTTTGAGCAGCAGTATGGGTACTCTTCCTACACAGGTTTTGCAGAATTTGCAGCATCCAGGAGGCTTGGGTGATGGTGGCAAGCCTGATCCCAACTTGCCTTCTGAATTCTTGTAGACTAGACTATATACTAAACCCCTTGTCATCATTCTTAGAGTGAGATATTGAAATGCAATGCAAGGTTAAATAATTTTGTTTCCAATGAATTTTCTGTAATCAAGTCTTAAGTCTATCGCGTTGTTGAAACTAAACTTCAGTTTTAAAGGATGTCTGTACCACATCCATGTTATCTATAGTATAAACTATAAACTTTTGGTTGACAGAGAGGGAAGGTTCTGCACAATCTTTGTGGAAGAAGAGTCGTATTGTCATAGTTGATTGTTACTTTTGTGCTTCCTCTTGTGGATGTATAACGGTATTGCTACTTTCATATTGTCTATAATATTCATGCTATTTTGTAGGAAGAGATATTACAAGTTAGTAAAAGGATTGGTTGAATATATCTTGAAGCAAGGATTTGGCAATTGGCAGTGGTTCCTTTGTTATGAGCATTGTTTAGATGAGGAGACTGATTTGTTGACATTTTATCTTGAGTAGCTTACCAGATACTTGCTACAAGTTTTTCATTTACTCATCCTATTCCTAGCCTCTTTAAGTTTTACTAGCTATATATTTTAGGTCTTTCTGCAATCATCAAGAAAGCCTTTCAACCAACCCTTCTGTTTCTCTTGTAACAACTATTTGAGTACTTCCATTAATTTCCAATATTAGTTAACAGTCTTGGCCAAGCATCAAATATTGCTTGCTAACGGTCACCAGTTTGTTAATAAGTTTTTGAGTTATATCCATATGCTAAAAAAAATGTATCTAGGAGACTTTGATTTTATAGAATCAAGGGATCCAACTGCACAGTAAGCGAAATTTTCTACTGCTCCAAATTTTTTATTCTGATCCTAATTGCATCAAATCAGTTAAACTGACAATTAAGTTTCAACGTGGTAATTTAATTGATAAATCAAATCAACGGTTTTCTTAAGTTGGTCAAAAATTGAAAACAGATCCGACCAGACTGTAAAAAGACAGCCAACCAGTCTGGGTGAGAATCGGAACAGAAATGTTACTCGAAGTCTCAATTAAAAAAAAATCAATTTTAGGCTCCCAGTTTCGATTCTGCGCAGGGTTTCAGAACTCTTGGATTTTGAAATCGAAAATTTTATAGTTCTGGTCACGAGTTTAAATTTATGGAAGAGTCTCCAATGTCCCGAATTTTCCGAACGGGATCAAAAACAATTCCAAAATTATAAAATTAAATTTATAATTAAACTTAATTTAATTCAATTTCATAATATAATTTTTAATTTACAAACTAAAAATTAAATTTATAATTAAATCAAAACTAAATAAATAGAATTTTAAACTACTTTTAAAATTTTAATTTATAATTTGATATAGCTTAATAACCAAACATATACGACAAACACGAATTAAGCGAAATTTTCATTATGATTCAAGTCTAACATGCCATATTTTTCAAAATATCGATATACTCTTTCATCTCATTAGAACTAATTTGATTTGATCAAATCTGTAAGAATTTTTTGGTCAAATCAAGCCATTTTTAGTGGCACAGGGACAGTAATAAAAAAATATTACATGTCCTGAGTAACATACAAAGTTACTTAATTCGGATAACACCAAAAATTATAGTTTTGCTTCTTTTCCTTTCACAAACCCTTCTCTCAATGAAATTATGGTTCCAGAAACTGAAATGAAGCCAAATCCTATGAGCGGTGAGTATGTGAGTGACTCTGACGACAACGTGGCCCTCACGTCGCCTAGATCTATTCCTTCTATAAAACCACCCGAAAAATACCTATGTAGAGGATCCACTCTACACCACCATTGGTTTCTCTAGATCGACGAGGAAGATGTTGTATCGGGGGAGATCAAAGGCTGAAAGCATGCTGACAAGATGGATCGTCGGACGTCTATGTTGAAGATCCTCGTGCCTTCTTTTTTTTTCTTTTTTTAAAAAAAAAATAGATTATATTAATATTAAATTACATAACCGCGTCACGGAGGACTCGAACCCAAAACTTAAGCCTTGGGCATTAACCCCACTACCACTAGGCCAACACATGCACACTGTCTTCTTTCTTTAAATGGGTGAGGTCCTTTTTCTCTATATTTGATATGTGATATTGTGTTCTTATGCGAGTTTGGCTTGGGGGATTCTGTTGGCATGAAGGTTTTATGTGAGATGTTCTCTGATTTGTTAAGTTGAGATGCACCTTGGTATGTTATGTTGAGATGTTCTGTGATATGTTATGTTGATATGCACTTTGGTTTGTTATGTTAAGATGTTTTGTGATATGTTATGTTGAGGTGTACTGTGTTATTATGCAAGAAGTTATGTGATTAGTTATGTTGATTACATTAAAATATAAAAAAATAAATAAAGAGAGAAAAAAACTAAAAAGATTAAAAAAGTAGAGATAAAGAAAATTAAAAAGATTAAAAGAAGTAGATATTACAGTTTAAATGCTAATCCCTTATCTCTTAAATTTTATATCCAAAAGTTACCGATGAAATCAAGTAGGGCGGAGAATCGAAAGAAAGTCAAAATTTGAGGACTTGAACAAACTCAATTCCACTTTCAGTTTTAACTGAATTTATCTGATAAGATGTGGGGGTTGGAGCATGCACACACTAGCTAGAGGTGGAAAATTTCTATCATACTTTAAATGTATTAAAGTAGTGTCAAAATTGATTCAAAATAAAATGAAATTTTTAATTTTTTGAAAAAAATAATTTTAAAATATATTTTGTGAACAAAAGCTTTTTAGTGTTCATGCATGGTGGATTCTTCTGGCTAGAGGCTTTTCAAATTCATTTCAGTTTATCTTTAACAATATTCATTTAAAAAAACTCAAAAACAATCCTATGTGTGATTCGCATGCAACCATCAGCAGCTTCACATCAATGAGCAAATCTACATGGCATGAACTACACCATTTCTTATAAAAACTCTTTCAAATTGCTTTCACTTAATTGTTCCACTACTCGTTTACTTTAGCTAATTAGATATATGCACAATTCAATCATTTCCAAATATTTCTTTAATTTAAATGATGCGACTAAATGCGGAGACATAATTCCATAAAATTAAGGCGATGAAGATAAACTACGCAATCTTGTTCAAAATTTATAATTACCCAATATATGGAGGGAACAACATTAAGTACGTATATTAATATTATACTATAACACGTCGAAAATCGACGGGAAATTATTTTATATTATAATTTATAAATATAAATTTTAAAATAATATGTATTGATGAATCAAAAAAAATTATTATTAAAAATGCAATAATCTGTTTAAAAGTAATATAAATTGATAAGTTATTTATCGTATATATAATGTATTGGTAAAAAATTACATTACATTATATTTTATTAACATAATTGTAAATCCATGCTACTTGAAAAATTATATAAGTTGCAAAATATAATTGTTACATGAAAACTTATCCCGTGTAAAATTTATTAGTATATAATATATCACTTTATGTCATAATTAAAAAAATAATTTAAAAAATTGACTTTTTATTTGTTTGATAAAAGTCAATTAGTTAGCCAACTCAAATATATACTTTTTATTCGGAAACATATTTATTTAATAATCAAATAATTAATGTTATATGTCTGAAACTTATCTTGTTGGTGAGTCAAAATTAGGCCTGACAATCAGGTAAGACATGCATAGATTATGACTATTCATATTCATACACGCTATCATTTTACTTTATGTATATTGATATAGATAATTATTATTCTTACCCACAGAAATTATGCGAGATATACCCGTAAAATATTCACTAACATATCTTTTAAGTACTCGCTCACCCACCTAATATCAATCATATTTTTTTCTATAAATTATATGTATATATTATTGCCTAAATTATATATAATCTCTCTTAAAATTTAAATTATATGTTCCGGAACTAATGAATACACACGAGTGGCGAGTATCCGCGAATGGCGGGTTTGAGAATTAAACTCATAATTGTTATTTTTATATTGTTATTTTAATGATGAAGTTCACCAAATTTTCAATGTATGATGAAGTTCACTAAGTTTTTAACGTTAATTTATTTATATTTAGATTCTTTTGTTGACGTAATATCATGCAAAAATATATGTTAAACTTAAGCTATGAAATATGAGATTGATTAAAATAAGATCAAATTGATTAAAATCGATATAAAAAATTAACTAATGAAATTTTAAAAAAGTATAAAATATTTAGAAATATTATATATTTAATACTAATGAAATATTTGTTTGATAAAAATATTATATATTTATCTATTAAAATATATGTAGTGGTGAATATTCTATATTCTAGATTTTATTCGGTAAGTTATATTTTATTTCACTGAATTTTTAATAAAAATATTAATGAAATAATTATTAAATAAAAATTAAATTATATATTGCATTATAATTATTATATATTCTTTCTAAATTATTGAATTATATTTATTGCAATGTGACTGAATAATTAATTAAATAAGATTACAATCATGATTGATTACTATATAAAACAAAATTAAACCATATTAATTAAATTACCATATATAATATATTAATTTTTGCGGGGAGACTTATGGGGATGCCACGTAAGCCTAAGGTGGTGACTCCAATATGTATTATTTTAATATATTATATAGATTCTGCATGATTTATTATTCTATACATTGACTTAAGGGACAAAATTAAAACTACCCACTATGCAAAATATGTATGCTAGAACTACCCAAAACTTAAATATGTATGTAAAAAATACCCACTTTTTTTAAAAGTGGATAACCTTTTGATTATTATCACCTAGGGTTACTAAATTCAATTCAATTGTCTTCAATTCCCAATACATCTTCAACGGTGCTCTCTCTCCCTCCCTCTTCTGAAAATTCGAATCATCACCGCTCACCACCGTTGTAGACTCGTCTTGTCGCTACTGATGTTTCTCTCTCGTCGGCTACCTCCTCCACCGGGGGAAAGGACCACACCATCCCTAGCACTGCCAATCCCCCACCGCCAAGCTCCCCCACCGAAGTAGTCCCCTGTCGTAGCAGTCCCCCACCACGGTCATCTTCCACAACAAGCACAAGCACAATCTCACCAACATCTCCATGGCCAACTACGACGACGAGATTCCACAACATATTCAAGTAACCCTCACCCTAATTGAATCAAATTTCTTGAAGAACAATGCAATAGCCGTATATATATCTTTGAATTATGAACTATGAATATGAATTGTGAATGCCTTATATTGCATGTTTTCCATGTTAAGTTATAGAATCTAGTATGAAATCATATTATATTATTTTTTTCCTGAACAACCGTTGGCAAAATAGCAACCACCGCTGGTGAAGCCACACCAGAGGTGGATGCAATATAGCTCATATTTACCGACAATTGTTGTATATTATATGCTACAATAATATTTTGAGTGTAAATACATGATAACCGCTGGCACTTACGCAGTAGACTGCATCCACCACCGGTGATGCCACACCGGCGGTGGATGCGTTGTAGCCAAAATTTGCCAGTAGTTGTAGCCTTTCTATGTCTATATATATTTTTACGTGCAATAATGTATCTCGTGTCTAATTAAATGTTTAAATTTTGAAGGAATCGGAGCGTCCGTGGTACCATTGGCTCGAATCACTGAATCAGGTATCGCAGGTGAATACCTAATATAGGGTTGGCCTGTTAGAGATTGTCAAGGACACCCTAGTGGATGTCGGGGACTATGAGCTGCTTGAGAGATTTCAGAACGGGCCATTTGGCCATTTTATCGGCTGGACACCGGGAACACTGTATTCTTAGGCGATGCACAACATTGCTTGTCGCGCTATCTGGTCGGTGCGGGGTATTTTGTTCCACATCAACGGGTCCGATGTGCAGTATACTACACGAGACAATGCCCTAATCATGGGTTTGAGATATGGGGTGTCGAATTTCGATAGTACAGCCCCCTGTGATCCGAGTCGCGTGCGGCGGTGATCTCCGTATGACCGCTGCGGACTTGGCCAACCGCTT
Source organism: Leonotis leonurus (assembly GCA_026898415.1). Lineage (NCBI taxonomy): Eukaryota > Viridiplantae > Streptophyta > Magnoliopsida > Lamiales > Lamiaceae > Leonotis > Leonotis leonurus. The sequence goes on from JAPKLX010000048.1 coordinate 913,964, forward strand.
CAAGAGCGGAAGACGCATCCCTGGAGTCGATGACGATATCTATCTCGGCGTCGCGCACGTGCTTGTGGCCTATATCTTCGTCTTCGGGCATGATGACCAGATGATAGCGTTCATGTGGCTTTGGGCACTAGTCGGTGACATGGAGAGATTCTACCGGTATCCTTGGGGTGCGTACTCGTACAAGATCCTTTAGAACTATGTGAGGAAGATTCCGGACAACAAGAAGTACCACTTTTATGGCCCGACATGGGCATTGATGATATGAGGATTCGAGGTGATTCCTATGTTGGGACAGGTCGCTGGTAGGCCCCGTGGAGGCGACAGGTTGTATCCGAGATGCCTGCGATGGAATTTTCGGAAGAGCCCGAATACGCATGACTTGATTATACAATGGTTTTGAGGTAATTTAATAATTAGATGTGTATTAATTTATATTTGATATTGTTATTTGTTAATTAATATTCTTACAATGCTCGTGTTTGATGCATGTATATGATATGACCAACATAGAGCTCGAAGAGGATGAGAGAGAGCTACTGTGGACCCTATCTGTCCAGTGCCCAAATCCGATCTGGGTGCAGTATGCTCCACCGACGAGCCTTATGCGAGGAATCCGACCGAGCTATGTCGTGCTAGACAGCCGGCACCACCTATTGTGATCGAGGAGTTTCACAGTCCTCGATCTACACGGAGATCGGGACCTTCACAAGCCTTGTTGCAGGTGATTTTTCCTATATGTGTTCAAAAGCAGTTTGTAGTTGTAGTTGCTAATTTGCCGAGTCGTACATTGACGTTGTACGACTCTAATATACGTAACATTACTCAAGAAGTTTATAATTCCCGTATAAGAGAGTTGAGGCCATTGTATTATGGTCTTCCAATAGTGATGAAGTATTATGAATATTATTTTAAGAACAAGCAGAACGTCGGCAATAATGATGAGCCGTTCACATGGAAGCTTGCTGAAGATGTCCGACTATTCCAGCAAACAGATAGTCACAGTTGCGGTCCAATGGCTTGCATGACCGTCGAGCGATAGATCAGTGGATTCCCAACGATCGCGTGGAGAAATAAACATGTTAAATTGTATCATAAAGTTGTAGCTTCACATATTTTTAGTCTTTGTGACATTTTAGACGTTTAGTTGTTGGAAAATTAATGAACTTTTAGTTTTTGTATATGTTGATCAATAGTACCAATTAATATTATAAAAGTATGTTTTCTAATTAATCAACTAATATTATAAAAATATATTTTCTCCATAATCAACTAATATTAATAAATAGTAGTCTAAACATTAAAAAAGTGAATAACAAAAAAAAGCAATAAATAGTGGAGAATGGAATTCGAACCCACATTATTTCATAGGAGAACTTAAAAATGCACATTAGGCCAACTATTACATCTCTTCATTTAATTAATATGAATAAAACGTACTAAACATAAAATAAGTGCATAACAAACTAAAAAAATGCAATAAACGGTGGAAAGTGGGATTCGAATCCTTGATTCATTAAAAAAAATGCACAAAGCAAACATGGCTCTACAAGCTCCAAGAGCGACAAATAAATGTCTGAATCTACCGTCGGGGCCGACATCGAGATCAGTGATCGTACATTGATTCATCACTTTCAACATATGTAGATACCCATGCAATAACTGAAATGATTCCTAATACTTGCCGTAAATCATCTCCAAAGCTTGAATCCTGCCTCTGAGCGCAACATCGTAACTGACATCCATGCCGAAACACCTCCCGAGTTCCTTCTAAATAGCCTTCCGCCTAATGATCTCATTTGCAGTGCTCATCTTCTTTGCAAAAAAAGCACCTATCACCTTCTAGTGAACCTTTTCTGGGAGCAATATTAGCTATGTTATCCACACATGTGTGTTAACCGCAGAACTCAGATACAATCCACATACCCCCATGAAAATATGCACGCAACAGGAATGAGCAGTTTGAAGATAATTTACATACCCAGTGCAGTCGATATGTGTCTGATCTAATGACTCGGTACTCAGCTCGTCTCTCCAAGTTCCACAATCCAACAACAATACTCAAGTCTTCCTTGTTATTGTGGATCGACCCATCAACTAACTCTTCAAGTGTTGGGTTTTCTTCGATCAGCACGTCAGATGTCGATGTCAGAGCATTAGGAGGGATCATTGGAACAATCCAATTTCTTAAACACACTTATGTATTAGGGTTGTACTTGACATCACCATCGACATCCGGATACATCATTTTAAGGACTCTTCTCATACCTCCTGCCTCGTGCACCCATGCTGCGAATTCGGCGAATGTAGCACTGTTCATAGCAGTGGGTCGTTCTTCTTTGGAATCTAACGAAGAACGCTCGAAACTCCCTTCATAAGTAACATAATCCTCATCATCATCATCTTTACCCATCTTCATCCGGACATGTGTTCAAATAAGGAATTCCAGTTGGTTCGTTAAACCATTCAGAAGATGTCTCAACCCTTCTAATGTCGTCGAGATCATCCATCCAGTCAGTATTGCGCGATATCCCACCTATATCATAAGACACACTGCCAAATCGACATACACTGTCGGAGACGGGTGGTTCTGACACAGAACTTGGAGTTCTTGATCAGTGGTCATTCGAAATTTGATAAGCCGACCATTTCTTGATCTCGACAGATATGAGATCTCGTATGTGTGCCAAGTGAACTCCACGTGTATTCAATGCAACCTTTCAAATAGGATATTGTGATGTTATTCATCGGTAGGGGTGTTATCCTCTCATCGCCATTCGTGTCAGTACATCCGACCCAAGATCCCCTAGTTTTCACGTTCACGTACATCTATTCTTCTATCTGCATCAAATATTATAAGAACTTAGCAATTAAAGAGATTAAAAGACCTGAAAAACATGACAATCGCCCGTTAAAAGTGCAGAAATGAACGACAACCACTAGCTTAGAGACCAACAGTGGATTCACATTAACCGGCAGTTGTCGTTGATTTAGGTTGGAAACATTCTGTAACCCCTAAATCAATGACAACCTTCCGTTGAAGGGACGGGAACCACCGCTAGTCAGAGGACCGGCGATGGTTGCTCTTGTGCCGGCAGTTGTCATGGATTTCAGTTGGAAATATGTTCTTCAACTATATTCCATGACAACCGCTGGCTAGGGGATTAAATTACGCAACAACCGCTGGTTAGGCAACCGGTGGTTTTTGCTCTTCTTTGGGCGGTTGTCAAATTCTACCGAATTAAATACTCCATCCATCCCACTAAACTTGACATAATTATCTTATTTGGACGTCCCACTAAACTTGGCAAATTTATAAAATAGTAAAAATTATCCATTTAAAAAGGTGTGGACCCCACCACCTTTATCACTCTTACACTATTTTATACACTCTCCTTAATAACCGTGCCCAAAAGTTTTGTGTCATGCTTATTGGGACAGATGGAGTACATATTATGAGTAAATACCTGGTTTTGTCGCAAAAATAATTTGAATTGGACGAGCTCGAGCTAAGCACCGAATGATGTATTGGTATGTTTGGTCATTCAATATTTAACCAACTTACTTTTGAAAAAATCAAGACATTGTGTAAGAGATATTTCTTCTTTTAAAAAAATTGGGTATTTTGTGCATGTAAGTTTATTTTTTAGTTAATTTCCACGTGTAGTATTTTAAAAATGGATATTTTACCTATTATCACTTAGTCTTAATATCCGCAATATCTTAATTTAATACTATTTCATTAACGCAAGATAATTATAAAGAATATTAAAGCCAGGACATGACAGGAATTGAGTGTGGAGGCAGGCAGCAATGCAATAAAGAAGCATGGGATTATATATCCACTGTTTTATTGGAAATTGATTCTACACGAAAAGTGAAAATAAAAATAAATGAAGATCCCCACTTTCACAATCCTGCAAAATTCCATATGGTCGCAATGGATTATTTATAAATTACCCCACTTTCATTACCATCTTAATCATGGGGCACATAAATTAAAAAAATAAAATAAATAAAAACATCATCGATTAATCGAACTGCAACACACTTTCTCTCTCACACAATACCTAGTGTGAGAAAGTATGGGCAACGCCATGGGAGGATCCGCGAACAAGAAGAGGGCAAAGGTGATGAAAATCGACGGCCAAACCTTCAAGGTGAAGTCACTGGAGACGACGGCGGCGGAGGTGCTCAAGGACTACGCGGCGGGGTATGTGCTGCTGGAGTCGGAGCATGTGAAGAGGCATGGGGTTCGGGCCCAGCAACTACGGCCCGAAGAGGTGCTAAAGCCCGGGAAGATTTATTTTCTAGTGGAAATGCCAAAGTTTCCCGGGCCGGGCCCTAATAGAAGGGCGAAAACGCTGCCGCGTGCAGGGGACACTGCTACGGAACGTCTAGAAGGGTTGATGCTGCTGAGACGGAAATCGGGTGCTGTGAATATGGGATCGGGCTCCGGGCCGATGAGGGTGAAGATGAGGCTTCCGCGGGCCGAGGTTGAGAAATTGATGAGAGAGAGTACAGATGAAGGGGAGATGGGTGAGAGGATTCTTGACTACTGTCTCAACAATTCAACTAATTAACGCAACCTAAAATAATGTGTTTTCTTCCTAATTAATCTTTTTTATCTCTGCTTTTGTGATTGTGTGTGTGTCTTTTTTTTTTTATTTAAACTTTAATTTCCTTGCATTTTTTGTTTTTTGGTATTATAGAAAAATAGGTTTTGGAATATGAAAATTGTATAGTACTAGTATCTTCTAATATTCCAATTTCAAATACTGCTACGATATATGAAAAAACAGATTTGGGTGCTTTTGCGATTAAGTGTGTATAAATAAAACATGACATCATTTCTGCACATGTATTATGTATATATACTTCTATTTTTCAAATAAAATTATCGAACATTTTCTTTTTCTAGAGATCAAATCGAATGCTATGTTTGATATTTTGATGGGTTGGTTATATTTGGTTTTTGGAATATTAATTGAGGCAATTGTCGATGTTGGGACAAGAGGCTAAATTAATTCTGGAATCTTGACGTTTACTATTTAAATTAAATTAACACAAAAGTAAATAATAATGGTTTTTTTTATAATGAAAATCTACTATTTTAATTGTGTGCGACATGAATGAATAAAAATGAATTATTATCTCATAATAATATGTAATTTGAATTAAGAAAAATGGAAAGTTCTTAGTAAATTTATACTTAATTTGAAAATTAATATTGTCGTAGTTATGGGGGTATGTGATAATATCACATAATTTATAAACTATCTTTGTTCATAAAATATTATGTTTTACTTTTATCATATTGGTTCGATCACAAGACAAATATTTGCTTAAAACTTTTTATTTTTGGTAATCTATTTTTGATCCATTTACCTTTAAAATAATATTCATGTCTCATATTTACTTACTACACATTGGACACAATCAAAATAAATTATTAAAATTCGTATCGAGTCAAATAAATGATTGTTTATAGGATAGAGAAAAAAAAATTTATACTCCCTCCCTATGTCGCGCTGTCCCACATTATTAGTACATCTTTCCATTTTTGGTTGTTCCAGTCCATTAGTCTTATTTTTTATTTAGATAATTTTAGTCATATCCCACTAAACATAACTCATTTAACTTACTAACCTAAACCTATTAACTATCTAAGCCCTAACCCAACTACCATCTCTCTCTTTGAACTTCCTACTCCTGCTCGGCGAAGAGTGACTCGAGGTAGGGTTTGATGATGGAGGCGAAGTGCACGGCGGTGAGGGAGAGGGAGACAGTGACGCATGCGGCGTGGATGGAGGAATCCGGGTTGCAAAGGCGGCGGACCACTGCAGGGAGGACTTTCGACAGGTGCAGGAAAAAGGGCATTTTCATGGTGGTTGGAGAGGACGGCGACGAGGCGGACGTAGTGGCGTCGCACGATAGACTTATCAGAGGAGTCAGTAGCAGAGATGGAGGAGATGAAAGAGGGGAGCGACTCAACGAAGAGCACGCGGTCGATTGACTCCAGCTCCAACGCTGCGGCACCATGGGTGTCTCTATCAGAGAGCTTATGGAGGCACATGAGCACCCGATGCTTCAAGTCACGTGCCTGCGGTTGCCCTACTTGCTCGACATTGTCTTCAATTTCACTTCCAGGAGAGAATTATATCAACGCGTGTGTCTCCGGCAGCATCGCCGTCATTGAAGGTGTTTCCTACTTTCTGTTAATTAAATTAATTATAAAGGAAAAATATTTAAATGGGTTGAAGTTTATTAAGAAACTACTTAAACAACACTAATAAAGCGAAAAAAGAGAAATATTGGTTTGGTGACAAAAAACAAAGTGGACTAATAAAGTGGGACGTGGGAGTATTTGCTTTGATATTACAATAATTTAATTATGTATAACTATAAGATTAATTAATTCCTTATTTAATTACTAGAATATTAAATAAATAGAGTTATTCTCGAGTTATCAATATTTCGATTTGAAAAAAGTTCGTTCATAAATCGAGTTGGTTAACAAACAAAGAGAAACAAAGAGAGCTTGAATTTGAAAATTTTATCCAATCAATTAATCCTAAACTTTGAGATACTGAAGTCGAGTTCCAACTGATTTAGTAATTAAGTTTGCAAACCTTCAATTGGATACGTTCATTCGAACTTGTATGAATATGGGACGATACATGAGCCAATTTTGAGTATGAAATTTAGTAGATTATGTCTTAAATTGTCAGCTTGAATAAAACTTGAGGTGCTAGTAATCTGCTATCAGCTTGGGTTGATTATAGGCCTAAGTTCCTAACCGCCTGTATTAATATATTAAAATCGCCAGACAAGTGTTGAATATATATGTTTTAGCGGAAACTCAAAGTTGTAATTTGTAAGTAAGTAGGTAAGGTTGTTGAGATATGTACTCTTTGCCTCCCGAATTAGCAACACAACTAGAAACTTCACATTATAGTCCTGTTTATTTTTTCAATTCCTAATTTTATGGAGTAGTATAGTGTTTCTTCAAATCTTGCACGCATGAAATTGGAACATTACTATAAATTTTGTGTTTAATTGCGTCTTACCTCATATATAAAGTCAAGCCACTCAAGCAGAAATTTAATTTATCTTCCTTTAGATATTCTGTGACTATATATATTTTTCGATTTCTGAAAAGCTTGTTGGAATAAAAAAAGATTAAAAGGAAAACAAATAAGCTAAATATTATTCAATTATTTTTAATTAATGGTACATAATTATTCCTGATAATTACATCAGAAATATACATATTTAAACTCACTGAAATAATTTCTTGTTGCATTCACATTTTGTATTGCATTAATAGAAAAGAATATATATTACTAACTTTCAAGATTTAGTGTATATATATATATATATAATAAAAATACTTATATTAAATTTTAAACAATTAATTATGACACTTATTAATATTTATTATACTAATAGAAAATATTATATAATTATATTAAATATGATTCATATATATATATATATAATCTTCATAATTCAAAAGAATCAAAACTTATGTAACATCATCACAATTCACAATTTATATTTATATTAAATTTTTATTTTTTTCATTATTAATTCTAATATTTACTATAGATTTATATCTTACAATTATTGAACCTATAAAAATATTAAGAATCTATATATTTCACATCACTATTTAATTTTTTTCAATTAATAAGTTGGACAATAATTATATTTTTATTAAAATTTTATTTGATTAATATGAAATTACAATTGGACAAACAATAATTATATTTTTATTTAAAATTTATTTTATTAATATTAAATTGCTTAATAATTAAAATTTTAAATACATAATTTAATTTTTTTGAAAATTAAATTTTGTCATTTATTAAATTTATCAAATATCAATATATGAACTACATACAAATAAAAAGTTGTGTATATAGCTCAAATATGGTTTGAGATGTTGAGCCAATTAAATTAATTAATAAGTTAATATTTTGAAATATTTTATTCTTTTTTAAGTTTTGGTTAGTTGATTTTTCCTATCAATTTTAGTCAATTTAATCTTATTTTATAATTCTTTAATTTTTATATAATCAGTTACGATTAGATTTATTGAATTGATCAATCTTATGTAAATTATAATTTTATCCAAACAATTAGTTGTCAAATCATATATAATATACTCTTGCGTATTAAATTTAAATATTTTAATTTCATTTTGAATATTTTAATTTCATTTTGTTATCGTGTTCTTGAACTCCTAATTGACTAATCAAATATTTAAAATATCGCAGTCAGTACTATGAACTATCTAGTACCCCTTTCAATTATTCATGACATATTACTTTTTGAATATAAGTATTAACAAAATGATATTACGTGGTAAATCCACAAAGCTGATTAATTTTTCAAGAAAAAAGTTTTTTTTTAAAAAAAAATAAGTTATTATTATTGAAGTATAAAAAGTGTTGGTCCCGAAACGAGTACACTGAGTGTATTGGGGGGGGGGGGGGGAGAATACACCAGTTTATAATTTTCACAAGTTAAAACTTTTGAGTGAGCTCCTGAAGGGAGGTACTTCAGTGAGAGTTGTATACTTTAGATAGGAATCCTTCAGTCTACACTGAGTGTTTGCCTGATGGACTAATATCTTAAGAGTTGTGCGGAATGTGGTGGTTTTAAGTCTTACTCGTTTGTTTAGAAAACTTTAATGCAATGTTTCTCTTTCAATTAATTAGTATTCAAAGTATGATAAATAATGAATAATAAATACTGAATGTAAATGAGAGAGAGGGTTTGGTTTGCGTGGTTCGGAGATAAAAACTTCTACGTCCACGTGTACTCGATGTTAGTTGATGGTTTCCAAATTAATGGAAATGATCTTATAGTGATCTTACAATAGACAAAGTCTAATCACTCTTCGGTTACAAAATATTATCGCTTCTAAGAACACTATAATGTAAAATCTGAAAGCTAAGGTGTTCTTGAGTATGAGCTTGAAAAGCTTGAGAGCAGAATAGCGATTGAGAGTTGTAAAGAATGGGTAACCGGTGTCTAGAAGCGTTCAAAGCAGCTGGGTATTTATAGCTCTCTCATAGAATATGTCCGTTGTGAGATAGGGCGCATTTGAATTCTTCCCGTTGAAGTCTTCGTCCTTTTTTGCCATTTTAGGTGTCTGCAACAAGATTGTATTTACCTACTGAGATTTTTGCTATAAATGGTAAGTCCTATACATAGACTATCACTCAGTGAAAACTTCAGTTTTAAACTTCAGTGCAGAACTTCAGTTGTGAACTTCAGTTGACAATGACTTTTGCTTCTAACTTCAACTCCAAAACTTCAGGACTGACTTCAGTAGAGTGGTCCTTCAGTTTTGGAATGTCTTGAATCTTCAGTGGAGATTGTCCTTCAGTGTACCTGAAAATAGAACTCCCTAACATTTGAGTTTTTAGACAAAATACTAAGGCCTCATTTGGTACCCTAGTCATGATATGATAAGTAAAGATAATATAATATAGAGAAGTCAAGATATGCAAAGTTTGCTTTTTCTTAACTATTGTTTGGTAGACATAATAAAAAACCTTGCTAATTATTACATGTTGTTTGGTAGCCTTTAGTTAAAACCTTGTTAATAATAGTCATGCATTTGGTATTCAAGTAAACAACAATTAAATAATACTCAGACTGTGTCGGTTGATATCCCTTATTCTCACATTTTTCTTCCTCAAACTTCTTCAGCGCCTCTTCAAGTCCTCTCGCCTTCTTCATCATTGTTTTCGAGCCCGTCGTTCTCCGCCATCAGAGATTCGAAATCCCCATTCTTATCAATGTTTCGGTGCTCGACGTTGCCAATGTCTTTTGCTGGTGAATTTTTTTTCTTTAATCTTGTTTACTTGTTGATTTTTGTTACTTTTTGTTGAGATTTTGTTTAATTGATTGTCAAATTTATGGTGAATGAAGGAGCTTATATGAATTGTAAATTGTAGCTTCTGAAACCAATGTCACGTTCTAAATTTTATTATGATGTGTTTAGTTGATGTTAATAGCTTATCTTACTTGTATATATGAGTCTCTCAAGTTGATTGTAACTTAGCATAATTGCATTGTAATTTTTTGTTTAGTTGCTGCTAAAGTTCACTCTAAAGCAAGTGCTATAGGCATTGTGTATCACATTCTTTAGCTTGTTGAAATAGGTTGTAGAATTAGCGCCTCAGCAACATAGTTGCTAAAGTTCACTTGCTTCAGAGTGCTATAGGCATTGTGTATCACATTGAACAAGCTAATTCACATTCTAATCTGAAGCAACTATATGGTTTAATTGTTTAAAAAAAGAAGATAAATTTAGACTTATATTTTTTATAAAAGTTCAAAATTTAAATAATATCTACATATAGGCATGGATACCGGAAGTGGGAGTAGCGGATTAGGGCGTGGTACTAAAAAAAATGGAGGGCATCGTAGGAGTTGGACTGATATGGAGGAACAATGCCTCTTAGCTGCCCTTAAGAATTTGGTTTCACTAGGGTGGAAATCTGATAACGGTTTCAAAGCCGGTTACCTGAATAAATTAGAAGAAGCCATGAAGTCTAAGTTCCCTGCAACAGATTTGAAAGGAACGCCACACATAAACTCAAAAATGACGCAATGGAAGAAGAATTACTATTCACTCAGCTCCATTCTTAGTCGCAGTGGCGTCGGCTTTAATTCAAGGGGTGACTACATGATTGAGTGCGAGAACGATCAGTGGGAGAAAATCATAAAGGTAATCTTTACTTTAATATTATTGTGGTTGAAATTATAGTCTAGGTACATTCAATTGTTCAGTAGTTTTGAATCTTGAAATTATTGTTCATATAATGATGACATTCAATTGTTTTCTTTATTTTTGAAGATTGATATCAATGCAAGAAATATGCGCTATAAACCCTGGCCGTACTACGATGTTTGGGCTGAAATATTTGGAAAAGACAGAGCTACTGGAGATCCGGCAGAGGACTACATGGAAGCTCGTAATGATTTCATATCTGAAGAGGATGTTACGAACCCTATATTTTTTGATGGTTTTGAGCCATTTATGGAGGACTTTAATGCATGTGAAGAGCAAGGGGAAAGTGTTTCCATAAATGCGAAAAATAACAATCCTCCAGAAGTGAAGGGTAAGAAGCGAAAGACGAGAGGGGAGTTGGACAGTGTTTGCAAGGTACTTGGAGAGAGCGAGAATAAAGCTGAAGCAAGACTTGGAGAATTGATCAAACGTGTTAGATTTGAGTTCGACGTCAAACTTACCAAGAAAGAGGCCTTCACTCTTATTGATTTGATCCCTGGTCTCTCCTTACACCAAAAATTCATTGTGTGTCAGATCTTGGTGAAAGAACTCGACAAGCTAGATGTGTTCATGGGATTACCCGAAGGAGAACGACCATCCTATATCATTTTTCTCCTTCAGGAGGTGGGGAAGATGTAGTAGTTAAATATGTTTGTTTTGGCTTGAAGTTGACTTGAACTAATGAAATCTAGTGTCTGAAGTATATTTTGATCTCATTTTGTAATCTATTTTGTATGCCAAATTTAGACACTAGTATCTTGACATTAGTTAAACTTCTATCTAGTGGGTTATTATGAATATTCCGTATGGATATCATTTTGTTAATGATGATGTGGTTGACTGTTATTTGTGCATTAAACTTAAGGTGATTGTTTAGATGTCTATATTTGTTTTTTATGTCATTACTGGACTTCCTTATTAATTTTACTAAACCATTATTTACTGGACTTCCTTAATAATTTCATATTTCATTAGGAAGAGATTAAAACACCTTACATAATGGGGAAAAGATTAAAACAACGTAATACAATGCATGACTCAAACTAATATTGCATAAGCACATAGAACATACGTAAAACTCTTCATACAAATGCATATATAAAACTTGGTCCTACAAGTCATATAATCTCTTGGTTTTGGAGAGGTTGAGCCACATAAGCTGGACGTTGCAATGTGTTTAATTTTCAAAGAGCCCTCTGATTTGTACCTATGAGGGAATGCATTTTTAGGTGGGAAGAGGGAGCGACTTGTTGTTTTATATGTTTTTGGTCTCATTTCTAATACGCTTTTGCTCTTCAAATGCTTAGTTTTATTGTTCAAGTTGATGCTTTGATTTTCCTTATGCTACATTGTAGGTGGGAATCAACAAAAATAAATTTCGACAGTTCGATAAAGGAAAAGAGACCAAAAGACGAAGAAAAGGGCAAAATGGCACTTTGGCCGAAGATGGACCTAGCGAGCGCTAGGACTCCAGCGCTCGCTAGGGTGGAACAGCGGTGCGGGAAGAACTTGGGGCTAGCGGTCGCTAGCCCGCACACCTCACCCAAGGCAGAACTGGGGGCCAGCGGTCGCTAGCCCCCCA
>JAPKLX010000048.1:926365-959525 GCA_026898415.1 Leonotis leonurus
AGAACGTTGGGGTAGCGCTCGCTGGCCCCTAGCGAGCGCTACCCTGGTGTAATCTTCCACGCTTATTTAAGCACCACGCGTGATTTTTCAGAGGGCTTCTCCCTGCACGTTTTACTTCTAGTTTAGGGTTTAGACCACAAGATAAAACACCTTTTAGTCTAGATTTTATTTTCAGTTCGTTCTTCAATTCAGTTGTGGATTCGTTCGTGCTTCAAACCCGGTGATTATTAATGCATTATTTTCCCTTTTCATCCGTGAGTTCTTTTACCGCTTTCTTTCGTGCTTTATGATTTATTTCCTTTCTGCTTTGCTATTGTTTAATTTCCAACTCAGTAATATAAATCTTCAATCATGTTAATCAATCAAATTAAGGAATGTCTAAATTCAGTTTCTTTAATTCTTCGTTCTTAGATTTAGATTTAATTGCTTATTTAATTTCTGTCTAGTTAGAGTAATTAGATTAAAAATCCAAAACCCTTTCTTTTTAATTACTTTATGTTCTGCAACATAGATAAAGCCCTGTTTAGCCTTCCTTGAGAATACGACTTAGGGTTAACTTACTAGTATACATCGAACTCGTTCTCTTGCGAGCTATTTAATAATAAACTGGAAGTATATTGGCTGGAAAGATTCCTCGTGCCCGATACTGAGTCCCTTTATCGGACAGTGGGTCTGGTCTAAACAACGCCACGTACTACAGTTAAAAATAAGTAGGAACACCTGTCATGTGTCCCCCGTAACTAGTTAAATACTCATCGATTGGGTAGAATTCTTGGCAGATGTTCTCTTCAGAAAATAATTTTCTTCTCGTACACTTCATGTGAGGTGAAGTCACCTCTTCATCATCACTCACTTCAATATGACCAGCTTCAAGAAAGGGATCTGCAGCTTGAGTGGAGTCGCTAAGTACTATCACATTCTCATTACCTTCTTGTTTGATATCATCGGTTTTGAATAGTGCAATTAGATTAATCCAATTCGGCTCGCCTTCTCGATAATATGCTTGGCATAACTCATCCTTCTGCATGAAGTTGCTTTGTGTACATCTTGTTAAACTATGAAAACATAAGTAATAAACAAGCAATACCAAAAATGAACATTTTTAATACCATAAAAATCCTAACCCATAGCTGGTCTTCAGCTTGAACAAAATTCTCAATTTGATGATATGTTGCTCCCGGAGTGTGAATTAGCTTGTTGAATGAGTTGTAGCGCCTCAGCAAAAATTGGAAACGTTCGTGACTTTCGCCCATGGTCAAGTCCATTCCAAAATTTTCGTTAACAGCTCGCCGAATGGATTCCAATACTGGACGAGGAGGCACTTTTCCATCCCATTTCATACAATTTTTGTAATACACGAGCTTCTGTATGAAGAAGTCATCGAGTACCCTCGTCCATCCATCGCAGTAGAACCAAAACGTTTGTGTATAAATATTATGAAGTGACATGGTGGTTAAAATGATAGTAAGCACAAATGAGAAAGCTTGAAATGGTTTTGTAAGTTTTCCTTGAATGACCAACTTATATAGAATATCAAGTTCGATTATAATGGTGGTCAAATCTCATGTGATATAGGGTGCAGAAAATTATAGGGTCTGCAATTACACCTTACATAATAGGGTCTGCAATTACATGCCAAAATAATATGGTCTAGAATTAATAGAATCTATCAGTAGTGCTTTACAACTCATCCATTAATCAGGTCTGCAATTACATGCCAAAATAGGAGTCTTGAATTACATGTCAAAGTCTTCAATAAGAATCTCTATCACATGCCAAAATAAGAGTCTGAATATTGATATTTCACACGTAAAACATAAAGTAATCATTACAAGCCACAAAATAAGAGTTAAAACTTAGTTCACTCAAAGAGATTGATCTTACTAATTGAGTTGCATTCCAATTATTATTCCAAGTAAGAGGAATACCATTGCTTGGAAAACAAATGCTACGAATATCTCAAGCATCTTTAGAGTACTACCATGTCGAGAAGGAAAATCGTGTTGGCAACAACCTTTTGTCAGATTGCGTTCGGCGGTGATCGGCATTGCGCAGTTAGATGAAGAAGCCGTTGATCTATTCTTACTATAAGTTTGAGTCAACACATAGTCAGGGATCAACTCAGGAGTGTCTTTCTTGTGATAGTCATCACACCAAATGAACCATTTGGCATGTTTCAAGTCTTCAGGGCACTTATAGTAATACCGTCCTGTATGTTGTGCAGTGGGTCCGGCGCAAAACAACTTCATACGGCCATGTCCACATCGACATTCTGGAAGCGAGTTCATAAATTTTGATTCCATGTCAATATCCTTGATAATAGCATCAAAACAAAAGATAACAATTTAATGAATTAATAACACAAGTCATATTAAAGTCCAACATAGCACCCACGATGTCACAAAGTGCAAAGTTTATAGTATTTTACAACACATAAACTAAAATAGATATAGTTATTTCTAATAACTAATACCAGAAAGTTGTTATTTAAAATCAACAACCAATATTGCAATTTATCTAGCGAGTCACATAAGTATTCCACATCATATTTGCCATCTCATCCCGCTTTTGATTCCATATAGTTGTGGGTTCCACTACGTCCACATAGTGATTCATATCATCATGGTCTTCATTTTCTTCTTCTAACCCTTGTTGAACTGGTATCTCTTCACCCGGGTCGACTGTCATTTCAGAACGAATGAAATTATGGAGCAAAAAGCAAGTCATTATCAACCGAGTTTGAACCTTAATGGGATAAAAAGATGGACTCCTAAGAATTGCCCAACGCATCTTCAAAATGCCAAAAGCACGCTCGATTATATTACGAGCTCTCGTATGTCTCAAATTAAAAATCTCATGGGGATTTCGTGGTTTGACAGAATTGGGACCCCACTCCTTCAAATGATATCTAACACCTTTATAAGGTGTTAAAAATCTCTCACTATTTGCATAACCATTGTCACACAAATAGTAGTTACCTAAAATTAATAAAATATGTCAAGATTAGCTTAAAGATGTTGCATTATAAGCAAAGATCAAATAAGAATATGACAAGGTCTATATGATTAAAGATTACCCCTGGGGACTCTCAGTCCATGAACCCTATTCAAAGCATCTCTCAATACCCTCCCATCCGTAGCCGAACCCTCCCATCCAGCTAAGACATATACAAAGCGCATGTTTCGATCACAGGCCGCTAGAGTGTTTGTGCTTATGCGACCTTTTCGTGTTCTATACTTTGGCTTATCCACAGTAGGAACCATGACGTCAATATATGTGTCATCTAATGCTCCTAGGCAACCCTAAGCAACACAATTATATTGAGGAATAGACAGTAATTTTTTTAATAGTGGTTATTAAAATTTCAAAATTTCTCATGAATACTTTACCTTGAATGATCTCCATGTTTGATCATTGCAACACTCTTCGACTGGGGTGGTTGGTTTGACAAGGAATAAGTGATATATTTTGATAATTGCTCTTAACACTACATGAACATATGTGGATACTGTTTGCCCTGATCGTTTAAAATTAAAACCGACAATGCTATTTTCATTGTGATGAGCTAGAATTCCTAAGAACATGGCCACTTGTTCCTCTATAGAAACATACCTCTGATCTTGCAAACCTCCTAACTCTCTTAACAAGAAACATAACTTTCCAAAGGCATTACGATCCATTCTAAGGTTATGTATGCAGTCGACATCACTAGTATGAACCATTATATTCAAATATCTCACTTGATTTGGGATTCGCTTAATCATACTGTAAGTGTAGGACTCATCATTACGTTTTCTCTTTGACCTCATGCCCATTACTAATACAATAATTATTACAAGAATTTGGATAAATAAATCTTGCAATATGTCTTCTACTTGGAGATAAATAATTGCTTCAATATCACTCTTTCTACGATCCATTTTAATCAACAAACCAATTAACGATACAACCTCCAATGCTGCAATCTCCTAGAAATAATTTTAAATGAATTTAGTCAAGTATATCAGTAATGAAACAAACAAATGTACATATAAAAATAAGCGGATTGACATATTATTTAAACAGTTTTTAAGGGCAGCCACTTAACAAAAGTTCAGCACTTTAATTGAAATGTTTCAGCATCAAAATAGCTCCATAATCTAAAAAAAAAAATAGCTCCATAATCTGCAGTACTTTAGTCAAACACATAACACATGAAAAACACGTAACACATAACACATGAAATGCACACTAGTATCACTAAACTTAAGGAAACAACTAGTGGACAACACCATAATTCTGAAAAACAGAGCATCAAATTATTGCTCCATAATTTGCAAAAAAAATCACAACCATTCAAGAATGGAAATCAAGTACGCCTATAAATTGATGGAAATGTTTTCATGTTAATGAACACAAAAGTGGATAATATAGCATTTTGACAATTTCAACTCAACAAGGAAACAACAAATAGACCTTTCACATTTCATAGTACAAACAACCAAATATAATTGCAGTGGCAAAATATACATTTAAATTGCTGCCCAAATAGAAATAACAACAAAATTCTCTGAGACATGACGATAAATTGTCACCAACAATGAACTGATTTGCATACCTATTCTTCAATCGAGGGGAATATCCAGATGTAGTTGGTCTCCTTTGACGAATTTTCCTTGCACAACTAGATATTAATTTGAATCAAGAAAATTATTTTCTTACAAAAAAGTAATCTGTAACAAAATAGAAATATATAATCTTCATTGGGTTTCAAAAATACATACATCTTTTGATGATTTATACGCGATTTCTGTTGCGCTTCTTCCAAATATCTGAAACAATATTAGTGCATAATAGCACTCACGATTCAAAAATGTTAACATAAAAACAAATAATTTGAGAGGTTGAATGAAAGCAAGAGTTTATGGGTACTAAAGAATTTAAAAGATAAATTTCAGGTGAGTTTCTACCTGATTTGAGCAGGGCTTGTCGATTGGATGATTTCAGGCGTCACTTCTTCAATCGAGCCGTGTCGAGGTCGAACCAATTCTAGGTAAGCAGAGGCGAGGTCAAATTTGATTTAAGTTGCTTACGCAGCCATGGATGAGGCTGATACTTGTGAAGAAAAAAAAGACTTCAAGTTGGGAAGATAGCAAAGTAGGGAATGTGTATGGGTGAAGACTCTTGAATCTCAAAATAATGAAATGGGTGAAAAGTTAGACGGACTTTGAAAAGTGAGAACACTATTCATTCAGCTTTTTTTTGTCGGAGGGTATCACCTAATATTAGAATCCAACCAAAATAGTGAAAATTTCACTCGGGCCCTTCTTTTTACACGGGCTTGACAAATTATAAGTTTGGCTACCAAATGCATGATATACATCATATAACTTTATTTATCTACCCTTATCTAGCCTTTTATGGGCTACCAAATGAGGCCTAAGATTTCAGTATTGGACTTATTACATCTTTCAGGGGAGGTATTGAGATGTGAATCAAAACACTTATAAATATTTCCCAACATAAAAGACTAATGAATAATCAGATGTATAGATTAATTTGGTTTCTTAAATTTCATTTAGTTCAACCTTTAAATTTTGTGCTATTTAGATATATATTGGCTTAATTATAATATGATATGATACACATACTTTTAAAGGATTTAAAATAACTACATAAAATAAAAGATAAAACTCAAAATAAATAATGATCAATCCTATTCATGGACATCAACAAATCTATGTCATGTCAACCGACCTCAATATTGAGTGCTTGTATCATGTCTGTGTTTTTCTTGGATATATGTATACATGAGGAATTGAGGATATGGATTGGTGTTTTAATATTCGTTTTTATTTTTTCATTTTCAGGGTCAATAACCAAATTAAATATCACCAAAAACGAACCCACTAATTGGTCCTACATATCTCTTGTTACATTATATAGTAGTAAATGATATTTCCTGTCGTAATATATACTTTCTTTTATAATTCAGAGAATTATATTTGTATTTGTGATTACCAAGTTATTAAATACTCCACTAGTAAAACTTTTATGATTCATACACCTACCACATACATCAAAAATTGCATCCTTTTTTATATTATAAATTTGTCTGTCTTATTTCTAAGCTTTATATATGTAGTAACAAAGGTGTTATTTTATTAAGAAACTACATGTTACAAAGAGTGAAATGTGAGATGTGATAGAGAAGTATATACTAACGAAAATAAAAATGAATTAGTATATCCGCGAATGATATGTCATGTCTTATAGTAATTAGATTTTAATAAAAAGTTTATTAATTTTCACTTTAAGACTCAATTTTTTTTAGAGCATAGTTTAATACTTATTCATTAAAAAAATATATTATAATGATTCATATACTGATGTGTCAGCCGTTGGCACATTAAGTGGTGCCCGTCGCAGGCGACAGTGGCGGAACCAGGAAAAATAATTAGTAGGAGTTGAATTTGTATGTATAAAATTAAAAATAAATTTTGTGAGATCTCATATTAATTGTACGGACTTTTCCATAATTATTTGCTAAAATATGAATAATTTTATAATTTTATAAATATAAAAATCTTTAAAAAAATAATTTAGTAGGGGCTCTTTTATGTCTTCTTTAGATCGGTGCTCTATACTCTAGTTGAAAGTAATAGACTTACAATAATCATATATAACACCAAACTAAAATAGTACAAAATTAAAATTGGAAAATAATAAATACAATATCAAAAAACTATATAAGTGGTACATCAAATCACAAGCCATTAATTTCTAGGGATGAAATCTGGGCGGATAATATCCGCCCGATCCGAAGCCGTATCCGATCAAATTCGCATTCGAATCCGAAAATTAGTATCCGGTCAAATTCGTATTCGGATCCGGTCAAATTCGGATTCGTATCCGAAAATTTGAATCCGTATCCGGGATCCGATTCGATTACATAATATCCGACCGTATCCGAAATTATCCGTATTTTGTCGGATATTATCCGCATAACAAATACGGATATCCGAATTTTTAAAATATTTATTATTTATATTATATATATGTGTGTAAAATATTTATTATTTAATAGTTAGTAATATAAATAATTAATTAAAAAGGGAAAACCTCTTATCCGATAGATACTTGTGTTTAATTATTTAATTTATTTTGTACTTTCTCGATCCTAAAAATTATATATTTTTTTTAATTGATACAATTCTTATAATTTGTATTAGTTCTTTATAAAATATTGTGTCAACAGTTTTTGTATGAAATATATTATCCGATTATATTTATCCGAATCCGATCCGAATCCGATCCGAATCCGTCCCGTGTCCGTATCCCGAATAATCCGAATTCGTATCCGAATCCGGCTTTCCCATATTCGAATCCGAATCCGAAAAAAAAATATGGGTTAGGATACGGGACAAGCACTATCCGCCCGTATCCGATCCGTTTTCACCCCTATTAATTTCATAGTTTATTGGATAAGTAAATATTTGTATAACTCTGCCTTTTAATTCTTTCCATAGGCTTCTTCTCAAATTAAACATCGATCCATATTCCATACAACGTGAAAAGAAATA
Source organism: Leonotis leonurus (assembly GCA_026898415.1). NCBI lineage: Eukaryota > Viridiplantae > Streptophyta > Magnoliopsida > Lamiales > Lamiaceae > Leonotis > Leonotis leonurus. The sequence continues at coordinate 933,928 of JAPKLX010000048.1, forward strand.
ATTTCCAAACATAATCAACAATACCATGATACCAATTATTACATGTTAATAAAATAAAAAGAAAGAAAAGGAAAGGAAATTTGTAATGTTGGATTAATACAAAATGTGGACTAGTCCGACACGAGGTTACCTTTGGAATCATACAAAATCCTGCCGGAGAAATCTAACGGCCGGCACTTTTCTCCCTTAATAATGGTCTTCTTCCAAACGGCACCGTTATCTTCTCCGTCAACTTCCACCTCGTCGTCTTCTCCATATTCCTGCACTTTTTTCCACGATATGAACTTCGTCAATAAAAGTGCTTTACTGCTCAACCTACTCTCCTCCACTTTTTTCACCGCTGCCTCTCTTTTTATACCACCGCCCAATCTCACCGTTTTCTGTGCCTTGCTGCATAGAAAAGTTACCACGGATAAAACTGAGAAAATGGCGGTTAAAACCATGAGGAAGGTGAATGACGAGGGTAAGAAATGGAGTTTTTGCATGGGAAGAGGTCTAGCCATGGCTGCTATGAGCAACAAATGAGATGCTAGTTTTAATTAATTATTTCATCAATATGGGTTTGGAATTATTGAGAAGAAGAAGAGAGAAGCAGGCACAAATTAGAATATTGCTTGCGATTGTGGAATAAATATTAGTGGTGAGTGGTGAGTGGTGAGTGGTGAGTGCCCACACTTAAAAGGCATTTTTCTATTTGGAGTGCATTAACAAATTGATAATACGTAATTATGCATTCAAATCTATTAATATACGAAAACAAGGTTTTGATAACCAACTTTTAGCGCCAAATTATATATATATATATACATAGCAGTTATTTTTAAAAGAACGTGAAATCTCTCTATAGTAATGCGGTAATTATAGTTTTCTTAACACATATAAATCTATTAATAATATAATTTATTGTTTTAAAAATATTATAATATTAAATACATTTAAATATAATTAATTTTCTCTTTCCTCTATAATTTTGTTTTGATAAAATAATTGAATTTCGTTCGTATAACCACATGCAATATGCATCTTAAATTAAAGATCTTGACAAGAGCTTTAATTTCATATATGATATAAAATAAACAAATTTAATATGAAAAAATTACGATCATTTAAAAAACTTTACTATGTAAATTTATTATACATGTATTAAAATAGGAAATATTTTTATTTACTTACCACAAACAACTCAATTATTATCTATAAATCAAAATGTATCAAAATTCATCGGTATATAATCCTACACTTTAATCAAATTATTTTTAATGCACTTTATTCATCTTAATTATTGCATAAAAAATATACATGATTTTATTCTGGTAAATCCTCAAATATATAATTTTAAATACTATCGTTATCGTCGATATATATTATTTTTATTTATTTAAATTGTCATTATTTTACCTACCACTAATTGTTATATTATTCACATATCTATTAATTTTCATCATATTTTGTATTATTTATTAATAAATTAATAAATTTTAGTTTACTTACGATACACATATTTAATTAATAAACAATATAACACTTGTATACCACTAACAATACACTCAACTCATCTATTAAAATACATGTTTAGAGCCGTAAAAAAAGATTCGGACGATTTGAAAATTGACAGTTATGAATTGTGAAGATAAATACACGATTAATTTTCAGGCTGACCCGATCTAATCCAAAATGACATAAGCGTGATGAGATAGTTCAGTACAATCTGATTATTTTATCCTAAAAATTATGTTTTAAACATCTATGAATTGTACATCACAATACATATTTTTTTATTGAAAATATATCGATTATCTATTAATTCACCGTGCATCGCACGGGGACACATACTAGTATACTATATAGTTCTTGGGCCTGAAATAACTTTTATTTGATCTATATGTCTATATATTATAGAAACTCATTTAATTACATTGTCCCTCAAAATGTGTTAAGAGAGAGTCGACATGAATTCTAAAAAAAGTTGTAAAATGTGTTTTTAGCGGAGAAATGAGTCCACAAAATATAATACTCATATATCAATTTTAAAATATAAATATTTTATGAAATCATGTCTAAAAATAATAATAATACATTATTATTTTAATAAACAACCTAAATAAATAAAAAATAAGAGTTCTATTTCACAATTCAAAAGTAAAATAACACCAAACTTCTAATTTAACCCTTTTCATCATTACAATAAGTTTTATTTTTTATTTTTTTATGTTCTATGCAATGAGCATAAAATAATGTCTAATCCATTCAATCTAATAAATACCTTGAAATGATGACTTTAATTAAGTATTGAGTTGAAAGTGGAATTGGAGTTTATTGAATTTGACTAAAATCAAGCATTGAATTCCACATTTTGAAATTGGAAAAAAGCGGAGTAAATACTTCAAATTAATTAAGTTCCAAGTCATTAGCGTAGGGGCAAAGTTGGGGCTGACCAGATTGATTATATATTTTTAATAATCTATAATAAAGAAATAGCACTTTTGCTTATGCTTTTAGCAATACACCAAGTAATAATAATATTAATTATAATAGAAATTATTGTTAAAAGAAAACGATAAGTCAATAACAATTCAACTGTAGAGGAGGGTCTTGGAAGGGAAGAAATGTTATTATACGTATACATGCGACTCATTAGTAATGTTTTGGGTCAGCATAAATATGCTAGATTTTTTATGCAAAAAGAAAAATGTGGAATGCTCAACTGCAACCCTATCTCGACACCAATGGAGGTTAATGCTAAGCTATGTTCAGCATAAGGCAAATGTTGTCCTGCGGAAAAATAGCTCGACGCCAGGATAATAAAAAGCTTAACACCTCTCATTCTTATTACTTTTTCAACGAATAAAATGAAAAATCAAAAGGTCGTCCATGCTTTTATTTCTTCTTGGAAAAACCAAGGTCTTTTCTTTTCCTAACTACATGAGGCTAGTCTCCTATAGAACCTATCACTAAAATCCCCTTCAGAGGGGGATAAGGCTAAGCGGAGCGAAAAGGGTTTTCCATGAGATGGGAGCGTGTCTACGACTGCGGCGGGTACGGGTACAGCGGGTACAATATTATAAGAAAATATATTAATAGATATCGATAGGTTTCAAAAAACTCCTAAAACTCAGAAAAAAGGCCTTCTATCTTTCCTTTTCAACTAGGCGGTAAAAACCTTTCCTTTCTTCTTCGCCCCAAAATGAGCCAAATAATAGCAGTTTGACAATTCTAACTAAAATCATATACCTCGATAGGTGCTCCTCCAATGTGTTCTTTGGGAATGCCCCACCTGTTATCTCCTTCTACGACATGCTGTTGTCGTCGCCATATTCCATATGTCACTTAGTCATCTCTGCCTCGCTGCGGGTCAGCACCTCCGAAAGAAACGGAGGACTTCATTCAGTGACCCCGCGATCGCCCTCTGAACGATCAGAATAAGGTAAAGCTTGAAGATAAGTTCAGTAAGAACAAGAAAACTCGTAAATGCAAACGCGTGAATGCAACCATATTTGGTATTCATGCTTTAACCGCTTTTGAAACCGTTAGCTGCATCTCCTCTGTTATCCTCCGTTATGTGGCCTTCGTTACTTCGTTCCCTCTCATGAATCAATTTGATGGATCGTACCTTCCTCTTTTGGAAGTTGGAACTCCCGCCAACCGGTGACTCTGGTTTACCATTATTCTTATTTCCCCTTACTTCCTCCTCCCTATTGGAACGACGCGAGTCGGGCCGGGTCTCGATTCAGAAAGATGAAGGGCCCGAAAGTCTAAATAGGGGGTTAGGGTAACTCTAGTAGGACAAAGAAAGACTGGTTGTTTTCAAATCAGCTCTTTCGCCTTCTTGAAAGCAACAACCCCGTCTAAAGATCGACGAAACCCGTTCTTCAAGTTGGGTGGGAAAAAACCATCTTTTCCAGAAAGAAAGGCTGTAGGACCGGGCAAATGGCCGAAATCTTAGCAAAGCCTGCCGGGTTAGGAACTTCTCAAAATTCATCGATAAACATACGAATTTATAGGAAGGAGGAAACCAGATCCAAGACTGAAGGATGTAAGTGAGCTTTCAGTTGGTCTAAGAGACGAGCCCTCTGTCCCACGCATCTAACCAGCTCGCGTGGTTCACCGGTTCCACCGAAAACTCTCATTTGTTTGTTGAAGCGGAGCATAGTGCGCTTTAGGCGCCGAGCGAGAAATGTCTCTTCTTTCGTTTCGGGTTACCAGAGAAGGCTCTGCTCTTTCATGCTAGGCGTCCAGACCTACTACGCCCGAGCCGCATCCCCGGCACCGAAGCTACGGGTCAGAACGAACATATCAACGGACCTAGCTCTGAACTCGGAAGCTTCTTCCTCGGGCTAGCAACAGGCGTAGCAATTCGGTAACTGTAGACGTGCCTACCGCTGATTTAACTCCCTACTTCTGGCCTTTTCTCCTTCAAGACTTCAGCAATCGACTTGATCATTGATTCGTATTGTTCTCTCTGGCGTTCCACCAATTTGTATTCCCGCGAGTTGGAGAGCTCTTTCCAGTTTTCCTACTCGAGAGCACCCTGCTGCTAAAGGACAGTATGAATGCAAGAATGCAGCTAACATCAATCGGTATTCCCGGTGCACTAAGAGCGGTAATACCCGACCCGCTGCTTTTACCCTTTCCCCAATTATATATATTCAAATTATAGACTTTAGGTGGTGCAGGGAAGCGTGTACATATTATAATAAGAACAATTATATATATATATATTATAAACAAACTATGATGATAATAAATTATACCCATCAACTCATTAATAATTGTTTGCCCTTTTAATTATTAATATAGTTATAATTTATTTGTGTTTGAAATTAAATTATAAATTAATAAGATATATATTTTTTTAATTGAATAGCCCACAGTGGCACCAAATGAAAATTTAGGAACTACAGCCAAAATTGAGTGGCCTATTTTATGGGCCAAGAGAAACACTACAACCAGAAGTCCGACCCGTTTCCGGATTCGCGACCTTGCTAAGATTTTCAGATATGGAGCAGTGCCGCCAGCTCTGTTCTGCTGCTGCCACGTCCCCATTTTCTTTTTGCTCGCAATAAGTAAGGTGTCAATCGGTAGCAGGTTTTCGAGAACAATCGGACTAAGAATCGATTTTTTGAAAAATTAATCGGTTCTCGATTCTCAAAATTTGAAAATAATTAATACCATATACCAAATTGGTACAGACCGGTACCAGTTTATAAAATTGAATATTAAAAAAAATAATTTTTATATTTATTTAGAAATATTTTAAATATTATAAAATATATACAAATTAAATTAAATTATATTTATATTGAATTATTATTGGTTTAAATTAATATTTTTAAAATTAATTTTTTAAAAAAAAACGATACTTTAACCGGTTCTATCGGTTAACCAGCATCAAACCGGTCGGTACCCGGTTAGCCAGTAAAAATTCGATTCCGGTATCAGTTTATAAAATTTCAAGTTTTCTGGTACGGATTAACCAGTACCGAACCGATTGACATCCCTAGATGCAAGCGTGCAAGTAGTTAGTGCATACAATTATGTGATTTAAAATTACAAAAAATATAATAAAGTTCAATTTTTAAAATAAAAAATTTTGAAATTAATTTCAAAACCACAATATAGTACTACCTCTGTCTCCCAGTAAGCTTGACACAAGTTATTATTTTAATACACTCGTTTGAATATAAGCAATGTCATATTTACTGGGACTGAGAGAGTATTAGAGAACACAATCAATTATAAATCAAGTCATGTGTTCTAATACCATTATTGCACATTATTGACGTCATGTAATGACACAATATCTAAATTCATAGTCAAAATGGATCTAGATTTATAATTGAGGATATGATGAGAAGACTGTTTAATTGCAACGATTCTACGCACTCGAGCAACAGTAGAATCCACCACTATAGTATACACGTCTATTCTAACCCGGTGCATGAATGATTTCCATGTACAGAGATAACGCTATAATTTACAGACGCTATGATCCTATTGTATAAATAAATGTTCCTTTTGAATATCTCGTTCAATATTGTGAAGATACACAAAATGATATGGTATTCATAGTATTTAATTAGTGTTGTAAGTACTACCATCTGAATTTCATACAATAGAAATAGGTGTGTGCAAGTGATGAGATATTGCTTCGTGATCATAATACACAAAAACTTGTAGCAAAAAAAATAGAGCAGTAATTACTGATGAGTTTCGCCTAGCTAATAAAAGTTGAAAATGATAAAGCTAAGAAATTAAAAGAAGTAAGCTAATGAGTTGAATCATGATTATCTCTTGATTTGGTTTTGAGAAAGGAAGGTGGGGTGGTTAACTCAGTAAAGGGTTTATTAGTAACTCTGATTAGGTTATAAGAAAAGGCCCCACAAATGGTACCAATGATTGGGCCCACTATATAAATCCATAACCCTCTGAATTCTCGCTTCACTATTGCTGGCCCTATGCTCCTTGCTGGGTTCATTGACGCTCCAGATATTGGCCTACAATTAAACACATCACACACAAAAAATTAATATGCCAAAACCTATATAGTTGTAGTTAAAAATAAATATAAACCCACTTACTTACCCAGCAACAAACACATTTAGCATTATAGTCATCCCAACTGCAATTCCACCTAGCTCTCCGATCTGCATCACAACCAATTAATCACACACAATAGTCTTTAAAAGATATATGCAAGTTCTAGTTTTTATCATCACAGAAAAAAATAAAAATAGAAAAGAATTCGACGTACGGCCCTAGAATCGGTGGAGGAGCCGGAGACGACGAACATGAGGAGGAAGGAAATGATGATCTCTATAGCAAGGGATTGCCCATTTGATCCAACGGGTAATGTACCAAAGAAAGCTTCTCTTGTCACATTGAACATTAGAGCTATTGTGCAACTTGCTAGAATTGATCCCATCAATTGACCTACTATGTACCAGGGTACCTACGCACATAACTATCAAATTAAAATAACCCTAGCTAATTATATGGTATCAATTTACAAACAATTCATGAATAAAATCCATAAAAGTCCACCATGACCTAAAACCCTAACCTCCTTCCAAGGAAACCGCCGGAAGACGGCGAAGGCGATGGTGACGGCGGGGTTGAAGTGGGCCCCGGACACGTGGCCGACCGTGTAGATCATGACCATGACGATGAGTCCCCACGTGACGCAGATTCCGGGGAAGGTGATGGTGCCGTCGTAGATCTTGTTCACGGCCACCGACCCGCATCCGGCGAAAATCACAAAGTATGTACCGATCAGCTCAGCCACCACCTTCATCAAAATTATATCTCAACTATATATTGAATTTTACTTCTCGGAATTGGTTATATATATCGAAATATTAATTAAAACCTTTTGTGCGTTGGTAACGACAGTTGAAGATGAGCAGAAGCCTTGAGCATTGGCCTTGGAGGATCCAGACTGAGAGGATTCTGGAATGCCTGATTCCATTCTTGAGATTTCCTCTTCTTTTTTCACAGCATTGGAAGCCATTCTTGTCCAAAACAGACTTACTTTTTGGGAAATCGATGAAAATAAGAGTGTGAATAGACGTGTGTGTTTTGATAAGTATTTGTATGCATAAGAAGAGATTTTCTTCCCATTACTGGTTTATATATCCAGTTGTGAATTGTTTGGATTGGATATATATTGATTGATTATTGTTATTATTATGTCATATATAATTATCCATTTGAGTAATTGTGCAATCATATCTGTGCGATTCTGTTCCTTTAATTCCTACAACTTTTGGCGCAGAATACGTCACTTGGCATAACAGTATACAATTATATCAAATCGTGAGTTTGACTAAGGTTGCTAAATAACTTAATTTAATTAAATAAGATTTGTAGTATTTCACAAGTGGATAAAGGAAATATATTTGAGTAAGTCTGCTTGTGCCTAGAAAACTTGAAGATATACTCATTCTTAATTTTCTTTATAATTCATAATATAATTGGTTTTCTTTTTTTATTAGGATATGGACTTTTTGTTATAAACTTATCCAAAACAAAACGTACTTTGATGATAATAATAGATGGTATGCTTCTTTAATTTATACCATCTATATCTTAGTTTCCCCTAATAATATACTTCTATATTTGACAATCGCCGTTATTACAAAATTATTACTGGTACACATTTATTTTTCATTAATTAGTTGGTCTGTACCCATCCAAATTCGACGGAATTTAAATACTATATTAATTTATTAAGAGAAAATATTGAAAAGATAAGTTATTAGTAATTAAAAAGTTACATGAATCTTAAACATAGATATTTTAAAGATGCATTCAAATATGTGAAATAATATATATAATTAAGAATTATAATATTTTTTTAAGAAATCACTTAAAAAAAGTAGTATAAATCATAATGAATATCATAACAACCGAAACAATCGGAATTTAGCTCAAAATTAGCAATATTAACGAATTTCGTTACACTATAGTACTTCATAAACAAAGAACATAACTTTCACTTGCAAATGCAAAATTAGTAATATAGGTCCGCATACATATGATTCATCAAGAACTTTGGTCTATCTTTTGTTGGAGATGTTACATTGATGTTTCGACTTCTTGAATCCATTCTTGAGGGTATTGTTCAACCACTACTAGAATGTGGAAAACGACCGACTGAATTATCAAGGAATTAATTTTCACTTTTAAATACTAACAGATTTTTAATTAAATTAATATTTTATAAATTTTATATATTATCAAGGGATTTAATCCATCGATAATTAAATAAATAATATTATTAAAATTAATTTATTATTACGGATGGATCGAATCCATTGAGAATTAAATAATTAATTTGAGAATTAAATAATTAATTTATTATTACCAAGGGAATTTGTCCGTAATAAAGTAATTAATAATATTAAATTAATTTTTCAGCTTTCTTCTTCTCTATTCATCATGTCCCAATTTCATCCTCAAATCTACTATCTGTAATCTATATATATATAAAAGCAAAATCATTTTGCCACTTTTTTTCCCATTTTACCCTTCCTCTTTTATTTTATTTAGATTAGTGTTTTTTAACTATTCATTTTTATTTTGTCTCATATTAACAATAATTAATTTTATTTAATTTCATAATAAAATTATATTTATTAATTTATATATTTTATGAAATAAATTTGTTTGCTCTTTTTATTATATTTACATTATTATCTTTTGACTTCATATTTTTATTTTCTCTTTTATTAATATTATCAATAATGATTTTTTTTTAATTTTATTATAAAATCATATTTCTTATTTTATTAATTTACATATTTTATGAAATTATATATAATTAATATTTTTATTATATTTATCTTATTGTCTTTTCACTTCTCATTTTTATTTTTCTTAAGTTATTACATTACAAATGAATAAAAATGTGGATACAATTATAGTTATATCTATATTTCTTAATTTTTCTTTTATTCAAATTATCAATAATTAATTTTTTAAAATTCCATTTAAAGTTTTATTTATTATTTTATAATTAATGAAAAATATGTACATTTTTAGTTTATTTATTTTATTGTCTTTTCATTTTTTCATTTTATTTTATCTTAAACTATGACACAATAAATGAATAAAAAAATATTAAAATATAGTTATATTTATTATTTTTTAAGATTTTTTTCATATCATCAATAATTAATTTTCTTTAATATCATTTATAAAATTATATTCATTATTTTATTATTTTAATTATAAATATATAATTTATTATCATTAAATATATAATTTATTATCATTAAATATAAGTTAGTACTCCCTCCGTCCCAACTGAGATGTCTCATTTCCACTTTTGAGTGAAAAATAAGGAAAAAGTAAGGTAGTTAGAGAGTAATGAAAGTGGGTAAATATGAATTAAAGTGTTCAATTAAAGTTGTCTTGGTTTGCGGTGCGAAAAATTATGGGACATTTAAGATGGGACGGAGGGAGTATTATATATAGTTAATTAGAAATAATACAAATTAATAAATTCATTAAAGAGATAATAATTAGATAGTGGGGAGTAGGAAAATGAATAGTCTCAATAAATCATTAAATAAATTTGTATTAAATAAACCATTATAAACTTAATAAAATGTAAATAAGAAATATATTTCATATATATGCAAAAAAAAACTAATTAAATATTTTGAAGTCGAATTGCAACTTAAAAAAATTAGAAAATATGCACCCTAAATTAATTAGGTAATCTTCAAATCGAATAATATGTAATAAATAATTTTTTATGTTTTTGTTACATTAAAAAGAGAAACTAATACTCATTTCATTTTTTAAAAAGATACATCTTTTGCAAATTTATTACCTTCCATATAAACATCCACTTTCTATTTTTAGATATAGTTTAACGTTTAATAACATTTTTTGTGGGTCTCAATCTCCATTATCATTTAAATCAATTATATTTTAACATTTAATAATACCTTTTTGTGGGTCCTAACACACTACCATTTAAATTAACTATATTTTAATATTTAATAACATTTTTTTGTGAGTCTCGGTTTTAATATCATTCAATTCAACTACATTTTGTTAAAATTTGTATCACATCAAAGATTCAAATGGTATATATTTTTATAAAACGGATGGAGTATATAATAACCTATTTATAATCTTTAAAAATATAATATGTAGGCATAATACTTATCATATATAATAAGATAACTTTTATTGGGATTGTTTGATTTTATTAAACATTATTAAAATTATCTATATTTTAAAATGATGAAATTATATACTATAAAAATAATTTCCCGTGCAACTGGACGGGTAAAAATACTAGTAAAGTAAAATACGAAGAGCTGCATTTGTTGATTTATAGAATGGGCCCTTCACCCCCTTAAAAGACTTTATAAGAGGTAAGGGTACTCCAAGTTTATATATAGAGTCAAACACTTTTACCAAATCGATGTGGGATAGTAATGGGTAGTTTCAGCACGCCCCCGCACATTTGACCTTTCACACGTAAATAAAGAGATAGAAAAGGGGCCTTCAACCCCTTAAAAGGTCTTATAAGAGGGGAGGATACTCCAAGTTTATATATAGAGTTAGGAATCTTTACCAAATCGATGTAGGATTCCGTAATTACTTAATGTTGGAATTCTTTAGATGAGACTGAATTCGGGATTATGTATTATAAACGAAAAGGAAAACCAAAAACACGAAATGCTAGTTTAATATTTACCCCTTGTTTCTTTCACCTTTTTTACTTCAGAATGTGAAACACAAGCTTAAGCTTTCATACATATAGAAGTGTTCATATTGGTAGTAATTTGAAGTAAATTAGCACTCAAGTGAGAGCCATTTGAAATTAAGATAATTAAGCAATAATGTAAAAAGTACTGGGGTTTTAATTTATAATAAAATGCTTATTGTTTAATCTGCATATCAAAAAATATATATAAAGTGTACTGTAAAAAGTACTGGGGTTTTAAATTATAATAAAATGCTTATTGTTAAATGGATTTTACTAAGTTTGTTTATTTTTATTTGTGAAATCAGTATATTATCAATGAAGGGGATAATTCAAATAAGAAATATTTCATCCGAGTGACACATTCAATTCTTCTTTATCTATTAGTTTTAAAGTATTTTCTTCAATGTGAAAAAGACCAGTTTGGTAGGTCGCAAAACTCTAAACTTGAAGTAAGGGGTCCAAATATGTGACTTACACCTAGAAATGAATTTATTAATTTATAGTTTAATATAAATAATGTTCGATGCAGACTTTGTATGAGGATTTGCTTCAGTAGTCTACTCAGACTGCAGCTGATACACCCGCTGCTCCTCTCGTTAATAAGAGAAAGATCTTTTCGGAGAAAGTAGGTGTAGACAATAAAAATAAGATATTTGGTATTGGATCATCTCCTAAAACCATGGGAAAAAGAATTGCAGTATCTGTCTCGTCTCAAGGTAATAGATCTCAGATGGAATCAGAACAACTATCCAGTTTAGAGGCACAACTCGAGAAAGAGAGGCTAGAGCGCCAACGGTTGGAGGAGAAAATGCAAAATGATGTGCAATATTTTCGATCACAGCAGGAGCAGATGCATGAGCAAATACGAACTCTAATGACTCAATTTCAATCCAGATCAAGTTCTACACCACGACTACCTTCCTAATGATTTATAATCAGTTTTTAGTTTATCAATGTATTGATATATTAGATACATTTTCCTTATATTATATTTGGAATGATATATACTAGATTATTAAATTTAGAATTTTTGCATGTTATAAATATTAGATATCATACATTTAAAAATATTATTGATTTATAATTTTTGTCTTAAAAAAATTTAATATTCTCTTTGAATTAAAATAAAAAATATTATAAATAGACTTACCAACAGAAAAAATAATTATTTAATTAATTTACTTATTTTACCAAGGGAATAGCCAACGGAATTTTAAAATATATATATATATATTTGTCAATGGATTATTTCCTTGGTAGTATATATTACCAAGGAAGGTTTAGACAATGAATCCATTGAAAATCCCTTGATATTATGTATTACTAATGGATAATGTGAATTTACCCTTGTACAAAACTGATTATATGTCGTGTGATTCTTTAACTTCATCATATCTAACTTCCTTCATCTAGCTAGAAGAGGTGACGTAGATATACGAAGATGGGAGATGAGAGAGTTGAAATGTGCAATTTCATGAATTATAAATATGAACAAAAAAGTATCAACTAACAATTAATAATTATTAAATTTATTATTACTTGACAATTTGCTAAATATTTTCATCATTCACCACATTTGTCGTTTTGTGATGTGGTTTACCATTCTCATCACATACTAAAATTTTAACGCTTTTTTTGCTAGTGACTCTTGAGACTGCAACATATAATTGTCCATAATTGAACACGGTCCCAGGACTCACAGAAATACCATGTACGTGCTACAATTTGTTCGACGCACAACAACGTGTTAGGAGGATTAATCCTGTCCCTAACTCTTGTTGATTGTCATAGCAAAACAAACATTTTAGGGAAATTGCATCCTCTCGTATTGGAAATTTATTGAAATGTGAGGGACTCATAATCATTCGGGCAATAGGAAATCTCTTCCCAGTATTCTTTTCGAAAATAAGTTTAGGTTCAATCATGTGTTCCCCAAGTTCAAGGACGATCATCCTTGTACCATTGCAAATATCTGAGAAGCATCGACATCATTCCTTAATTTAATTTCACGACTTGAAAATCTTGAACAATTGATCATATTCAAATATTCAACCGGGAACATGTCTTCATCTATATCAAATTTTCCATCTTCTTGGCAAATGTTATTTGAACTTAAGTACTCCCTCCGTCCCGCTAAATGTGACCATATTTTCTTAATGGGTCGTCCCACTAAAAGTGGTCACTTTCCCAATAAGAAAATAATTTCACTTTTAAAATACATCACTCATACTTTTTTAAAATACAACAATTTACTTTTTTAAACTTCGTGTCGAACCCTTTGTGGCCGCATTTAGCGGGACGGAGGGAGTATATAATTTTCTTGGCAGACATTAGAGACATGACATAAAAATTGATTGTGTCAACCATCTCATTAGTTGGTACTATAACTTTAAACTTTTCTTAATTTGAAAAATCTTGCAATACGTTTGGTTATGTGTTATCTACTATTGTTGCAATAGTATTAGTTGCATATCTTATTAGAATATCATCTCACAACACATTAGCTTCTCCATCATGAGTATTTTCAGCGGCAATACAATCTCCTATTTTGAATATTCATACAACAAATTGTTTAGTTTGGTCCACATTCGAATCAGAAACATTACCCTAAAACGAAATATACAAACATCAACATGAAGATAATACAAACATTATAAACTCATTAATGATAATGTACATGAAAAGAAATACACGACCTAACAAATAATTATAATGATTCAACATACATGATATTTTTAAATAATAAAACATACCAGCATAATGACAAAAATGAATAAAAACTTCATTAATTAAAAAGTAAAATACATGTAATCTCACGTACAAAAATTAAAATGATTAATATGTTGATATGACATTGTCACGTTTAATCTTGAGCATGTTAAGTTATGTCTATCGAAACGATGGACTGATGAAGTGGTAAGTACAAAAATTAATTTATATATAATTCACAGTTGCCCAGTTCCTATTAATGATAACACAGACATAGTTATATAGTTGTAGCGGAAGAAAGATGACCACGACCGAAGGTGATGCTCTGATAGGCTGATAGGCACATGCTACTGTATTCATAAATAAATAGTAGGTGGGATATCACATATGCTTTTTATAAATTAATAATAGTCCAATTTCAAATAATTTTATAAGAACATTATAAGGAAAGGAAGAAAAGTTGGTTGTGGCAGAAATAAATACGTAATTAGGAGTCAAAGATGTACAACACTCAAATCATTTCTAGAAAGTGAAACTAATCCATTATCCATGACTCATCATTATATTCATATCCCAAAATATGTCTAAAATTAATTAATATTCCCTGCATGACTCCATCACCAAATTTCAAATATCAAGACAAGAAGTTAAATTACACTATTTTTCCCTTAATTATTACATTAAAAATATAAAAAGCAAAAACATTCGAATAAGAAAAAGGATAAAATAAATTGAAGTTACTGGTTTGGATTGCTGATTATGATTTCAAAATTTTGAAATTATAACTGAATCGTCCTCTACACAGTCATGATTTAAAATCGAACCATCGTTTATGATTAAGGTTCTAAAACCACCGATTATTATCTGATTACATCATTTTCGATTATTTTAAATATCTCTATGCATATATTATTGATGAATAACATATTCCCGTGCATAGCACGGGTGCACAAACTAGTACACATTAAAAGATGTAACTATTTATGATTAGAAAGGTAAAATGTAAAGGATGAGTAGTATTTGGGTTTTTATTTCCAGTGAATAGTTTAGAAGTTGACACTGAAGCCTTCAATCCATAGATCATAGTGTAAACAAATATCCCAAGAACAAAACAGTCCAACAAGAAAGTACACCACAACCAATCATGTTACTTCAAATAAACAGTTTTACAATAGAAAACATTACAAGAAAACATATTTACTATGTTATATAGTTTTTCAACACACTGTTATACAAAAGAGAGAGAGAACAAAATTCAGTTTATTGACACTTACCAGTCACCAAGTACCCAAACAGAAGGCGTGGACTGGCATTTTCCTTTTCAATATATATTATATATATTTTGCTATTATTCATCGTTTGTTCGTGTACGGTACAAACATCAACAATCGTGATTGAACTTCCGAGAGTGAGAAGATACCTCGATCAATCATTTGGTTGGAACTTCAGAAGCACAAGTGTTAATAGGCAGATCAGCTGGAGTGCATACGAGCGCTCTCTTCTGCAAGTGCCTTAAACTCTGCTCCATGCTGACTTGAACCATCTCAGCAAGCATTTGCTTTGCTTTCCCTAATTGATCCTCGCCCTCAATCTGAGATATAATATTGCACATGATGTTCTCCAGCGTATCGGGCTTGAGCTCAGACCTCGGATAAGGAGTATCCCTCAGCAGACTCAAGAGCATTTGGGCCTTTGGTTGGGATTTTGGTGTTCCTTGAACCGTAAGCTCAAGAAGCCCAGGAATCACTCCTTCTCTAAGTATTGGTTCTCTATACTTTGCACGGTTACTCTGACACATCATCAGAAGAGCTCCAACTGCGTGCTCCCGGCTTTGAGGTGATCCGCTCTCGAGGACTTCTACAACTGCAAGTATGCCACCCTCCTCGGATGTGAGGGCTGCTCTTCCTTCTTCATATCCCATCAATGAGTCTATCAAAGCAGTACACTTTTCCACAGTTTTGGAGGACTTTTTACAGGATTTGAGCAAATTAACCAATGCAGGAATTGGTTCTGTTTGAAGAATCTGGTTGAGTGTGTCTGGATGAGTCGATAGGTTGTAAAGCGCCGATACAGCATCAAATTTAGCGTGCGAACTGCCGTCTACCAAAATGTCTACAAGGAGAGGGATAGCACCGGAAGCACAAATGATGGGCTTGTTTACGGAAGATGCAGACAGAGTAATCAAGGCTGCAGCTGCATGCTCCTGCAGAGCAAGATGCTCTGGCTGAAGGAAGCCAATTATTGGTTCTAAGGCACCAGCTTCAATTATTTTTACCTTGTTTCTGCAAATATAGCCAACTAATCAATCTCTATGTTCGATAATGCAAAATGCAGAAAGCTACAGCTACATCAGTCATCCTTTTTTATGGTTAGTGCATTAACTGAAATTATCAGAATAGTTTAGCCAAAACTTGCTAAACTGAATACTCTATTCTTCAAGCAACTAATATTACATTTACAAGCTAAAGAATTGGACTATTAAGGAGACATATAGGACAACTAAAGAAAGAAACCTTTCGTGTTTGATTAATAAATTACGACACGAATCAATCTATCATTTACAAATAGAAAATGATTTCTTATTAGAGCAGAACCTAATCCAAGATATAGCTTAAAGAGGACGATTAAAGGAAAAGGAATAGATTATGCCACCAGCAAAGCTATGAATATTAAAGAAAAAAGATGGGGAGAGATAGAGAAAAAAAGTAGTGGAAAGCAACACTTGCAACGAAAAAGAGAGAAAAGGATGTTGCACCTCATAATTTATATATTCTATAAACTAAGAATATGCTTACAACCGCGCTTGTAATTTGTAAAACATTTCAATCTAAGTTCCAAACGTTTGCAATAACAGGGGAGTATAACTTTGACTAAAGTTTATTCTTCACCGTCGGCAAATAATATAACAAGGCAGATTCGAAAACTTGAATCGCCAAATGAAAGTATACATATTCGTTGACACTAATGCACAACGATAGCAAATATATTAAAATAACTGAAATATCAATTGTTTAAACGCATTCAGAGTTCCACATACGTTCAATTTTTTAAAATCTCATAAAGAATAATTCTCGGTTCGTCATTCAATTACAGAATCCGAGGGAAATAATTAGTAAACAACTGCCAACAAACAATCCAACTTCTCGCTTTCAGTTCCATTATTATAAAATCATAAGTAATTTTCTAGCCTAGAAAAAACAGTAATCCAATTCGGCTCAAAAACTCAAATTCATCGCCACAAAACAATTGAATCAATAAGCTCACCTCTCGTCCTTGACGGCGAGGTTGAGCAACGCCGCAAGCGCGGCCTCGTTAGCGTCGGTGGAGTGGCGGCAGCGTAGCATATCGACTAGCGGCGCGACGGCGACGGAGAAATAACGGCGGTAGCGCTGCGACGTCTTGGTGAGGCGGCGAATCTCCTTGGCCGCATCAATTCTGGCGGCGAGGTCGTCGGATTGGAGAAGGAGGAGCGTGTGGTTGACGGCGGAGGATAAGGATGAAGGGCTGGAAGCAGCAGCAGTATCGGCGTCGGTAGTAGCGTCAGTGAGGTGACAGTGGCTGCTGCTATCTTCTTCCCTCATCTTCACTCTCTTCTCGATCTTGGAGAGAGAGAAATATTAGAAGCGGTGGTTGAGAGTTGAGAGAGAGAGAGAGAGAGAGAGGGAACGGAGGTTAAAGTAATAACGAGGAGAAGTTAGGATTGGCGTTAAGCAACCGTTACCATTTGGGCTCCTATACTTACCTTTGCTTTCTCTTTTTTATTCTAATAACAATTTCATATTTAATTTCCCCCAACTTTTATATGGAGTACCTTTTAAAGCATATTTTATCTTTGGGCCCTTTACCCTAAACCAAAGCAAACTATAGTTGTTGCAAAATAAGCACTTCATTAAGTTGAGTCTCTACCTTTATTTATTCAATACTTCAATTCAAAAACTTAATCGAGGTTCAACTAGTTTTTCAAATCTAGAAACATATTAATATTTTTAAGTTTGTCCCGGAGTGTAAACTAGTCGAGTCGGGTCTAATATTGACTTGCTCGAGCTCGATATCGTCCTATATGTGTCAAGTTCAAGCTTGACTTGGTAGAAAGTTCGAACTCGGTTTGATTACACTCGATTATTGATCTAATTCAAATTGTTTCTCGCTTAAACTCGTTTAGACTTGCTTAATCATAAATGGCATACATGTAAAATTATAACCTAAGCTCGATTAGGCTCGTGAGCCTATCAAGCCAAGTATCATTAAATTCGAACTTGAACTATATATGAACTCGAGTAGCTCAAGCTCGACTCAATGATCTTGAATTTTTTCGAATCAATTTTGAATAGCTTACAAGTTCTCTCGATTCACGCAGATCCTAAATATAGATGTATATTTATTCTAAATTAAGTGGTTATTAAGTATTAAGATTGAAATAAATGATTTCACATTCTTCTTTATTTGACCAATTTTTAGATTTACATTTGACTTGCATGTTAAACGATATAAAGCACGTGAAAAATAATTTTATCAACATTTGAAAAAAAACACAACCATTCAAACCGTAAAATATTTTGTTCAAATGAAACATTGATTGCTTGAAAAAAAAAAAGTATGATAGTTGAATGAATAATTAGTTTGTATAAATTATTTTTCCAGTTGGCGATAAACTTTAGGTTAGGATTTTAGGCAGGGGCGGAGCCAAGCCCCCGGAGGTACGAGGGGCAGGATCGTTGCCCCTAATTTTTTTAAATTTTGGTGGGACAAGATCTTGACAAAATATATAAATTTATACATAATATTAATACTTTTTAACACTATTACTACTAAATAAAATTTTTTGAGGTGGGCAAGAGCCCCACCATTCACAAACTTGACTCCGCCACTGATTTTAGGAAGTCCATATATATAGTACGATATTTGCATGAGAAACAACAAAACAAATAAAGATGACGTGTCTACAGTGCAACAAATCACTGATTAGTACTCCTTAAGATATTTTGTTTGATGATATATATAAATCAATTTAAAAATGTAAATCCTTATATACGTGTATGGTAACGAGAATTATATCCTTGGAGTTGGATCCCTTACACTTAGGCCACGTGTTATTTACAGACACCACAAACTTATTACAAAGGACGTGATTTTGTTTTATTAAATAAAATGATAAAAATCCTCATTCGAATTATTAACGTTGCAGGCAATAATTCGATTCGGTTAAAAATTTAATTAAAATTTTAAAATTGAATAAATTAAATTATTTAAAAATTAAAATCAATCCCGTCAAGCCGATCAAAATCAAAATATAAAATTTGATTTCGGTTCAATTTTTTGTTATTCAAAATTTGAATTATATATATTTTTTTAATAATAAATTTATTATATTTTGCACTCGAAAATTCATACTTAAATTATTTTAATAAAATTCAATCAACATGAAAAAAACATTAAGAATATTAATTTATTCAAACTCTTAATTTTAATTTTTAAGTTTACTTATTCATATTTTATATGATTTGTTTGCTTTCCTATTTATTATATGTTTTTGTTTTACGTGAATTCTATAGAATTTGGAATTTGTGATTATTATATTAACAAGATTTTTGTAACAAATACTACTATTTAGATTTAATTATTCTATTAAATATTTATTTTATTTTATAATATATTAAATATAATAATATTCGATCGGTTCGGTTGAAAACCGAACCATTTTACTAAAATTCGATCTAATGCGGAAAAAAATCGATTTTTAAAAGTTATAAAACCAAACCAAATTCATATATTTTAAAATCGATCCAAACCCACCAAACATTTGCATTTGATTTTTCAATTTGATTGGATTTTTCTTCACCCCTATCCAGTATTTAGGATAATCGAATTCTTTTATTATTATTATTATTATTATTATTATTATTATTATTATTATTATTATTATTATTATTATTTTTATTTCGGTTATTTCACACTGCACTTCGTCATCATATATAAGAATTGTGCAAATCTGATTTATTATTGATTCGAGATAGGTTAGATTATATTTCTCGTTTTGTAATCATATAAAATGTTAAAGGTACGAAAGATTGTAACTAGATTATATCTAGAGATTTATTTAATCTCAAACATTTTACATTATTATAAATTAAAATATAAGTGAATCAAGACATTCCTAAACTACTAGAAACATGTTCATATATGGTCGTCCGATATTTGTCCATTCAATAAATGAATTCAACTCAACCTCGAACTTTTTGTGAGTAGAATTCAAATGATATTTGACTTAAAAAGTTCGCTAACATGTTCGAATATAATTTTAATAGGACGAACTTTGATTAGTTAGCGAAATTTGTTTACAAGCATGTTCATTAATTTAGAAAACAAGTGAGCTTTAAATAGTTTGAAAACTTTATATATGAACTACTTCACAAACTTGTCTAATTAATTTATATATATGTGCGCATCTATATAAAAGGTCTAAATAATTTAAATCGAATAATTAATGAACTGAATTTAATTTTTATTTATGAAGCTGACTTCGAGTTTGATATACAAAACTTGAAACCATGAATCAAATTTGAGCATTTAAATGTTCAAACTAAACGAAATTGAATCAAACAATATCCCTTCAAAATCGATTTGATTACAAATCTAATTACATGTATACTTTTCTTACTTTGGTAATTTTTTATAAATTGCCTTGCCTGAGAAGATCTTGACAGGTTGTTTTATTTTTGTCTTTTCCTTTTAATTAAGAAGAAATGTATATTAAAGATGATTACTCTTGAAAGACTATTTATTAATTCTTACTTTATAGCACAATGTTAAAAATTCTAATTAGGTCGGTAGGTTTATAGCACAATGTTAAAAGCTCTAATTAAGTCGGTACGTTTATAGCACATTAATGTTTAAAATTCTAATTAGGTCGGTAGGTTTAATATCGAACTAGCTAATTCACCAGTCTAATCATATTAGATTTTAAAAACAAAAAAGCCGTATTAAACTGCCAAAAGTCGTTAGAACAAGTGACTCGTGAATAGGGATGACAATTAGTGGCGTAGCCAGGATTTTTAAATCGGGGATACGAAAAATACAATAATACAAATATAAACTTTAAGGTAAGGATAATATTAATATTAATACATTGTGAAATATTGTTCAATTTCAAACACTACAAAAAAAAATTATTTTAGCAACGGAATTTTTCCGTTACTAAAACAAGAAATTTCGTTACTAAACGGATTTGTAACAGATTTATTCGTAGTAATATCGATGGTTGCTAGAAAATTTAACAACAGAATGTATTCCGTTACTATATATAACAACGGAATTGTAACGGAATTTCCGTTTTTAGAATGGTTTCTTCTATTTTAGTAACGGAACTGTAACGGAAAATTCTGTTACTAAATTTTTAATAACGGATAATTCCGTCATTAATTTCGTTACTAAAATTTTACAAAAATTCTGTAATAATTCCGTTGTCGATCCGTTAAAATTTAGAAACGGAAAATTTTTCCGTCACTATTTCGTTGCTATATAATGCATTTTTTGTAGTGAAAGTCGTATAATATCAAATACAAAGAGAAAATTACGTAACTATCTAATTTATTATTCGACGAGTTTTCATTTGGTGTAAGCGTTTGACAATATCCTCGTCGAAAATTTGTAGAAACACATCGATATTTATAAAAGTGATCAAACCACAAATTCATAAATTGACATATCACTTATCACTTAATTAAAATTAACTTCAAGAAAAAATATTAATATTACCTTAAAATCAAATCTTGAATAGTAGCAATTTGTCCTGCTTTTTATTTAATATTGTTTGTTTGCGATTTGTGAAAAAAAAAACAAAGATTAGACCAAAAGAACGTGCGGTATATTTGTATTTCAATTGAAAAGAATGAATCAGCAAAAGACAAATAAGAGTGGTAGGATGAACTTGATAAATTAAATTGATTTGAAATGATATTTAATTAGAGGTGCAAAACTATAAAAAAAAAGGAAAATTAATAATAAAACAATACTAATAATTATAAAAAAAAAAAAAAAATTGGGCCCCCAATGCCCCATGGTCCCTCCGCCACTGATGACAATGGATGTAAGATTCGGTCCTAGTCTATATTTACTTTTATGAATTTGAGTCGAATAAATTTTAGACCATTTGAATTTAGGTCGAATCTAAACTTATCCATTAAATATTAAATCAGAATTTGGAGTTTTTTTTAGATCATAATCCGGACCAAATCCTATCCGAAATTCAGAATTAAATATATTAACTATAATGATTATATATACAATATTACAGGAACAATCTCTATATACATATTGGATAATAAATATAATAACAATAAAACTATATAGATACGAATATAATAATAAAATACACATACCATTTTAATCACATTAATATACAAGATAAGTATATATCCCGATGAGCAACTATTCTGGGGGAGGGAATACACCAATGGACTTTTTCGGTTTCTTGTTTAAGATATCAGAAACAAAACATAAGATCACACAACACAGAATGACTGAAGATCTGTATTTCAGATTCTATGTTTTGGAAACACAGAAGATGATGCAGATAATCGTGTTCTGTTCTCAAGAATGAGAGACAGAATGTGCGGAATGTGGTGGATTAATCTGTTGCTCAGTTTAATGAAAACCTTTTGTTTAATCCAAGTGTTCTTTAAATGTCAGTTTACAGAAGATGCAATAACACATATTGTATGATGTAGATAAATGACAAAATGTAAATACTGTAAATAAGAACACAAGGTTTAACGTGATTCGGGAAACACCCCTATGTCCACGACTATCAACTCGATAGTAATTCACTAACTTGTGAAAATAACTCCTCGCTTATTTAGACTGACAGAGAACCAGTCACTAGAACAAAGTCCTAACTTGACTTGTGTAGTGCACGAAGAAAGTTGTGACTTATCACTTACTGGGTTTTACAAAGTTCAGAGTTCTTCCTTAAGCTTGAAGACTATAGGAAGATAGAACTAAAATTACAGTACTTGTATCCTAAATACAATTTAGTTCTAAGTGAGGCGAGAGATCTAGATTTAGATAAATCTAAGTTTTGCTAAGATATGAGATTCTAGATAGCAGAATAGCTAAGTGATGTGTATGAGAGCGTTGAATGCTTTGAACACTTGAGAGCTTGAAGTTCTGCATAGTTTAATCGCTTGAGAATCTGTTGTAGATGTAGAATCCCTTGTGGAGTATTTATAGTGTTGATTTCTCGAACTAGCCGTTTGATAGCTTTATTAAGCAAACTAGCCGTTGGATTGTACTCATTGTTAGCTTTGCATCCTTTGTTACCTTTTATAGTATGGCTGCAGTTCCCAGTATTCAAATTCTTTTATCAGAATAAATATATGAGAACGAAGCCTACATGACACCAAAGTGTACTAAGAGACAAATGACCCATTTAGGCAGAGTCTGGACAAAAAGAGATTGTCATCAGAGTGCAATAGTGGAATATGTTTTTCATTATATCACTTGTTTGAGTTACAAAATTTACACCAAACAAGATAAAATAAATTTAAAACAAATTGACAAAATGTATGATCTACCTATGTGTCACGCCCGCTTTCTACTAAGTCTAGTAAAGTCAGGAACATGACCAATGAAAGGAATAAACGACGAGAGTAAGATAATGAATATTCCTCTCATAACATAAATCAAGGATTCATCCCGAAATTTCGTGAAGTCAGAGTCATAAGCTCGTTACATCACATAACTAAATTAAAGAGTTAAATTCGGTCTTATTACATAATGGTCTAGCAGCGGAAATGTAGGATCGCATAGACGAAATCCTACGTGTATGAAGACACGTAGAACCCCCAAGAGTCAGCTACTAGGAGACCGACAAAAAGCCCAACGTAGCACCCGTATCTTCTTCATTCTTAACCTGCACGTTTAGAAATACATGCAGGGCTGAGTACAAATTGTACTCAGTAGACACGTGCCGAAATCGCACACGTACATATATAACTGTCAAGCCATTCTAAGTAATACATAGGGATTTTTGTCTCTAAAGCACCTATGTTCACAAAAGCATTTATTTGAGAAAATTCTAAGTTTGACTGCGCAGTCTATGTTCTTTTGTAATCAACCATATCTGAAGCTTCTTTGTGCCGGGGAAGTGGCCACTTCCCACAGGCACTCGACCGGTCAACATCTAGATGACTCACGGTCCTGTGTACACTAGTCCGAGTAGTATATCTAATCTACTGGGACCCGAATTCGATTATACATATAGCAGATATGCATCATACATAAATCAAAACATTTATGGCAAGACAGTGCTTTGAAAATATCTCGTTTCAATTTTGAGGACAAGCACACATATTTTTATAGAGTGAGAAAAGCCTACTTGATTAGTCTTGACTGACGTTAGTCTCGTTCACGAAGCGCGGATCCGACCTTTCGTCGAAACCTTTAAATAAATCTCGAGTGAGGTACATTTATCAAGTATATAAAATACTTCTAAGTGTAAGGAAATATTATCCTTAGTTATTTGAGAATTTTTCTCGGATCTTTTAACTCGGCTATTGTACGAGTCTAGGAGTTGTATTTCGAGAGGAGTTTCTTGATGATTTTCGACTCACTTTATGACTCGGGAATTTACTATACCCAATAAATAATTATTGGGTAATATAACTAAAGACATTCCTAATTTAATATCTCGATCCTTAAATCGAGATAAATAATATCTGATTAAGCTAATTGATTTCAATTGTCATACTATAAGCATGATTTCTAATTCAATCATTTCTTATGATTAAATTCTAATTTGGTAAATAAATTTCTAAGTAATAAATAAAGTCTTCTAATTTAGCTTTAAAATTTTATTCTTGGACTTAGCTCAATTAAATTAAGTCTTGTCACCTTAATTGAATAATTAACCCAATTAGAATTAATTAATCAACTCTTAGCCTATTAGCAATTTATTTAGTCCATTCCTCTTAAATTTATTAAGCCCACTAGGTTTATTACTTATTCTACTTAAACCCAAATGGTTTTGTTAGTTGTAGCCCAATTCAGTTAATCATAGACCCATAAATAAAATTAATATACGGCCCAACTAAAACAAATAATTAGGCCCATACTTGATTTAAATTATTTGGTCCAGTCAGATCCTTAATCTGGGTCCATTCGACTTATTAACATGGCCCAAGATTTTGGCCCGTTAAATCCACTTCTCAGCCCAGCGAATGAAATAATTCGGCCCATGAACCCGGCCCATACCCGGCCCGGGTTCTAGATACTTCTACCCTAGTTTAACCTAACCCTATTCTAATTTGTTTCTTCTCACAGAGACATAACACACGCCTCTATCCTCCTGCCCCTCGTCTCTTTCTCCTAGTCTCACCCTCTGCGAATCCCAGTCGATTCCTCCCTTCTTTTCTATCGACACCGCTGCTCCTCCTCAGTCTGCCTTCGACTCTTTCTTCGTTTCAGCAGCGAGGTAGCAGCGGCTCATTCCCCTTCCTCAACTCTCTACCTCTCCTTCTCGGCGTGCACCCGAAGGCAGCCCACTTGGAAGCGGTGCTGTCACTCCCAGCTACACCACCGCCTCGCCGCCGCGACTCAGCTGTGCGATTGGTGGTCAGTGTTTCAACTTATTTGTAAACTGTAGTACGTGGCGTTGTTTAGACCA
>JAPKLX010000048.1:973972-1024686 GCA_026898415.1 Leonotis leonurus
TAGAGCTTTAGAAAATTTATTTAAGATTTAAAAGACGGGATATTACAACTCTTCTGCTTCTAGACGCATTCTGATCAGGACCAGAACTCAAAATTTCGTGCGCAAATAATTCAAGTCCATGACTTCTTCGACCTTCATGTCTTCCAACATCATGACTGTGAGAACAACGTGCAAAGTATAGTATGGGCTATCCCGAATGTTGAGATAGGTGCGAAGACGGATAGTCATTGCATGAGTAGTTGGAGTAAGCTTGATTCCAGGCATCAAGTCAGCAATCTCATCAGTTGCAGCTTCCTTAATCTGCTCTAGGATGATCTGTGCGTCCTTTAGCACAGGGTCCAAGCTCTCTCCTTCCTCCTTGGTAACATCAAGGTTGATGTTCTGTGCTGGCATTATCATAGTAAGGGGTTTCAGTGATGAGTGTTGTTGTGCAGGTGATGGAATATGTATCTCATGTTGTATGGACTGTTGTGCAGCTGGTTGGGATCAAACTCATTGACGACGTTGCGAATCAATCTCCTCTTCTGGGTCAGAATTTATGGAGATTTGTGGGTTGACAGATCTATACTTCTACAAGTCGACAAGTCGATCTGTATATCAGTTGGGGTTGCTTCATCGACTGACTCATCAACAAGATGTAAGTTAAGAGATGGAGCCTTCTTCTTCTTCTGGACTTTAGCAGGTGCTGCCTTCTTCTTCTTCTTAGCAGTTGTCTCCTTTACTTTCTTCACAGCTGGACCCTTAAGCACAGTTGCCTTCCTTTTAATCCCTGCTCATAGTGCTGCTTTTTGTATTACCTTCCCAACATGAGACTCCTCCCAATTAGGGTTGGAATAACCAACTTCTAAGAGTTGTTTCCTCAGAATGTTGTCAACTTTTGTAAAGGTCTGTGCTATAAGACCTAGCCACTTCTCAATCTATTGTTGGTCCTTGAGAATAAGAACCATCTTGTTGAATGGTTCTATGTCATTCCAGCACTGCGCTGGGTTTGGAATAACATGGTCGATTATGTAAGAAAATTTGTTGGTTAGACAAAGTGGGCGCTGTGTAGAAACTCCTACCACCTTGCCATTCTCGTAGGTAATGCGAATCAACTTCTGTTCATTAAGATGAGCACGAACAGAATGGCCGCCCAATTCACTTTCTTCTGTAGCAGCACAGCACACATAATTATGAATTTCAATGGCGTGATCTGGTCGTATGATCTGTTGTGACCCATAAATCGCTTCTGGATAAAGTCGATTAGCAATCTGTGCACTGGGTCGAGCAGATTGCGGTTGAACATCTTGCTATCCCATTGGAAGAGAATAACGGCCACCTTCTTGATCACTTCCCAGATCTCGTCATCTGGTATGGTGAATATGTTCATCCCATCAAAATTCTTCAAGTTGTAGGCTTTGAGGATCATGTCATAGACAGATCGAACTTCGTCCTGTGAGCTGTTAGATTCTGTGCGAAAGCACACAGAAGGGACGTCGTCGATCACATCCCAGTTGAGATAGGCAGAAACAACCTGCCTTGGGAGCTACTGTGTGGGGGTGCAGGTAGGCATTCTGTGGAATCATAAACATAAATCAAAATGTCATGGGTTGAGTTTCTTCAACATAAATACACATCATAACAAATAATTAACATTTACTGCAAATAAAATACATAGGAGAAATGTAGAACACACATATTGTTCTAAAGCATTTATCCTAAGCATGAACATGAAACGACAGGAATGCATAATTTTAGTAAACGTTTACATTTGATGCCCATAAACATTTCAAAAACAAACAGATTTAACAAGCACCTCTATTTTTCTTGATTATCTCAAACATGGATTCCACCGCTTCAAATCCATAAGATTTTAAGACGACAAAGTTTTTGTATTGTAGTCTCTCCTTTACTAATCAGATCATTTGAATGGCAGAAAGATGGGCTGAGGGAGTAGTTTGAGGAGTGGCTTCATAAGAGGGTTGTTGTCCGGAAATCGAAGTCATAGTGTGAAATCAAGTTTAAATGTAGAAATGATTTGAGCATTTGGTTTGTGAAATATTACTGGAGAAAAACACTGAGCGACGAACGAAGATACGAAAGACGAAAGGTTTTTGAAAGTGTAAAGGTGGAACAATATAGCAATTATGTTATATATAGCAATAAAATGGACGGTTAAGATCATATGAGGTAAGATGTAAAAATTGAAGGGTCTGGATCACTCTCTATTGTTGCATTTTCCTGCTTTATACAGCTGTCTTCCATCATCCTTTCAGACGTGGAAGCGCGTGTAATACACGTTCTGTTAATGAGATTAAGTGGCAAGAAAACACTTGATTGTTTACCTCGAATTGTGCTTAAACTCTGAAAAGGTATGTCATGTATTTAATGTACGCCATTTCATTATTTCATTTGCATGTCTTGGGGAACAAGATTAATAATGTAGAACATTGACCAATAAATGAGGAAATAAATACAAGGAAAATGATTAAGCACATAGAATGATTCAGATTCTCTGGTTCCCCCTTAATAAATGCAAAGTGTAATAAATACACTGGTCAATGTCTGGAGACAGAAGATGAGACATTCTGTTGAAAAATGTCTTTTGTAAACTAGTCTTCATCTTCTATTCTGTGTTATCTTATGTGCATTGAGCTTATGTTGCTTCACTTCTAGTTTACTAGTTGAAGAAAGATTTGAATGATGTGAAGATTGAGATATGTGTTTCTACAGTCTGTGTTGTGTGATATGTGTATACACCAGTTCTGTAACATACGTCTATGTAATATAATCTGTTTTCCACGATCAGCTTATCACATTCTGTGTGTACACGTTCTGTTTCTAGTCTGGACTTAGGAGCCCAAGCTTGCCACACAATATCTTGAATCTGTATTCTGCCAGTGCTTTCTTTAACAGATCCACTCTTTGTACATCCGTGTGGATCTTGACGATCTGCACATTCTTTTTCTCCACATGGTCTCTGATGAAGTGATGCCTCACATCTACATGCTTGCATTTGGTGTGGAGAACGAGATTCTGTGTGATAGCGATGACACTTGTGTTGTCACAGAAGACGAATACGTTCTAGACAAATACTTCGTAGTCTCTGAGCTGTTGCCTTAGCCATAGAATTTGTGCACAATAGCTGCATGCGACCATATACTCAACTTCTGTTGTAGAGGTTGCCACAAATGTCTACTTCTTGGAGAACCATGATATTAACTTGTTACCAAGAAATTGGCAGGTTCCAGAAGTTGACTTTCTGTCCAGCTTGCAACCCGCATAGTCTGCATCTGAGTAGCCAGTTAGTTCAAATTTATCATCACAGGGATAGCACAGACCTAGATTCGTAGTGCCTTTGAGATAACGAAGAATCCTTTTAGTAGCTTCAATGTGAGATTACTTTGGATTGACTTGATATCTGGCACAAACTCCAACTGCAAAAGTAATGTTAGGACGACTAGATGTAAGATAAAGTAAAGAATCTATGATACCCCTATACAGAGTTATCTTGGCTGGTTTCCCTTTTTTATCTGGATAAATTTGGCCATTGGTCAGTATTGGAATCTTCACAGGTTTATTATCTTTGACTTCAAACTTCACAATGAGCTATTTCACATACTTGGTTTGATTAATGAAGTTCTCTGTGGGTGATTGTTTGACTTGAAGTCCTAAAAAGAAATTATCGCCCATCATAGACATTTTATATTTATGCTTCACTAAATTTGAATTTATCACATAATTATGGAGGTTTGGACCAAAATATAATGTCGTCAACATAAATCTATACAATCAGGATGTAGTTATGCACTTTGATTGTGAACATCGTCTTATCCACATAACCACGCTTGAAGACAGAATCTAGTAGGAATATTGATAGTGTCTCGTACCACGCTCTGGGAGCTTGTTTAAGACCATACACTGCATTTGACAATCTGTAAACCTTGCAGGCATCTGCTTCTTCAAACCCAGGCAGCTGTTCCACATAGACTTTTTCTTTGAGTATTCAATTAAGAAAAATACTCTTGACGTCCATCTGGAACACCTTGAATCTCTGAAAGCAGCATATGCCAGGAAGAGTCGAATTGCTTCAAGTCTTGCAACCGACGCGAAAGTTTCATCATAATCAATGACTTCTTGTTGATAGTAGCCATTTACAACCAATCTTGCTTTGTTTCTGACCACCTCACCTGATTCATCTCTCTTGTTCTTGAAGATCTACTTGACGCCAATGACTCCTTGATACGATTGACGATCTACCAAATACCACACTTCATTGCGCTTGAACTCATTGAGTTCTTCTTGCATGTCCTGTGTCCAACCTGCATCTCTAAGGGCTTCATCTATGTTTCAGGGTTCTGTGTGGGAGAGATAATAGCTGAGCAAAGCGCTTTCTCCGTGCATCCTTCTGGTCTTAACACCATCTTCTGGGTTTCCCACAATGAGGTCTGATAGGTGCATCAATCCACCTTCTGCGTCGAGTCATTTCTTCCTCTGACACTTCAGGTTCTGCCTCAGGAGTTGGTTCCTCAAATTCTGGATGTACTGTAGGAATAGAGAAAGGGTTATCAAAAACATCACAATTACGATGGAGGTTACCTAGTTTATCTGCCAATGAATCTGGGTTGACAGCTTCTGTGTGCTTTGCTTTTGGTGGTTGAACTTGTGCTGAATCACCAGCCGGTTCACTTTGTGGTTGCAGAACACCAGAATCTGTGATAGGAACAACTTCTATGCTAGCTGGTTTCTCTTCTGCAGTTTGTGGAGCTGTGTGCTCGTTTTCTGTGGGCTCTGGAACATATTACACTGGTTTTGTTCCCCCTTGATTCGAGCACCCTCTTTCTGCAATATGTTCTTCTTCCTCGTCTTTTATAGGACTCCATCGAAGGATGTCATCCACGATCTAGGAAGTGGAACTCCTCAACCTTCGTGCATCTTCTGTAATCCTGTGGGAGATAACAAATTCATCAAAAAAAAACATGGGGTGTTACATCCAAAATATGGGTAGTCTTATTAAAAACTCGATATGCTTTGCTAATTCTAGAATATCTTAGAAATATTCCTGGATCTGTTTTGCTATCAAAAGTTTTTAATTGGGATATCACATTATTGTGGATGTAACACTTGCAACCAAAAGCACGAAACTGTTTGATGCGAGGTTTCCTGTTGTTCCATAGCTCGTATGGAGTTTTTCCTTGACGAGTTATAACCGTTGATCTGTTCTGGGTGTAGCATGCTGTGTTGACTACTTCTGCCCAGAACTTCTTCGACAAATTTTTCTCGTTTAGCATAATCCTAGCTGCGTCCTTCAATGATCTGTCGCGGCGTTCCACTATGTCGTTATGTTGTGGAGTTCGAGCAGCTTAGGTTTTGTGAACTATTCCCATCCTTAAGAAGTATTCGTCTATAATCTGGTTCAGAAATTCTGTTACACAATCTGATCTAATAGACAAAATGTTTGACTCCTTTTGAGTAGTGAGCTGAGTGAGCAGTTCTGGTAGCTTCTCCAATGCCTCATTGTTTTTAAACAGAAAAATAACTCCGTTGAATCTAGAATAATCATCAATTACTACGATGGTGTATTTTCTACCATTTATACTTAGGGGAGTGACTGGATCAAACAAGTCCACATGGAGCAACTCCAGTGTTCGACTTGTTGAATGTGCAGCTTTGTTGGGTAATGAAGCTCTTGTCTGTATCCCTGCTTGGCATGCATCACAAATGTGGTTTCTGTCGAACACCTAATCTGGTAGTCCCTCAACCAGCCTCTCTCTTGCTAGTTTGTTGATGGATTTGAAGTTTAGGTGGCTCAATCTTTTGTGCCACAACCAACTTAGCTCTGTGGTGGTCTTGGTCACCAAGCATGTCTCTTGTTCTGTGTTCCACTGAACAATATACAACTTGTCCTGCAAAATTCCGGTAAAGAGCGCTGCTCCTTCCTCATCTTTAACCACACACATGTTAGTTGTAAAAATAACTTGATTTCTAGACGCACAAAATTGGCTTACAGAAAACAGGTTGTGTTTAAGACCATCTACAAATGAAGCGTTACTTACAGTGGTCTTACCAACTATTAGGTCTCCATTACCTTTTGTGTAACCTTTGGTGTTTCCTCTAAAAGTCACAGCTGGACCATTACGTTCAACATAGTTGGACAACTTCTCTCGATCACATGTCATATGCATCCATCATCCACTGTCGATGATCCAAACAACACCTCCAGCAGCGATGCTTCTCCTTTGGCTTCTCCCTCCCTACAGATAACTTAACTTAGCAACTCATTGTGGAAACGGGTGCGTTATTACACTACAAAAAACATGAAACAGGCGACGGATGGGACGACGGACTTTAAGTCTGTAGTTAGCTCGCGACGGACTGGCGATGGACCACAACGAAATAGCTTGACGACGGACTCAACGACGGGTATTTTGGCGTGCATGTTGGCACAAAAACTAACAACGGACTAGACGACGGATACATCCATCCTTAGCTCCATCCGTAGTTAGTATTTTAATTATTTTTATTACCTAAAGACGGACTCAATCCATCGTAAAGTCCGTCTCTAGGTCAAATTAAAACTCGTGTCCTTCTCCAAATTGAATGAATCGACTTCAGCGCCTCCAAACCCTACCTCCGGCGTTTCCAACCACCAACGCCGATATTCCACCACCGAAGTCCAAGTTTGCTCCTTCCACTCTAATTTCTTCTATTTTTCCTTATTTTTCCCTTTTCTTACTCTCTCTCTCCGCCGTGCCCTAGACCCACGCCTTCCCCAGCTCGCTGCCGCCTTCGGCAGCCCGTTTCGCCGCCGCCTTTCCCCTGCTCGCCGATGTAGCCGCGCGCCGTACCCTGTCAGCCCATGCCGCTACCAGCCACCAGCCCTCCACGCATTACCCTCCCTTTCACATCGCCGCTGGCCACCAGCCCAGCCTTTGCCCGTCGCCTCCACCGGTGACCAGCTCCAACCATTGCCCGTCGCCGCGGCCGCCGGCCACCAGAAGCTTCATGTTTGTTTTTTAATTATTGTTAATTTTATTGTATTTTTATTTATATATGTATTAATATAGTTTTTTGTTCAATTTATCTTAATTAGTTATTTAATTTATCTTAATTTGTTTAATTTATTGTTGTTGGGAACCCCACAAGTTTATATTGTTTTGATAATGTTATTCGAAACAACACTTAGTCAAAAACATGATTTCTTAAGGCTAGTAATTAATGTCATCTATTAAGGAATAAGCTAACATATGAAAGAAGCAGATCGTATAGTTTTTACTATCTGTATTATTCTTAATACAAGCCTTCCTGGACACATTAATTATAAATATTCACTGCTAGATTCTTATTTATCACAGGGATCTGTTCCTAGTTTAAGGACAGGTCGCTGTCATTAGTTTCTTGAAACTAGTCTTTTATTTGTGATCTACCTGTTTTGATCTTAGCATTAATTACTGTTCAAATGTAAATGGAACAGATAGATTATAAATCACTATCTTTTCATTCTTCACTTACTGTCCTTAGAGAAAGAAAAGACAGCAGCGAGCTGTGAAGTCACAACAGCAAGCTGTGTGAAGAAAGCAGCGAGTGATCAAAAGCTAGACTTCAAAAAGGTAAGTGCTCAAACTAAGGGTTCAACAGCGAGTGGATCGAACAGCGAGCTGTTTATCTACAGCTATATGGAGAAAACAAGTCAGCAGCGAGCTGTGTGGAGATCGACAGATAGAAGTCAAAACAGCTGATCTCATGATTTCAAAGAAGATGAAGTACAGCTGTTATACGACTACTAGCTGCATAAAAGCCAACAGCTAGACAGTTTATGAAATCAACAGCAAGTGATGAAACAACTAGTAATCAATAGCATGTGATCAACAACTAGCTGTGTACGTCAAACATCTAAGGATCAAAAAGAGCATCTGTTCAAACAACAACGAGATGCTTTTACTATGTTATGGTGGACTGCTGACATACCTACATTTGTCATAAGTCAACCACTCAGTGTGTTGTCACATCAAGGGCATACTTTAAGGAATGATGTACAAGAATTTCAAATATCTCTGTACGGTGAATCATTCCCAGTATGGCAATACATTGGGAAATCGCGTGATAGGTGGTAACAACTCTCATTTGGCCGCGCGTGCATCAACAACCCTGCCATGCATTTAATGCTGCCATTAATGCGTTGAAAATAGAGGTCATCGTCTCCAACGGATAGTTTGTTCATTGAGGTTATAAATACCACCTTCACTTCCAGAAAGAAGCACGGGAATTCAAACTAAATCTGCTATTACTCTGCTCAAATTACTTCAAGCTCTCCATCGTTCAAAACACTCCACCACCGTCGAAGAATTCTCTCGAGTGTTTATTATTTCTTGAAGTAGTTATTTTCTGGAAATCTGTTTGTTCAAAAACAAAGTTAGGATCTAGTTTTGATCCAATTGGTTTTTCTTAGATAGTAGTTTTCTATCTTTGAAAAGAAGAAGTGTAATCACAAGTATTTATCTAGTTTTGATAAAGTTTGTGGCTCGTACTCAACGAGTAAAAAGAAAGGAGACATTAGTTGATTTCGATCTAGTTTTGATCGAGCCGTGGACGTAGGGAAGTTTATCCCGAACCACGTTAACTCTTGCGTTCTTTACTTTCTATTTTACTTCATATTCATCTTCCTCAAAATTGCATTAAACTTGTTTATCTCTAATATATTGATTAAGAAAACGTTTTCAATAAAAGAGCATTAACCATCGAATTCCGCACACAACATTAACCAAGATTAACTTATTCAAGTTTCTCTTATTAATTGTTACTTTACACTTAAGGTATACTTGAGCTAAGTTGACTCTTCTTGACACGAAGAATCTTCCTGCTAATCCAAGCTTTCTTATATTCTAAGATTGCTTAAACCTTATTTATTAAAGACAAAAACGAGAAAACCTAAAAAGTTGGAATTGGTGTATTCCCCCCCCCCCCACACCATACACCAAACTAGCTCTTTCGGGACCAACAATTGTTTATATGTATTAATGATTAAGTAAATAGATGTGTATATATATATATGTCTATTTATTATTCTAATTAAGAATATATGTCTATTTATATACTAATTAAGAATATGATATAATTTATTATGTCTAATTAATTAATGCTATGCTAATTTGTATATTAGAATATGCTAATTGAGTAAATATATATATATATATATATGTATGTATGTATATAGATGTAAATAGATGTATATATTATAATGTTAATAGATGTTGGTAATTAAATAGATGTAAATAGTTGTTGCTAATCAAGTGAAGTGTATTATGACTTTGACTTGTGATTATAACATTGCGATTATGTATATAGATGTTGGACTTATTGCATTGGGATAGATGTTGGATCGCGATTATGACATTGAGTTCTATGTATATAGATGTTGGATGAATGATATTATGACATTGGGATAGACGAAATTAATTTCTTAAGGATCTTCTCTCTTTGGGATAGATTTTAATTACGTCTTAAGGATCTTCTCCCAAAATGTCTAATATTATATGAAATTTTTTATAGTTGGATTATGTTCAAATATTTTGATGAGATGTATATGTGTTTTGGTGTATTGACGTCTATTTGATGTTCAATAGATCAAGGCTATAATAGTCCGTGGTTATTTGATCTCTAGCTATGTATGTTACTAATTTAGTTCACTTAACTCATAAGTAACTAATTGAAATAAATCGTAACGACGAAATCTATCACAATCTCAATTTCTCCTCTACATCTTCAATTATTTCCCCAATCTATTATTTGTACACATAATTAAGCACAAGTCCACAACCTAGCGTGACATATCCACTTACCAATCTCTCTTTATCGTCTCTCCAAGTAACTAATTTAAATCCAAATAAATGATAAAACTTAATCTATCACAATCTCAATTTTCTCCTCTACTTCTTCCTTCCCCAACTAAGCACAAGTCTAAAACCAAGTGTGACATCTCCAATTAATCTATCTCCACTTACTAATCTCTCTTTCTCATCTCTCTCTTTTAAACATTTGATATACTCTACCTTAATAACTTACATTGTCGTCTACCTTTCAATAATATATACTTGTCTACCTTTCATTAATACCTCTCCACAACTAATTAATCTTTGTTTTACTATGTGAATACTTATTAATAATCAGGGTTAAAAAAATGAGTCGAGATTGGATGTATTTTCGGTTACTTCTGAATGGGGGATTTAATCCACAATTTCTTTCTGGACTTGAAAAGTTCTTAAGAATTGCAAGTAGTTAGCACCAGTACATGGATGGAGAAAAAATTAAGTGTCCGTGTATGAAGTGTATGAATATATGGTTTAGAAGTACATATGTTGTACAACTACATCTTGCTAGAAAAGGTTTCACATGGGGTTATGAGATCTGGAGGTTTCATGGGGAAACTGAAATACCTTCAGATGTTCAAGAAACACATGTTGATGTAGATGTAGACCCTGAAGAAGATTAAGGGACATACCACGAGATGGTTCATGATCTCGGGGGTCCCAGATTTAACAACCCAGACGTTGAAGAAGATCCAAATGCTACAACAAAATTGTTGTACGTACAGCCAAAATATCAACCATGCTTGCTTGCTTTCCATATTCAAATTGGCTGGAACTGGTTTTGGAAAGATAACAAAAGATCATTGGATGATAGGGAATACAGAGCTGCTCATTTATACTTACTCCATAATTGTGTGGAAATCGATCCATATATCAAGTAAAATTTTACAACTCAATATAACACTTCCATTTAATTGAAGATGTAACTTTTATTAACTAATATTTACTTGTTGTATGAACGGAGTACGAATCACAACTCAGGGTCTTAAATCCATGGATTTCTGACATGGACATTGCCAAGAAAATGTCGACAGAATGTCCTGAATGATTTTGTACCCATGTGAGTCAAATTGTCAATAATCTAACTTGAATTGAATTTATAACATATATGCATCAATAACTTGATAAATATGAACTTGTGTGTGATATAGGTACAAACTTATGTAACAGATTTTGTTATATGAGATATTGCACGTGGACCTTCACCAATGATCACAACATATCATGGTTATTTGGTGAATGGTTACAAATTTCACACGATATTTCACGGAACTCACAAAGCAACTCTGAGTAGTGGTGTGTGCATCAAAGCTGGTAACTATGCAGACTCGAGTGAGGCAGATTTTTATGGACAATTAGTCGAAGTGTGCAAACTCACATATCCAGGATTATACAACAAAAAGGTCGTTTTATTCAAGTGTGAGTGGTTTGACACTTCGCCAGCCGGTACATGGGTTGATCCGAAGTTCAAATTAGTGTCTGTAAATCATAGGCGCAGACTTAGAAAGTATGAACCTTTTGTATTAGCCATCCAAGCTACACAAGTGTATTACTGTTCATATCCGAGTATGAATCAACAGTGTAGAGACTGATGGGAAGCTTGTTCTATCAAGACAAGGTCCATTGTCGATGAGTCTCAAGTTGGTGTGTCTAGTTCTACATTAGAGTCACTGTATCAGGAGGATGATGATGTGAATGTAGTAAACATTGTCGATGTAGATGATACTATATCGATTCATCGAGACGGTGACCAGGTAGAAATTGAAGATGATGAAGAACATCAAGACTCTGATAATGTTCTCGAAACATAAGAGGATGAAGAAGATGATGATGAATACGAAGAAGATGAAGCTTCAGATGACAAAGAAGAAGAAGCTGACAAAGATGACTATGTAGATGAAGATGAGGAAGATGAAAATGACAATGAAGAAGACGACGAAGATTAACACATTGTGTAGAAAACTGACCATATTCTAATTTCAACTTATTAATTATAAATGCAACTATGAGTATATTCAATATAACACTTCAAGTTATACGTTTTTCTTTATTTTATAAATGTAACTTATTTATTAATTTTCAACCTAATAGATATCTTTGAGTCGGAGAGCTTCCCCACGCGATGATGTCGGTACTCCTCGAGGCAGGGGTGCATGACGTTCTTCATTATCCTCCAGGGTCGGCCGTGGTTCCCTAGGCTCATCATTTGGATGAGTCTGGGACTAGTCTGAGCTACCACGTTGGTGGCGTACGTTTAGGTGGTCCCTCTTCTAGCTCCGATATTGATCAATACGGGGAGCCGAGACCCACTGGGGACTCTTTCTCTCTGTGAGTGAGCTAAGTTACGTAAATACAATCACATATTCAATTTTAACACATATTTAATATGTAATTCAAAAGACTAATATATATGTTTCGAAAATGACTTATGTAGGGGATTTTACCCTCATAGCGACCCTGCTGATTATATCTGTGAACTATTTAAAATAGTTCCGAATCCGACTGGATACAGTTGGAAGCTGACACCTCCTGACGTGAGGCAGAGATATTGGGAGGAGTTTAAGGTTCGAAAATTTTCTAAAACTTTCAAATTTATTCTAAATTATAACAATAAACTTGAAATTAACCACAATTTCTAACATACATTTTGAATGCTAGAAAAAATTTACTTGGCAGCCGACAATCGATGCTAAGATTCAAGAGCTGTGGTACGATAAGTGTAGGGAGCGATATAAGGACTATATCTGCGGGATTAAGAGGAGGGGGAATGATCCCCCATCAAGAGGTGGAAAGCCAGGAAGGTGGACTGATGATGTTTGAGCGGGTTGGCTCGCCTACTGGTCTCGGGATGATGTCATCAATAAATCTGAGTCAGCGAGGCGCAACAGGATGTCCGAGCCTTAGGGATCGGGGACTGGTTCTATCAAGCATAGGGGAGGGTCGAATTCCATTATGCAACGAGCTGAGGAAAAGTAATTTCAAATCTTAATTTTAATAATGTTTTATAGTTTTAATCATATACTCATGTTTTAATAACACAACCTGATTGGTATGTCATGCATAGGCTGCTGAGAGGGGAGTACCTCTGATAGACTGCATGTTCAACTTCTTTCTCGATGAGCATCGGTACGCAGACGGGACGTATACCGATGCAAAATCGCAGGCGATTGCGGTAAGTTTTAATTTCAACGTAATATATATGGTTTCTATTTTCAATCTTTATAATATATTATTAAAAAATGTTCATTTTCTCGTGTAAAGTCTTTGCTCGTGTCGAGCGGGAACGTGTTGAGCTGCCTGAGGGAGACCACGATACAGTGGACATCAACGAGCTCTACTTGGAGGTTCTCGGCGCCCCAGACAAGAAGAAGCGGCTGTTTAGTATGGGATCAACGGGGAAGGCGTTGAGATCCTCGAGGTTCGGTGGATCATCGTCCGCCTCACGAGCCAGCAGAAATGAGGTTGAGGACCTGTGCCGTCGAGTAGAGAAGCAGGAGCACGAGTGCCAGGAGTGGCTGATTGAGCAGACGACACGTCTGCAATCTCAGTACGACCAGATCGCTCCATGGATGTAGTCGTCGCAGCAGCCAGGAGGAACTGGTGGTAGTACATTTCCCCCGTTTCCCCCTCCCCCTTTTCCCGATCCTGATTCCCAGTACTGATACTTTGATGATGTATTTCATAGTGATACTTGTGTACGGTTGATACAGATATATTAGTTTTTTTGTATTTCTACTGTTTCAATATTTGGTTTATATTATGTACGCGTGCCATTTGAATTTCGATCGATTTTATTTTTTTTATTAATTCTAAATTATTTGTTGAATGTTCTATTATAATTGTATTGACTGTTGTGACAGGTTTTAGGTTACAGATAATATAAAAAAAACTTTAAAAAAAAGTAAACCTAACGACGGACTGACAATCCGTCGTCCGATAAACGATCAACGGCACATGACGGATTTTTAGTCCGTTGTCCATCCATCGTTAGTGCTCCGGTGCCATTGACAGCCACCGTGGGAACCTAACGACGGAATGTGTTTGTCGTTAGCTGACGGCGGATTGTAAATTCCATCGTCCGAAGGGCTAACGACGAATGAAATACAGACGGACACAATCCGTCGTCAGTCTGTCGTTAGCCCTCTAGACGACGGAAATCCAGAGGCTAACGATGAAATTTTCCGTCGCTAGTTTGCCTTTTTTGTAGTGTTAGTAGCATAAGTTCCAACTAGAACCCATAAATAACGAGAAAAGAAAGAGTTCGAGTTAGAGTTAGAGTTAGATTTAATCTGTCGACCCCTGAAGTCAACAAAGATCTATTCCTTCTCTTTTTGTTATGTGTTTTGTTCTGTTTTGGTGGAGTTCCCTTCTATTGTTGTCGCTGCTTGGGCAATTATGTTCTTCTTACGTTCCGCTGTCTTGGATTAACTTTTTGTGCAGCTGGCTACTTCTGTGTAGCTGGTGTTGGAAGATGAAGTCTCCAGTGAGTGGGTTACCTTTCTGTACACAACGACCTGCTTCCCATTCAAGATCACAACAGGTTCTGGTTGTCTCCGACTATTCTGTTTTATTAGGATGTCTTGGGGCTATTTGATGGGGTTCTGTAATCTCATGATCTGGTTGGCCAAGGTCTTCCTGTTCTATTCTGTCTTTTTACCTTTGCCCTTCCCTTGATCCTTAACAAATTCCGTTTTCTTGGCTGGCTTATCTTCTGAGTAACCTATGCCCTTTATGTCAGCTCTTCTTTATCTTTCTTCGATATATTCTCTCATCATATCGCCTTTTCTTTGGAATCTATTTATGTACTTCTTTTCCTACTCAACTTTATTTGCCAATGCATCATACCTTGCAAGAAGATCGTTGATTTTTGCGTTCAAAGTAGTGATCTCCTTATCCTTGTCTGTGATCTATTTGGACAGATCATGTTCACGCTCTATGAATGCTTTGCTGACTTCCTTCATCTCGATTAATGTAGTTTCTAGATGCTCTTTTATTTTCTATAGAATCTCAACCATTTCTCGAAGCCTCTTACAATCTTCGAGAGTCTGTATAAACTCTTCCCAAGAGATTCTTTCTGGGGGTTCTCCATCATCAATTTCTTCGTCTTCACTTTCTTGATCTGAAGCTTCTTCGCTAGCAGAGTCATATATAGGTAAGTTAGATGATTCAGAAGTAATTAGGTTTACCTCAGATTGGTCTAATTTGTTGTCCATCCCTACATAACATTCTCCATCTACTTCTACTAAGACTTCTTGATCAAAAAGAGCCTTGTCATTATCTGATGAAGAATCTAAATAGTTTTCGCTGGAACAATTTGCATTCTCTTCTGCAATCATTGTTTTTCTTTGTTCCTTGAGATTTTTGTCCCTTTTGGCTCTGAGCTCTTCACGTTCTGTCTGACTCAGTTTTAGACAGTCTGTCTTGAAGTGACCTTTCTTGTTACAACCAAAACAGGTGATATCATCAAGATTAGCTCTTGGAATATTCGTTGACTTTACCTGCTCTGACTGGTCACGTTTGTCTTTTTGTTGTCGGCTGAAATTCCTTCTGCCTTTGTAGTATCTTTGATGTTTGTTCGTTCTGGATTCCAGCTTTTCCAGGCGCTTTACCATCATGGAATAGTCCATGGTAAATTTGTCTTTCCCTACAGTCTCATCAGTGGATATAGACACTTTAAGGTTTTCTGCTGCAGATGTTGCTTTAAAGGAAACTTCCTTTTCTTTCTTTGTTTCTTGCTGCTTTCTTGTGGAAGCTTCGGTTGCTTCCTGTATCCTACGCACTTCAAACTCATTTCCCATAAGAGCGTTAAATAGCTCCTCATAAGTCATAAAATTAAAATCTGGGCGCATAAGATAATCATCAGAATATACATGCCAATTAGGTGGCAGGGAACGAATAACCCTAAGGTTTAACTCCCTATGGGTAATCTGTTCAATGGTTTTAGACGACAATATTTTGAACTCTTCGAACTTTGTGCACGCTTGAGATAGCTTATTCTCAAGAATTTCCTCTGATCCGACACATAATTCCTCTAGAGCGTCCCACATCTCTTTTGTTGTTTTGAGGTCTTGGATGGTGGCAAGATAAATTCCTTTGACCGTTCTGGAAATTATCCCTTTGGCATAGTTGTCTAGGCCAGCTTCCTTCCTCTCTTCTGATGTGTAGTCTCTAGGGTTCTTGAGAACCTTTTCATAAACTACAACAACTTATGGTCCTTTTGCACCTTCGATGGTGGTTTTGGCTGTATCATTGATGAGAGTGAGTCTGTTCTCAATAACACCCCACATCACGATGTGATGTGCTTCAAGACACATCTGAATTTCGAAACTCCAGTCTCTGTAATCTTGGATAGAAAAATCCTCAAAAGCTCTCGCTACGTTGGAATCCATAATAAGCAAAAGGTTAGTGAATGAGATGATATGTATGAATGGTTTTCACAAAATCTATCAAGAATGACCACAGATTGTGAAATCTGGTGAAACAAATACAATGATCAAATTAGATAAACTGCTCTAATACTACTTGTTGGTCCCCATGAGTAGCTATTGGTGAATGGGGGGGGGGGGGGGGGAATACACTTTCGAATTCTTGTTGAAGTTATTAGAAACAGAATAGAAGATCACACAACACATAATGACTAACGATCTGTATTTCAAGTTTTGTGATTTGGAAACACAAGAGATAATACAGATAATCGTGTTTTGTTAATGTTCTCAAGAATGAGAGACAGAATGTGCGGAATGTGGTGGATTAATCTGTTGCTCAGTTTAATGAAAACCTTTTGTTTAATCCAAGTGTTCTTTAAATGTTAGTTTACAGAAGATGCATTAACACATATAGTATGATGTAGATAAATGACAAAATGTAAATGATGTAAATAAGAACACAAGGTTTAACGTGTTTCGGGAAACACCCTTACGTCCACGACTATCAACTCGATAGTAATTCACTAACTTGTGAAAATAACTCCTCGATTATGTAGACTGACAGAGAACCAGTCACTAGAACAAAGTCGTAACTTGACTTGTGTAGTGCACGAAGAAAGTCATGACTTATCACTTCTTGTGTTTTACAAAGTTGAGAGTTCTTCCTTAAGCTTGAAGGTTATAGGAAGATAGAACTAAAATTACAGTGCTTGTATCCTAAATAAAATTTAGTTCTAAGTGAGGTGAGAGATCTAGTTTTAGATAAATCTATGTTTTCTAAGATCAGGGATTCTAGATAGCAGAATAGCTAAGTGATGTGTATGAGAGCGTTGAATGCTTTGAACACTTGAGAGCTTGAAATTCTGCAGAGTTTAATCGCTTGAGAATCCGTTGTTGATGTAGAATCCCTTGTGATGTATTTATAGTGTTGATTTCTCGAACTAGCCGTTGGATTACTTTATTACACGAACTTGTCGTTTAATTGTACTCCTTGTCAGTTATGTGTCCTTTCTTACCTTTTTATAATATGGCTGCAGTTCTCAGTATTCAAATTCCTTTACCAGAATAAGTATATGAGAACGAAGCCTACGGGACACCAAAGTGTATTAAGAGACAGATGACCCATTTAGGTAGATCATCTATTCTTAAGCATCTCACAGAACGCCTCAAGTTCTATGTGTTGAACAGATCATTCCATGATCCGTTAAATCACCTTCTGTGATTTGGATATGTCTGATAGACAATATCTGGATTGAACGTTTCCTACGTTCTGTGTCATATACATAATGACACCTTCATTCTGTCTTGATTGTCCTCCAAAACTAGTCTAAAACAGATGCTCTATAGATACAGAACATGACTCATGTT
The DNA here is from genome assembly GCA_026898415.1 of Leonotis leonurus. Classification (NCBI taxonomy): domain Eukaryota; kingdom Viridiplantae; phylum Streptophyta; class Magnoliopsida; order Lamiales; family Lamiaceae; genus Leonotis; species Leonotis leonurus. Next base: position 991,611 of record JAPKLX010000048.1, read on the forward strand.
CTACTTCTTTAAAGCTCAACATCTGAACTATTCTAAGTTTAGTACAGATTAAGATAGGGCCAGAACGTGACTCACGTTCTTTTTCTTTACATTGTGATCTGTAAACTAATTAAGAATTAAAAACCTAAGTTTAAGTTGATCTTCTGTAGAAAGATGTTAACACAAATTTTAATATCTTTACAAAATAGATCAACTCCTTATATAGAACACACTACGTTCTGTATAGGTAAGACACTTAAGTAAATTCTAAGTGTATTTCGATAATCATCATCAAAACTATTAACCGGAGTCTCCAACAATATTAGTACGTGAATGCATTATGATAATATTATATATTTTTTACTTCTTACAGAAAGATGAACTGTGCCTATATACATATTGGATAATAAAACTATATAGATACGAATATAATAATAAAATACACATACCATTTTAATCACATTAATATACAAGATAAGTATATATTTGCGCGCACTCGTAAAGTCAATACCCACATAGAAATCTTGAAAAGATTAATAACTAAACTAACCATTTTGTCTAATTTTATAAAAGAAAAATAGAACCAAACAAAGTGGTGCTGCACCACCAATCTAAAGGTTGAATATATATTTTATTTTATTTTTTGTCTCTTAGTAATTCTATCATCACAGATTTATGAAACCGGGATTTTGCATGAACCTACAAAAACTCCTTCAATGCATGCATAATTAATTAATTGGCTTAGTTAGTATTAGAATTAATATTATACTAATAAACGGAAAACTAAATAACGCTTCGAAAGTTTGATCTAAAAGAACCGCGAAGCATGTATGTAAAATTGATTACGAACAATAAACATTTCGATACACTGATTTAAAGTTTCTAAACATATAAGTATAGATTATCATTTTATATTTATTTATATTTCTATTTTTAGGATTTTATTATTTTTATTAGTGACTCTCTTGGGTATTGCATGCCTATAAAAGGCTTATTCTTGATTAATTCTAAAATAAAATCCAGATGGTGTAGATAAATTTAATAATTGACAACGAAACTGTAGCCTGTCCTTCGAACAAAAGGATTTTTTTTACTTGAACTGAAAACATTAAATTTTGAAAAAAAAAATGATTGGTATGATAGTACAGTAGTACTACAACCTTAAAGCCTAAAGTGATTGAGGTTGAGGCTCATTAAATCATGAAGAATCTCAATGAACGAAAGTTGTAATTGTACAACTAAGGTTGTTCCAATATTAGTTTAGTTTATTATTATTATGAATTTATATATCCTTACAATAGGGAACTTGGGCATGTGATTGCCTGCCCATGTGAACCTTAATTAATCCCTCACGTGCTTAATGGTCCCCCACTTCAATTAGAAATACAGATAAAGAAATAAATTCTCAATTGTAATTACTCCCTCCTCCCCCATTCTAAAGTGTTACATTTTCCTTTTTTTACAATTTATTTGGGTATTCTACAACTATGTAGCTTTCCAAAAATAGTGTATTGAACTTCATATTGGATTTTTAGGATATAACCTTCAAAATAGATATTTAGATTGACATTCATGATAAAACTTTCAATATAGATCTTGAGGTTGACATTCAGGACCGAACATTCATGATAGATCTTTAGAATAGGCCTTTATGTTGACATTCACGACATAACTTTTAGGATATGTCTTCAGGTTAGTCTTTAGGACAGATCTTTAGACTGACTTTCATGCTTGGTTTTTCAGACTTTATTTTCATTTTTGCTCTTTATGCTTGGTCTTTCAAGCTTGATCCCTTAAGATTATTCTATTCCAAATCAAGTTTTGTAACAAAATTAAAAGACTATGAATATACCAACAACTTATAGAATGCCAATTTATTATAAACAATCTTAATTATTTTAGTGTAAATAATGAAAGATAGTAATTTCATGTATAAAACAATAAGTGATATATTAAATTTAAGAGTGGAAGAACATCAAAATAATGTTGTATAATTTAGATGAGGGTATGATTAGAAAAAAAATATTTAAATTATTTTCATAAAATTTAAAAAGTGAAAACATTATTTAAAATTTTAAAAGTCAAAACATTATTTATAAAAATAAAAGGGAGTATAAATCAAGAATGCCAATAGTTCATTGGCAGAAAATGGTTCTTTTCCCAAATAATTATTCCTTTCAGTTTGTATCCTATTTAAGAGATAAATTTATCCCTTGAAAATGTGGGATAAAAGTATAATTAGTCTTTAAATTTCATTTTTTTATTCATTTATCCAATCTAAATTATAAATTCATCATTGTTTTTCCCTTTTAATCCCATTTTAAGGAGGGACAATATTATCATTCCAAATTTGGATGAATAATATTATCCTTCTTTAGAGTGGGATACAGTAGAAAAAAAAATGATAATTTACAATTTAGACAAGAGAAATCAATAAAAAAAAGAAATTTAAAAATTAATTATATTTTTATTCCATATTTTCGAGGGATAAATTTATCCATAAAAAAGAACATAGTCTCGATCAAAATTATTGACAATGTTGTCGTCAAATTGTAGATAGAATACTCCAATTACAATTGTGTGTAATTCAATTAATTTTTAAAAGTGTTTTATTAGGCTTAGGGTGTGTTTATTTTCATTTTTTGTTGATTTCGTTTTATATTTTAGAATTTTTAATTTCTCAATTGGATTCAAAATAATCTATAAAAATTATTCATTTACTTTTTAGGTGAATTTATTGTACTTTTTCGATGTACATAAATCTTGAAAAATGATAAAGTACAAAGCTCAATTTGAGCTAACACTTATTTATATATTTTCTTAGAATATATTTATATATTTATGCTGAAGAACAAAAAGTTACACATCTTTACGGGATATGTTAAAATCCAAATTGTCTAGTGTACAGATTAAATATTTTACATATTTTATATATTTTGTATTGGTGTGATTGACCACACATTGTCTCAAAAATATACTGAATACAAAATTTGAGAGTAGAGAGGAGAATATATATACCTAAACTGAATGAAGACAATCTCGGTAATGAAAATAATACATTTGAAATAGCAATCTAATTTGCTAAAAGAATAGGTGAAATAATAAATTGTACTCCCTTAATTCATAAAACTTCTTCACATTTGACTAGGGATGAGAATTGGGATAAGATCAGGTACCCATCTCAAAGTCCTGAAATCTTGATCCCAATTTTTTTTCGATTTTGTGGTCTCGATTCCGGCCCCAATTGTGACTTTAAGAGTCCCGAATCTCAAAATTGAAAAATTTTAAATTCCAATTCCGGTTCCAAATATCCGAACGGGATCAAATGTCCCGAATTTATAAAATTAATTCGGGAGGTCGAGAGTTTCAATAGAGATTTTGGACTCTTGAGTTTAAAAAAAATTCAAAATACTAATCCCGGTACCAATCTCGAAAATCTCGGGACTTAGGTTGGGAACAGAAAAGTTCCAAGTCCCGATCCTAAATTTGCATCCCCTTCATTTGACGATTTTGATCTATTTACGAAAGATATTTAAATTTTCAAATCATATATTTATAGTAAGTCACTACTAGAAAAATGAGCATAGATGACTGATCATAGATGACATTTTTTGAAAAAAATGTCATCTATGAGCGCTTTTTTTGCATAGATGACATTTTGAAAAAAAAAATGTGATGTATGAAGTGTCAGAAAAAATATAGATGACATTTTGTTAAATAATGTCATGGTATAGTGTCATCTATCTATTGTTTAGATGACAATATCATTGAAATGTCATCTATGTGTGTGTTTTAATTTAATATACATGACACTTTATTAAAAAATGTCATGTATATTAGTGTTTTTTGTAAAATAGAAAACTTAAAAAAAAAATAATAATACCTTATTGTTTTAGGTGGGTTTCAAACCCAACCCAAAATTTTTAATTTTTAAGCCTTTACCATCTCGACCACCAACTATTATTATCAGAATTTCCTCAACAAAATAAATTATTAATTTATCGATATATTAATATCTCTTTAAATTAATAAAATTTCATAGTCCCAAGGATATTAATTTATAGAGGTTTTACTGCACTTCTAATTTTTTGTGATTTTTTTCATAATTTTTAATTTATTTAATAAATACATAAAATAAATTTTTTTTATTTATTCATAACTTTTAAATTTAACCATAAATATATAAATTTATGATTTTTTTTCTGATTTTTTACACAACGAATTATTTCAATCGAGTCAAAGTTAATTTAAAATTATAAATTTTTTACTTTATTTTATATTAACATGCCTATAAAAATAAAACTTCATGTAGTCATTGACAAATTAAAAAAGTGACAAAAAAAATCAAAAAAAATTAAATTTATTTAGTAAAAATATTTAAATTGAGTCAAATAATCCAACAAACAATATCATGGAGCATCCAGATAAACCGCTTTGAAATATCTATATACCTTCCAAAGAGTCACCCAGAGTGTTTTTGCTTAACCCTAGCTCATCTTCTTCAACCCCTCTTTTCATTCTGTACTCTCATATCAGGAATAAAAGATCTCTTAATTTTTGGAGGACTTTTTTTATTTAAGTTATCGATTAACCTAAGGAGATGTCTGGTATGTACGGTTAAGAAGGCGACAGATTTGGTGCACCGCCCATGGGAGGAGGTAGAGGTTGTAGCAGTGGTGGATATGGCGGTTCAGAAGGCGGAGGAGACTACGGAGGCTATGGTGGTGGCGGCGGAGGCGGGGGTTACGGTAATCGAGGAGGTGGTGGTGGAGCCTACGGTGGAAGAGGCGGCGGGGCCGGTGGATATGCTGGTAATAATAGAGGTATTGGGTTAATTAATGCTTCCGCGGTTTTTTTCTTGTGATAATTTTGAGATTGTTGCTCTTTTTATTGTTGGCTAAACATTTTCTGATTCGAGATCTGTAAATTTGATTGAAGGAGGTGGGGGCGGTGGATACCAAGGGGATCGCGGTGGTGGATACCAAGGGGATCGTGGAGGACGCGGTGGTGGTGGTAGTGGTGGCAGTGGAGGTGGTCGTGGCCCTGGAAGCGGCAGGGAGGGTGATTGGCGGTGTCCCAATCCAAGGTAACAAAGCCGTTTGTATATCTCAAAATTTCAATTAATTATTGTGAGAATATCATAGGTTTGTTGCTACGGATGCTGATGAAGCAGAGTTTACCTGGAACAACCATATTTAATCATTATCAAGATCTTTTTACATGTATTTCCCAAGGTTGGCTCAACGTCTTTTATGGATGGGTTCGAAATTCAAAACACTAACCTCAATACTGTATGAAGGATGTGTTCCAATTTTTAGATTAAGGTTTCAAAACACGAACCTCAATACTGATGGACTCGTTACTGGTGGTAGTGGTGTATTTTCTGCACATACTGTCTATTGCCGCTCCTTTTGTTGATGCTTTGTTTATGATTAGTCATGATTTGTTATAAGGTTTCAGAATCCTGCTCACATTACATGAACTTGTAAGATTCAATGTCATCTGTAGAATATGATATTTGGTTACCGTGCACATTGTGATCAATGAGGTTAGTAAAATAACTCATTCAATTTTATTTCTAAGTACTTTTCACATATTTAACTAAAAAAAACTCTCACTCTAGCTCGATTTTCTTGTAGATTGACATGTGAAGTGACATTGCTTTGATCGATGGAGAAGTTTGGTGATTTTGGGCATGGTGATTCAAACTTCTACTGCTTTGGGTCCGTGTACTAGTTTAAGTTACATTAGTTAAGGTGGATTGAAATATTAACCAAAACTTGTTAGTATTTTGTCATTGTTATTTTTATTTTTATTTCGGTGTACGAAGTTGAATATTAGACAATTAATGCATATAAATATTTTTAGTGCGTGTATGAATTCTCTATTTGGCATTATTTTATTTTGTAAAATATATTGATGAAACCAAAATTATTAAATACAGGTTAATTAAGGAAAAATACGAAAATGGTTAAATTAATGTCATCTTATAAATTATAGATGACATTTTGAAAAAGTCATGTATTGCACCTAAATGTGTCAACTTCTCGCTTATAAATGACATTTTTTAAATATAGATGACATTAAATTCATGTCATCTTATACATTATAGATGACATTCTGAAAAAGTCATGTATTGCACCTAAATGTGTCAACTTCTCGCTTATAAATGACATTTTTTTTAATATAGATGACATTATATTGTGTCATGTATTATAAAATAGATGACATTATTTTCGTGTCATCGTTTAATAAAATAATGTCATCTATGAGCACATACATCACCCGTTTTTAGTGTCATTTATGAGCGACGAATAGATGAGACAGACATATTTGACAGTTTTTTACCCTCATACATCACCCTGATTTAATGTCATCTATGAGCGTTTTTCTAGTAGTGAGTGGACTTACTTCATTCAATGCACATAACTTAATTAAAAATAATACTTCATCTATCTCATTTATTTAGACCCATTTTGATTAAAAAATACTAACAGTTTTGGGGAAAGTGACTCTAATTAAATGCTTCGAAAAGAGTAAATCATGTGAAATTCCAATTTTACTCAAATATATATAGAATCACTTAATAATAATAAAGTTGATAAGTCTCAAATTTCACTCATTATACACTCTTTACTAATTTTGAGTATACCACCATAGATAAAGAATCCATCCATCTTGAATTAAAACATTTGTAAGGCTGCAATCAGAATTCCTTTATGTTTTTCTCATCCTTCTTGGAGACCACATTTTCCGACCCTTAATTAGTAGATGTCAATCAAAGCAAGCAATTTTCTGTATATATCATATTATATTAATAAGATCGATTATGCCATGCATGTGATTTAATTAATATTATAAGATATAAGAAAAAATATTTTTCTTATATATTCTAAATTTTGAACTATACATATATCACATGTTACGATCTTATTAATACAATATAAAAGATCTTATTAATACAATATAAAAATATTACGTAAGTAGAGAACATATAATCTGATTGGCAATTAAAGAGAGAAACGATTCTACACCACAATGAATTAAATAATTTATTTAACTCCTGATGAGAAGAGAAGTTGCAAACTTAGAACCATACAATCCTAATATTAATTATTTTAGTTAATTAATATATCTCATTTGGCAGTGGAAGACCGGTCTCTTTGTGAATTAGCAAGAATTGCATCAATGGCTTCTCTTACTTGAGAAAGGTCCGGTGCTTTTCCACCTTGTGCAGGCCAAAATTCATCAGCAGCCAATACCTATATGGAATTTAATTAATTAATTTCCCATAAATAAACAAAAATATCTTATCGAAAACATTAATTACTTAATTAATATTGGGGGTAATTAAGGCTTCATCATCATCTACATACCTTCACTTGCAGCTGAAGAAACTTGACATAGCTGATTGCTTTTTCTAGCATGGTAACAAGATCAACCTTCACATGCATATACATGCGTCAAAATTAATTTGTTTCTAATAACATATGCATCATGGTAATAACGATCAACAACTCCATATAATCATAGTGGTATAGATAATTTGTCTGGATTTACCTTAGAACCATTAGGAACCAGTTCTTGCAGTGTCTTTAGCCTTTCACTGATCCTTTCCCTTCGATTCTGCACCACACCAATAAAAATTCTAACTCATTATCTATATATTTTTCTTCATCACCATATAACTAATCAATATATAACATGCCATGCAGCCATGCTCAGAACTCAGAAAGAAAGAAAAGTCAAACTAACCTTAGCTGCAACACTTTGTGGATCTTTAGATTCTGCTGCAGACTTGGGTTTCGCCTTCTTCGAAGCTGCAACACATTGCTTCTTCACCGCTTGCAGATTCTCCCCCTTCAAATACCAACCAAGGTCCAAATTCATCATTCATTCATTTTTTTTTCAATTGAACTCCGATCCAATTGTTTTTAAAGGCTATGCACAACAGCACAAGTTCTACACAAATTTCAAAATTGCACATCACCTTTTAATTAATAATACTCTAAGTTTAAATAAACTTGTGTATTTCTAAACCAAATTAAAATTTACTAATGGATATGTAATTTCAGTATTAGTGTGAACCTCGTGCATATGTAAATGCATGCAAATATTTATGGAATATTGTTACCGTGGATGGGCGTTTATTGTTGGCTGATTCTTGCCGGCCTCCTGTGTCTTGACCCCCATTAGTGATCTCATGATCATTCAGCCACCCCCACTCGACGGCCGTGGCAGAGGAAGCTTCGGCGGAATTAGGGTAATGCATATGGTGATGATCAGCTTGCCACATAGCTGGATACTGGTGTTTATGAACAGCTGGTTTATAATTAGTTTGATCGAAGCTGAGAAGTGATGATGAGGTGATGAAGGTGGCGAAGTCGGGGTTGAAGGTAATGAGGGAATTGGCACCATTGGAGTTGGTGCTGCTAGGGCTTGAAACGGTGGAGGAGGAGTTCTTTATGATCTCCGGGCTCTGGGGCTCGGCCCGGTTAACGGGGTTGGGGCAGTAGAGGTGGTGGTCCTCTTGGGAGGAGTTGGAATTAGAGGTGTGGAGTTGGAGAAGAGAGGGCCCACCAAAATCTTGATCATCGTAGAAGGCGCTGGCTTGGATTATCGCCATTGCTGACTCCTTGCTCGCTAGTGCCATGTATATCTATGTAAGTTATTGTGGTGGAACCGTGGAAGTGGAAGTTTGTGGGGGAGGGTTGAATGTATTAATAGTAGCTAGGGTTGAACAGCTTTGAATGGAGGAGCATTCAAATTAATTAATTAATTTAAGTGGGTATTAATGTTGCATGGGGATTGATAGCTGGCAGTAAATTAAGAGAGAGAGAGGAGATTAATTAGAATTTAGAAGCATGCAGCAGAAGGAACGGCGCTTCTTTCTCCATACCCCACGTCTTGATCAGATTCTTAAATATTCCATATATATGTAATATGTTAGTCATGAATTATTAATTAATCAATTACTTAAATAAATCGGAATCTCTCTATCTGTGCAAATGCAACCTCTACTTCCCAGTACGTTCCTACCTATTTTCCTCATCTCCAAACTCAACAATCGACGAGCACGTGTGGATTCAACACCTTTTATTATCATTTCTTTCATTCCTTTTCATTTTTATATATAATTAGATTAGCTAGTAGTAGTAGTAGTAGTATTTAGTAGTATATCTATAGGATTCCAGCCTTGACGCTAATCAATACAGATCCTTTTCTATTATTCCTAATTATATATACTTTATATTGTGATTTGTGAGCAATCTTTACCCTGTTCTGTTCTGTTATGAACTTACGAGGGAAGAAGATTTGGAATGTTGTAAAATCAATCGATCAGTCTTGGAGTTCAACTGCAATATTATATTACTCAATTACTCCTAATAATTATGTCACATTTATTTATAACACGCCTATTAAGAAGAGTTTAAAAAGCTGCGTAAAAGTTATATATAAAGATGATAGGATCACATTTTAAAGAATTATTCGATCTCCTTGGTCAAAAAAATTAATAAAATATTCAAAAATTTGATCAACTACTTGAGTCATTTCTTTTTTAAAAATTTTTATTACACACATAAATTTAAATAATATATATTCATATCATCATTTTATACGTTAAACATACACTCTTTAACTCCTTAATTCTCGTGTCGAAAAGAAATGCCCCAAACTAGTTAGGACGGAGGGAATACTATTTCTAAATTATGTGAAATTTATTGTCACAATTCAAAAAGAAAAATATTTCATACTGCATTTAATAAGATAGATGGGGTATAGAATTCAAGACTTTTATGTAATTAGAATTGACGGTTTTAGCTAATTAAATCATATGTATATGTAAGCACACGTATTTGTGTCTGCGATTTCTCATGTTTAAAAGAATTATTAAGATCTTCACTCAAAGAATTCGAGAATCTGGTTTTAGTAAGAACTGCACTGGATAAATATTAGATAAACATGCATGTTATGATAAAAAAAACATTTATCTTTTGCATCAAAATCAATCAAGATATATGTATCTCAAACAATCATTAATTATCTGTTCAGACAAGTAAAAAAAAATAGTGATGCAATGATAAATCAAAGCTGGCTTCGGAATTAGCGCAATCCCCCTGTCTCGCGGAGATTGTGTTTCTGCATATGAATTGCTCTTTAATTTCTACCACATCCAACAAAAGCATTAAATGAATTGATCATAGTAGTATTAATTAATTATGTTTTATATTAAATCCTTAAATAGAAAATAATTAATCATAATAGCTAATTATAAATTGAAATTCTTACAGCTACACTGCCAGTTTAATCCAGTTTAGGGAGGCAGACAGGATTTTACAAGTGATGATTTTTAGTGTTATATTATTAGCTTAACTCTCTGTCTTTGATTCATGAATGTTAGCACATGCTGCATATGTGGAATATATATACTTTGTCAAATCGGTGGTAAGTTGATTTATTTATAATAAATAGTGTAATCAATCCATTATTTTTGTCAATGAATTTAATGGTGAAATTAGTTTGTATCATCTTAATGAGTTTGACTTCAGGAAACTAATTAATGATCTATACGGTAAGGGTGAAGATCATCGATTAGGTTATGATATGTATTGGTAATATTCTTAATGTCAATCTATTAGGTTTTTAGAAGTTAAATTGTAGTACTATGTGGACTATCGTATGTGATAGCATATAATTACTCCTTCTATCAACGAAAATTCTTTATATTTTTGTCATTTTTAAGAATGTGAAATACGCGACCACTAGTGACCTTAGAGGGTGTTTGACTAAGATTATTTTAAAAATAGGGATGGGGCCAGCAATCTTATTAAGGGGTGGCGAACTTTCTAAACATACTAAAACGAATAAATTGTTTTACATTTAATTGTGTTGATTTCCGGACCTATATATAAAAAAGACAAGATTATTCTTAAAAAACTATTTGTTTAAAAAATAAATATGAAGCATGAAAAAAAGTATGACCAATTTAATTGGCTATAAATTAATTTCAAACCTCTAAATATTACTCCCCGTCCACCAAGTATTTGCATACTTGGATTCGGCATGAGTTTTAACGAATGCTATGAATGTATTGTGAGTGGAGTAAGAATATCACAATATTTATTAATTAAATTTGTGTATATGAGTGAAATAAAAGTTAGTGGTTGATTGATAAATATATTAAATATGTTATGAATGGAATGAGGGTCCCACATTATTTATAATTAAATATGTAATGTGAGTGATTAAAAAGATAATGGTGAATCCAACAATATATATAAATATAATTATTAAAAATAGAAGTGTGCAAGTTTTTCATGGACGGGGGAGTACGTACTATATATCATATTGAAATAATTAGATTATTATAGAGAAAATAAAAAACAAAAAAATATTTGCATATAAATTAAAATATAAATAATAAAGTAGATCTTACAGAATAATAACGATTAAGCTTCCTTAATCGATGTTGAAATAAAAGAAATTAGCCACGAATCATACTAAAAATCAAAAAATTATTTAGAAAAGATTGCAGGATAATATGCAAAAAAAAAATTAATTCTCAAATGCAATTCATATGTTGATGACGGCTAAAATATATATGTAATTTAACAAAGTAAATGTGTTTATATGTAACCATACCTACGCTAAATTAATGGGCCAAAGAGCCTTAATTATAACTTGCCTTAATCATAATTTGTCTTAATAATAACTTCCCTTAATTATAAATTAATAAAAAAAACATTAAACACTAATAAACTATATATATATACATAGAAATTTTTAAAAATTTGAAGGGGGCGGTGACCATTACCAGCCACCCCCTATCTCTGTCTCTGTTTAAAAAGCTTATAATTAAGCTCTTTCAAGAGCTTATAAGATGTTATACATTAAGAGTTTATAAGTTTTCAATGTGTTTGTTCTAAGTGAGTTTATAAGCTCTTTTAAAAGAGCTTATAAAATGATAAATTGTTTAACATTTTATAAGTTGGGGTAAAGCTATTTATATAATAAAAAAATATTGTGTGATTATTTATGTAATTTTGTTGCAGCTTATAAGTTCATGGAGAAATAAGTTGGGATATAACTACTTTTTCATTGAACAACTTATAAGCTCTCAAATAGCTTAATTTGTCAAATACTTTTAAGGATCTTATAAAGCTCCTAAACAACTTATAAGTTGTTTTAAGGAACTTATAAGCTCAACCAAACACCCCTTCAGTCTCGTCCATAAAAGATCCATTTATAGGAAGGGAGTCAGCTCTACTTACTACACACTCTTACAAAAAGTCAAAACACACTATTAAAATCCATATCAAGTCAAAAAAATAAAATCTTTTGTGGATGGAGAGAGTATTATATCTAAAACATCCGAATATCTATTTCACCAATTTACTTTTTTTTTTTCAAATATAAGTAACTTGAATTAAAGATCATATCAATGTATCACTTGATTGCTGATGGCATTAAGTTTGTTCTTGATAAGCAATGTCATTCAGTTCCTACTGATAACACTTCTCCCGACACTAAGGCAAAGTATGAGAATTGTATTAATAGAAATCAAAAGGCACGGTCTTACATTCTGACATCTATGTCAAATGTAATGCAATATCAACATGCATCCATGAAGATCGCTTCGGATATCATGTTTATCATGAAGAATATGTTCAGTACACAAAGTCTCTTGGCTAAGCAATTGACCGTTCGCCTTATGATGGACGTCACCATGGTGGAGGGATCATCGATTCAGGACCATATCCTAAAGATGATGGGCTACTTGGGAGAGATCAAGATTCTAAGTTGTCAGATTGACCGCGAATCTCAGGTAGATATCATCATATGGAGCTTACCAGACAACTATGAGTCATTCTGCATAAACTATATATTGAATAAAAATGATTATAGTATAGCGAAATTACTGGCAGATGCAAACGGTGAAAGTTCTGAAGTCCTGGTCTAAGACAACGTTGGTGACCACGAAAACTTCCGTTATTATCAAGAAAATAGATTGGTTTGTCTGTTCTGGCACGATGGTCATCAATTTGTATACTATAACTGCACAACCTAAGCAACAAACTAATGCAACTTATAACTTATCTATTAACTCCAAGAAATAAAAAGTATCTTGTGTTTTGATAAATGATACATATATATGGCACTTAAGATTTTATCACATTAACCTTAGGAGGATTCGAAAGTTGGTGGAACATGGAGTCCTTTGGAGGAACTCCAAGTAGAACCATTTTCGACTTGTGAATCCAAGAGAACTTTCAAGGTCAAGGAGAGACCTTTCAAGGTCAAGGAATGAGACTAGATTTTTGATTGGAGGGTAAAATAGCCAAGACAAGGAAAATAGAGCCAGTTATTTGTTGGATATCATTCATTCCAACATATGTGGTTCAATGTCGACTAAGGCCAGAGGTGGCGTACAATATTTCATCACTTTCATTGATGATTATTCTAAATATGGATTTGTCTATTTGATGTACCACAAGTTGGATTCATTCGAGAAATTTAAGGAATTTCGGGAAATAGAGGGGAATTGTCATGGTAAGACTATTAAGAGTATACGTTCTAATCGCGGAGGTGAATACCTCAATACTGAATTTTTGAACCACTTATGGGAAACATGGATTCAATCCCAATTGACCGCATCAGATACTCCCCAACAAAACGGTGTGGCCGAGATATGGTATAAGACGCATATGGAGATGGTAATATATAAGATGAGTCATGCAGAATTGCCTATTTCTTTATAAAGACACCTATCGAGATGTGGACCGGGTGAAAGCCTAGTCTAAAACATCTCAAGGTGTGGGTTGTCCAACACACATACTAGAAAAGGACGACAATAAATTTGCACGATTTATGGAAGAAGACTTTGTCAACAACCAGAAGCCCAGAAGCGAGATAGTTCTCGAGGAACTGAGAACTATAGCTTGTCCAAACCCACATGAATCATATGAAACAAAATGCAGTAAGGGATGTAAAAAGATTTTCTAAGTGAGGATCTATTCAATTGACCATGCATGATGGAAACCCGTGTAAAAAGATACAATGGTCGATTGAACCACTTCTTTGATACCACTTGTTGGGTCCCGAAAGAGAAGGTGTGGTTTATGGGGGAATACACCACACTCCAACTTTTTGTGTTAGGCTATATGAACAGCAGGTCGAGAGATAGCTCGATGTCTATACCAGGACAGCTCGCTTGGGATAGCAGATGATCTCCTCTGATACAGAGTGAGAGTGATCTTCTCAGGAATGATCTCAACACAGAGTGAATGACCTGTTATGTGAGCAGGTTAACTGACAGCTAGTTGGAGTTTACCAGATCATCTGTCTGAACACAGGTCGTGTGCGGAAGCTTAGTGAACTTGTTGGTTTCTCTTATACTTAAAAAATGTTTTGTTTATATCGAGTGTTATTTAAGAGGTTGATTCAAAATGAACAGTTTTCTTATTGAGATAAGCTCGTTGATGAAGTGATAAACAAAGAATCAAACTAATGCAATGTAAAATATAAAACAATACACCATATTTAACATGGTTCAGGAAATCTCCTAGGTCCACGATTGATGAATCATTTAACTTTGTATCCCTCGCTTGTTTACCCTCGTTATGTACAAGCTCAAACTCTCTTATTTATTCTTGTTGGGTACAACATTTATTTAAACTCGTCGAGTACGAGATCTAGTACGAGTTCATAGTCGTTCTTCCTCTAAGATTTTGGCTATGGAGGAAACTAGAACTATGGCTTTGAAGGCTCAAATCTAATGTAAGTTCTAGTGGGTTTATCCTCGGAAATATGGTCATATCTCTCTAATTTAAAACACTCAAGAATGTATAAATTTATCTATCTAGTGTTGTATAAGCTTTGTAATCGGGAGACAATCTTGTAGCTTTGAGACCTTTTCTAGGCAATCTCACGAACACCATTTCTGAAGAAGGTTTGAAGTATTTATAGGCATAGCATTTGAAAACTAGCCGTGAGAAGCATTTAATGATGATTCCATTGATTGTGTTGTCCTTGTCAAATCCGCTTCGCTCCTTTAATGATAGCATTAAATGCTCTTTATAGTCGTTGATGTTAACTATACATCTAGCTGTTGGAGTTAGTCCTACGTGACATGATGACGTGGCATAGGACATGTTAGTTTATCAATTTAGGTAGATTATAGTTTTCTCCAACTAGGTTGAGCAGCTCAGTGGACCTCATAAGATCAGGTCGATATATCAACCTGCAAGAGGGCAGGTCAACTCCAATATACTTGAGCTAACTCCCCAATGATCTGCTAGACACAGTTTGACTCCATTGAGCTACTTGTGCAGCTTGTTCCTCTGATGTGTGAACAAGTCAGGTTGATATTATTGGGCTGCAACATCAACCTGTTCCATCGACCTGCTCCAAAGCATTTAGATATTCCAGGTCGATATCAACTTGTTTGATACAAGGTTGATTCCAGCGTGCTACTTCTTATGCAGCTTGATAGTCTGTTGGTAGTGGTCTGCTTCTCGGTCTGCCTATCGATCTGCCTATTGATCTTTCATCGATCTATCTAGAGATCTATCAATCTATCTGGTAGTAGCCTACTCCAAGCATTGAGTTGTTCTTCTAAATCATCTGCTTCAAACAACTCACTGCGATGTTGGGATAACCTGTTGTGCGATAAATAAGATGTTATAAAAACTAAGTCTAGACATATCAATTTAGTTATATGAACAGATCATTACATCGATCTGTTCTCACATTTTAACTTAACCTGCTACAAATAATATGGTTGATCCTATGACACGGGTCATTAACTTAACCTGGTCTTACAAGGTCATCTTCCTTCAAATACATAGACTAAATAAGATGAATCTCTATTGACTAGGTTATCATTTCATTAACATGTTATTACAAGTTAGGTGATCCGCTATTAAGAACACATATGACTCCTATGGACTCGATTTCTCCTTACACTTACACATTCTGTAAAGTCTAACTAATCTAGAAACTATAAAGCATAAACTTCTAAACATCAATAAACTTAAAACGCAAGCACAATATAATAATCTCATGCATACATTATGGTTTTGCATCATCAAAATGCATAAATAATGATTTCCACAATCATAAAATAGGTTCCCAACAATTTCACCATTTTTTATGATGTCGAAATCATCACAATAAAATCAATCTTAATTAAATACAGATGCTTAAATCACTTATTTTGTTACTGGGACATGGTCTGGACATTACCTAAGTTAGGCATAAGCTGCTTCTTCCTTAATCATATGATCCCCCTTTTTTAGATAAATTTGATTCTCAAATCTTCCCCCTTTAATGATAAAATTTTGAACTTGTCTCATTTTCATAGACATTTTCAATATATATTTCCCCCCTTTTCGGCATTATCAAAAAGGTCATAAAAAATGTTCCAATTGTGAAAGTCCAGCTTGATTTCTCATTTGCAGCAGGTAGTATGTCCAACTTTTTCTTCGGCAGCGACCTGATTTCTAAGAATTTCCAACTTCGGAATCTGATTAGTTAATAAAGCAACTTTTCCAAAAAAAAACGGCGAGACAATCAAGAATCATCACTTTGACATGAGTTGTAGGCTTCTGGAGCCAAATTCCATAAATATTTATTGTTAGGAACCTTTTTTATGTCGCTAAAGCTGTTAGTTTGGTTTTGATGATGCTTGCGAAACCATTATAGTGTTGAGATGTTTGATTCATTCTGTGTGCATATTCATTATTATGTGATGCTTAGGATTTACTGTTTTAGTGTCTAACATAGTTAGACTGTGCAGAAGACTATGTGTAAAAGGCACATATCGATGAAAGACAGATCATGTCCATAGGTAGTATTCTGTGTTCTTCATAGCAGATCAACTAACATGTAAATATATGTTAATGATATAATAATCTATCATATAGAGCTTGATATTATTTAGTTTATGTATTAGAGCATATGATCAATCTGTAAGGACAGATCGTGAGTCACGATCTGTGTCATAGGATCATGCCGCTGTAAAAGATTAAGTCAAAATGTAAAGACGGAACATAAGTAACATTCTGTCTAGACTTAGTTTTTGAAGCATTCATAGCATAGAAGCACAGATGGAGAGAACATATGATCAACACAGAAAGTGGTGATGCAGAATAACTCACTACCCAGAAGATGAGGCCATTTCACTGAACACTAGAGGACAAAAGAGTAGAACATGATCTCAACAGACCAGAAGATCACAGATCCAGAGACGGATGAAGAAGCAGAACAAGAATATCAATATGTGTCTAACCGATTGATCAACATAAAGTGAGGAGACAACTCAAGGTTTATCAAAGATGTTCTGTTTACCAACATAACGTCACACGAGCTGCTCAACACAGATTGGAGGAAACTACAAATCTACCTAAATGGATTATAACTAACTTGTCCATGCCACATCAGATGATGAAAAGGACAAACTGCAACGGATAGATTTACAGTTAGCAAACCAATAGTCACAAGTACTATTAATGCTCTTTGTAAAAGCTGCACGACTTCAACAGCTATAATTCATTACAGCCTTTAAATACACCACGTCTTCGACAAAGACAAGATAGAAGTGATGAGCGGAATATAGTGGGTTAATAAGAGTGAAACAAAAGAGTGGAAGGTGAGTGGGTAAGGACGTCGGTGCGCTCAAAGATTCCCATAAAATAAGCTTCAAGGCTGCAAGATTCTCTTCAACATTCAAGAAATCAATAAACACCAATTCAATTATAAATACCCTATCAAGTGTTGTAACTTAGTAGGGAATCACAACCATCTTTCTTAGAGTCTCACCCACTAGAACTTACAATAGTATAGAGCTTTACCAGCCATAGTTCTAGTATTTTTCTTAGCCCCAAAGCTGTGAAGGAAATCTAAATACATACCCCCACCTAGATCTCGTACTCAGCGAGTTTAAATAAACGAGTTGTAATCTCATCCTCAACGAGTATAAATAAGCGAGAGTAAGCTCGTACTCAACGAGGATAAGAATTGAGGAATCCAAGGTTAAAGGATTCATCGATCTAGTTTTTGATTGACCGTGGACGTAGGGGCATTTTTTCACTAAACACATCCCTCTGTCCAGTAAAAAAACTGTCTCGACCTGCTACTCTAAGCAGAACGCATGGAAATTTTTGGTGTGGTGTATTCTCCCCCCTCCCTCTTACACCACACCTGCTCTAACCAGGACCCCCAACATTTATAATAGAATTACACTTCATTATAGTCAAAATAACTCGGAAATTAATTAAATTAAGTTATAGATTTAACTTGGTCAAATTAATATTGAATTATTCAAATTCAAATTGATTTGAATAATAGATAGAATTGTAGAGAGATAAAAGTGGGATTTTAGTTCTATTATTTGGGATCCTATCCTTTCACCTTAGAAACCTTAACCTAGCCCAAATTATCTATAAATAGGGAATAGAGGAGTGACCGATTTCTACAATTCTCTTTCAATTTTCAAAATTTTAAGAGCATTCAAAGCTCTAATTTTTCGTTCTTTTTTTTCTCTTAAAAGATTGATAAATTATTGCCCACACAATAATCAAGTAGTAGATAGGGAATAAGTTAGAAGTTTCCAAGGTTGAATCGAAGGAGATCAAGGAGATTCATTGGAGTAGATTACGGTTCGTCGTTGACAACTCAATTCGTCTCTCCGCAAGCGAAGGACTAGCTAAGGAGAATGTATACAATTAGAATTCCGCTTTTATATTCTTTTATGTGGTATTAATTTTTATAGAATTAATTATTTATGCGATATATGAAACCTGTGGATCCTGCGGAATTACGAGCCTCATATACGGGCTATCAGTTGATATTAGAACCAGTCACATAATTTTAATATATTGTATAAATTGATTTAATTATTTGTATGATTTTCCTGTGACCGTAATTGATATTAGGATGTTAGATTTAAATTCAAGTATTATATCTATGATTTACGTCGTTTATTTGTTTTAATACCACATTTATTCATTTAATTTATTTTTTGGTGCCCGATTTGAGGTTTGATTGTAATCACACGAAGATTGACCATGTTAGATTAGGTAGATTAAATTATTTTCCTGTATTTTCAGATTAATTATGTAATTTAAGTGGCAAATAAATCTGAACGAAAAATGAGACGGAGAAACGGAGGCCATAATCGGGCCGTGGTGCTAGTAATGGGGCCCCCTGGCGGCAGGCGTAGGCGCTCACGTGAGGGGCAAGTTAAATCGCTAGAGCACGCGGGATGACAACGTTGCGCGACATCCAGGTGGGCGCACCAGCGACCGCTGGCCACGCTGAGAGGGCGGGCAGGCGCGCGAGACGCGGCAGGCGACACGGGCGGATAAGCGAGCGACACAAGCGCACTAGGCAGGTGAGCGGAGCATGCGCCAGCGGGTGCTAGCGCTGCCTCAACGATCGCTGGCCCTTGGCAGCCCACAGTCGAGCCTCAAAAACCCTCAGCTGTGAGCTAAGCAGGACAGAGGCGAGTCCAGGTCTGATTTTGAATTTTTGGGAATTTTTCAAACCCGGTTTAAATTTAAATTCGATTTGGACATGGAGAAGCAAGAAGGTGGAGGATTTGAATTTTAAATTCCTTAGTTTTAGGAGTTAGTTAAATTTTATCCTATTTTGGATAATTTGATGTAATTTATGTGCCTTATTATATGCTTGCATGTTTTATTTGACCTTATTTGCTATTATTATGGATACTCTTATCTTTACACGATATGCTATAATATGTGAATTATTCATGCTAAAAACCTTTTGTTAAAAATGATTAAGCGATAATTGTAATTTCATTTTATTAATTTAATTTTCTAAGATCACATTTGGTCTCCATGAGACGGTCTTTTTGTTAAGTAACTTGTTTTGATTACAAGCGGGATCACATTTTACCAGTTCACATGATAAGATTTCTCTAAGATGACTATAAGATTTCTCCGCTATGGGCTTATCAAAGTCGAATAATAGTCTTTGGTGTTAGGGCTCATGGTATAAGCTTAGGTATAATTTGACAGTTGTAGCAGCACAATGCGGCCTATGACTGTTGAGTTATACGACCAATAAAATCATTTTAAAATGGATCGCGTAATCGATCACACTGCATGACTTGCATGATTTATTTTAAACAATATGTTCAAAGCATGATCATTTTTTTATGGTTTTCGATTATTTACTTTCTTGAGCATGTTATTTATGATATTTTGTTTTATTTATTCTCAGTTCTGTTGATTAAGCATGACTTTCAATCCACTTTCCTCGATTCTTGAAAAGAATCGCCTTCAGAATGATAATTACATTCATTGGAAAAGGAATTTGGACATTGTCCTTACTACTGATGACATTAAGTACGTCCTTGACGAGCCATGTCCACCAGTTTCTATTGATAATGCATCTGCCAGTGCACGGTCTACATATAATAAATGGATTTGTGCTAATCAGATGGCGTGGTGTTATATTATGACCTCAATATCTAACACACTACAACATCAGCACGAATCCGTTAAGATATCTTTGGATGTCATGTTTAGCATGCATGAGATGTTCGAAACACAGAGCAGGTTGGCAAAGCAATTGGCCATTCACAAAGTGATGAATGTATCTATTGTAGATGGGACATCAATTCGAGACCATGTTCTGAAGATGATGGGTTTTCTGAGCGTGATCGAGACTTTAGGTGGTCAACTTGATAGCGACTCTCAGATAGATATCATTCTGCAGAGCTTAACGACGAGCTTTGAGTCATTCCATCTCAACTACATCATGAATAAAAATGATTATACCTTGACGGAATTACTGGCTGAGCTCCAAACGGTGAAAGCACTCATGAAAACCTTCCCTAAGACTGCATTGATGTATGCAGCTACTCCAACTTCTTCTAACAACCTTAAAAAGAATAAAAGTAAGAAGAAAGGAGAATCACTATCAGTCAAAAAGAAGAAATGAATTGGTGGTGTCTCGAAGAAGAAAAGGGAGGAAATTGGAAAGTGTTTCAAGTGCAGTGAGAAAGAACATTGAAAATCAGATTGTCCACTTCACAAGAAGTCGGTGAACGGTCAATGTACGTCTACAACTTTAGTGGTTACATCATGTTATATGGCTAGTTCTGTCCACTCTAGGGTAGTAGATACATGAGCCACTGACCATATTTGTTGTGACTTGCATGCACTCGTGCGATCAAGGTCGCTTAGAGACGGAGAGATTTTCATCTCCTAGGGCGACGCTACAAGAGTGGCGGCCGTTGCAGTGGGAGATGTGGAGCTGTAGTTTACTTCTTCTGTTTTAGTTTTACATGATGTTTTACTCGTACCCAGTTTTAGAAAGAACCTTGTTTCAGTTTCTAAACTTGTTTTGGATGGATAATTTGTTTCTTTTTATGATTATGTTGTTATCAAGAAGAGAGACTTGTTTATTTGTTCGGATACTTTTGTAAACAATTTGTGTACTATCTCCGTAAAACCCAAACAACAAACTAATACGAATCTTAACTTATCTGATGACTCCAAGAAGAGAAGAGCTTTTTATCTTTCGTCGACTGATACATATCTGTGACACTTAAGACTTCGACAAATTAACCTTTGGAGGATTCAAAAGTTAGTGGAACATGGGCCCTTGGATAAACTACAAGTACAGCTATACCCGACTTGTGAATCCTGCTTGGAAAGAAAAATGACCAAGAGACCTTTCAAGGTCAAAGGAAACAGATCCAAAGATGTGTTGGATATCACCCCGACGTTTGTGGTCCAATGTCGACCCAGGCCAGAGGTGGCACACATTATTTTATCACTTTCATTGATGATTACTCCAAGTGTGGATATGTCTACTTGATGCACCACAAGTCGGATTCCTTTCAGAAATTTAAGAAATTCAGGGCACTTGTGGAGAATCGTCAAAAAAAGACTATCAAGTGTCTGCGTTCTGATCGCGGAGGCGAATACCTCAGCGCTGATTTTTTAAACAATTTATTGGAAGCGGGGATTCAATCCAAGTTAACTGCACCGGGAACTCGCCAGCAAAATGGTGCAACAGAAAGACGGAACATAACGTTTATGGAGATGGTGAGATCAATGATGAGTTACGCAGAGTTACCAATTTTGTTTGGGAGATATGCTCTAAAAATGACAGTTTACACATTGAATTTGGTGCTATCCGAGTCGGTCCCTAAGACACCTATTAAGCTGTGGACCGGGCTCCAGCACAGTTTAAGACACCTCAAGGTTGTCCAGCACACGTGCTAAAAAAAGATGCCGACAAGCTAGCACCTCGTACTAACTTGTGTCTGTTCGTAGGCTATCCTAGAGAAACGAAAGAGTTGGGGTTTTATAGTCTTTGAGTTCGGTCGTGATTAGCACCCATGCTCGATTTCTAGAGGAAGACTATGTGAACAACCACAAGTCCAGAAGTGAGATAGTTCTCGAGGAAATGAGAATTATAGCTAGTCCAAATTCACAAGAAACACAACCACCACCAACACCAACTCAAACACTTGTAACACCTGTAGTGGAGCCTCGTCATAGTGGGAGGTTGTTCGCCAATCCGATCGATTCATTGGAGTGGGAGATTCACTTGACTCAATCCCAGGCCTAAACGAATCGGACCCATGGAACTTCAATGAAGCGGTCCAAGATAATGATTGTCACCTCTGGAAAGAGGCAATGGAGTCTGAGATGCAATCCATGGTAGACAAAGGAGTATACGAGCTAGTTGATTTACCCGAAAGCTGCAAGGCCATTGTGAGTAAATGAGTCTTCAAGCAGAAACGAGGACCTGATGGAAATGTCATTGTCTTCAAAGATAGACAAGTGGAAAAATGCTACACTCAAAAGGAATGTATCGATTACGATGAGACCTTCTCACCAGTAGCCATGCTCAAGTCTATCCGTATACTCTTGTCAGTTGCTGCACATATGGATTGAGAAATATGGCAAATGAATGTCAAGACAGCTTTCCTAAATGAAAGTCTTGAAGAAAACATCCATATGCAACAACCCGAGGGCTATGCAGTTCAAGGAAATGAAAACATGGTGTGGAAGCTTTAAGAAGTTCATCTATGGACTTAAGCAAGTCTCACTATCATGGAACCTTTGTTTGGATCAGATTATCAAGTCTTATGGATTTGATCAGTGCCCTGATAAAAGCTGTGTGTACAAGAAATGTGAGGGTAAGGCAGTTGTTTTCTTGGTGCTATACGTAGATGACATTTTCTTGATCAGAAGTGTCAAGAAGATGGTTTCAGACGTTAGAGCATACATGTCCAATCAATTCGATATGAAGGATATGGGAGAAGCAGGACACATTCTCGGGATCAAGGTCATACCTGACCGACAAAAGAGAATGTTGTGTCTATCTCAAGAATCTTATATCGAGACGGTTCTTAGACGCTTTAGCATGCAAGATTCCAAGAAGGGCTTCCTACCCTTTAGACATGGAATCGTTCTTTCTCAGGACATGTGTTCTAAGACACCTGATGAGATAGAGGAGATGAGACACATACTTTATGCATATGCAGTAGATAGTCTCATGTATGCTATGATGTGTACTAGACTAGATATCTCCTTTGTCGTAGGCATGGTAGCAAGATATCAGTCCAACCCTAGCAAAGGCCATTGGACAGCCGTAAATAACATATGCAAGTACCTTAAAAGGACTAAGGAGTATTGTTTGGTATATCAGGCTGATTCACTGTGCCCTTTGGGTTACACCGACTCTGACTTTCAGACAAATCGAGACTCAAGGAAATCTACCTCCAGGTATGTGTTTACTTTGGGAGGCAAAGCCGTGACATGAAGGAGTGTGAAGCAGAAATACATCGTAGACTCCACCATGGAAGCTGAGTATGTGGCCGCGTCAGAGGCCGCAAAGGAAGCAATTTGGCTCATAAGCTTTTTAATGGATATAGGTGTGATTCTGAGTATGCCTGCGAGTATCAAAGTTTATTATGATAACACTGCTACAGTGGCAAACTCTAAGGAACCACAAGCCCATAAAACAAGTAAACAAGTTGAGAGAAAATATCACATCATCCGTGATATAGTAAAGAGATACAACATTGTGGTGAAGAAGATAACATCGGAGGACACCTGGCAGATCCCTTCACAAAAAGCCTGAATGGGAAAATGTTTGAGTGGCACGAAGAGGGAATAGGCATACGACGTGTTATAGAACTGCTTTAGGTATAAGTGGAAGATTTTCTAGATGTGATGCGACACGGATTATATACTCTAAAGCATGTTTGAGTATAAGTGGGAGATTGATAGGGTTTGTACACCTCAAAGCATGCTTTGTGCATAGACTATGTATCAGACTTGTTTTCAATTTCATTTTAATGAGAATAAATGTTTCTATCATTGGTTTGTTATTTATTGTGTTTATATATTGAATTGCAAACAAGTCAATTTCCTATAATTGTAGACTGTTTAGTGGATCCATGATCACGGAAGGTTACACGGTCTGTGCTTCTTTGTAGGAAAAAGCTCACAATCTAGACAGACTTAGAAAGTCTAGTCGGTAAAGGTTGTAGTATCATTTGATGCGAGAGCTGACCTTAGCCCGCAGAATGATATCAATATGTATAAGCTGACACACATGTTTTGCGTATACATATTGAGAGGTTTCAAAGTGAGATAAGTTCTATGTGCTGCTGCTAAGAAACGAGGTCTCATAAATTAGTTATTTCTTAATCTATGATGATGACATTAGTATACACGACTGATTATACGCTGCTTTGATTCATTTATACTTGCGGATTTTTCGTAACCCCATATAGTAATGTTTTGGGCTGTAGTGATTGGTTTAGCGAGAAGTACTCGACTGTCAGTCGCACAGAATCACGTCTCGGTGATACGAGTTGATTAAATCCACGTGAGGTGTTCAGAAAGGTTTGTTGCATAAGAAACCCGGCCTGTTGGAATTTATTCCATATGAAATAATCAAAGTCTGAACCGGAACACTCACGAATAAATTAATTAATTAATTTTGAGTTGTCAGCAAGCTCAATTAATTAATGAATTTAGTAAATCTTAAACGCGAGAAATAATTAATGATAAAATGGTTACATCCGTAATTTGAATGGATGAAGATAAGTTCAATATTTATCCTATAGTGGAGTCGGTAAATATTTATAATAGAACTACACTTTATTACATTTCCATAGAGTAATTAATTTGAGAATTAAATTAACTTAATAAAATAATTAATTTAAGTGTAAGTTTGACCAAGACAATTAATTAAATTTAATTGGGTCAAAATGACTTGGAAATTAATTAAATTAAGTTGTGGATTTGACTTGGTCAAATTAATTTTGAATTATTCAAATTCAAATTGATTTGAATAATAGATGGAATTGTAGAGAGATAAAAGTGGGATTTTAGTTCTATTATTTCGGATCCTATCCATTTATCTCAGAAACTCTAATCTAGCCCAAAATATCTATAAATAGAGAATAGAGGAGTGGCCGATTTCTACAAGTCATAGACCTATAAAAATCGGCCAAGAGAGATAAAATTCTCTCTCAATTTTCGAAAATTTAAGATCACTCAAAGCTCCAAATTGTTTTTTTTTTCTCTCTTAAAAGCTTGATAGATTATTGCCCACACAATAATCAAGTAGTAGATTGAGAATAGGTTAGAGGTTTCCAAGGTTGGATTGAAGGAGATAAAGGAAGGAGATCAAGGAGATTCATTGGAGTGGATTGAGGTTGTTGACGACTCAATTCGTCTCTCCGCAAGCGAAAGACTAGCTAAGGAGAAAGGATAAAATTAGAATTTCGCTTTTATATTCTCTTATGTGGTATTAATTTTTATACAATTAATTATGTATGCTATATATTAAACATGTGGATTCTGCGGAATAACGAGCACCTCATACTGGTTCTGTCACCAGCCTGGTCAGTACCTACACAGGCCCTTTTTTCCAAGAAATTATAGATAAATATAATTTATTCTTTTTTGAAAACAAAAGACTTTTATTATATATTATAATTATACTCAATTGAATATTTTATATTTAAGGAACGATAAAAAAAGGAATACTATAGTATTTTCTTGTTCTATTTTATCTTTACTCGAACTAAAAAATATATCTACTCTTCCACAATATATTTTTCGTGTTATTATTTTAATGGTTTTTGATCTATATCTAAACTTCTCCAGCGAAAACTTTAGTTATTTAATTATAATTTAAATTAATATTTTTTAGATCTATTTGAGTAAAAGTTCAGCATGTTCATTCTAATTGTTAGGAACCTTTTTTATGTTGACAAAGTTGTTACTTTTGGTTTTAATGATGCTTGCGAAACCATTATAGTGTTGAGATGTTTGATTCATTATGTATGTCTATTATGTGTTATGTGATGCTTAGGATTTATAGTTTAGTGTGTCTAGCATATTTAGATTTGTACAAAATACTAAATGTAAAAGGCATAGATCGTGTCAATAGTTAGTGTTTAGCTCGTTTTTGGTGTGTTTTTAGTTTATGTTTAGTTGTGTTTAGTTTTTAGTTTGATTTGATTTTGTGTCTCTTTAGTTCGTGTTTACGCTGATTTTGTTGCACTTGTGTTGGATGTAGCATGACAAGAAGAGAAGTTGATCGGAGTTTAAATGATGTCAAAAATGCTGAAGATGCTAAGTTGAACGAAGCTGAGAAAACCAGACGGGATCTTGTTAGGAGTTACGGGCAAAAGACGAGAGGAGAAAGAACGCGAGAGCATGGCCATGTGCAAAATTGTGATGTCTTGCGCAACAATTTTATTTTGGCTCGTTCTCCTTCGTTATAAATCCGAATTTGGATTCGTTTGCGGCTACAGATTCCTATCAAGACGAGCTTCAATTCTGTGTTTTCAAAAATTTTGTATTTTGTATAGGCCAGTGGTCTCTGGGCTTGTGTTGCAGCAACGAACAGAGAGTGCAAGCCAACGACCGCTGGCTGGCAGTTATTGGCAGGTTTTTAAAGCCTTTTCCAGGCCAATTTGAAGGGAACTTCCATCTCTCTCAAAAAGAGAATCGAACTTGTAATCTTAGAACTCTAGTTTAGCACTTTTACTTGTATTTCAACCTTGGAAAAGCGGATTAAGGTGGAGATTGATTACTTCTTCCCATAAGTGTAGTCATCAGTAAGTTCTTGTTGTTGAGTTCTTAGTTTATGATTCTGTTTTGGGTTGAGTAGTTGATCTCCACTAGTTGTTGAAATTCTTATTCGATCGTTGTTTGAATTCGTGCTTGTTGTTTGAATTCGTGCTTATTGAATTGTGCCGATTGATCACCGTTACAATTTGTTAGACGCGGAGTGAGGTCATGAGACGATCTTTGTGTCAGATCGAGATCCAATCAATTTCGATTATAATCGAAGGCGTAGTAATCGAGTGTGTTCTTATTTAACTAGGATTCCTAATAGTGTGGATAAATATGGAAGTCGTAGCCATGATCTAATTATCAATGTGAAATTTCTTGATTAGCTAGCTTTTTGGAATTCTAGATAAGCATGTGAATGCATGTATTAATCATATCATGTGATGATTGAATCTAGTGTTCAGCTTCTAGAGCCTTAATTCCGGATTTCCATTATTTAAATTGATGTTGATTAGTTAGCTTAGTTAATCATAAGTATGCTAATTGATTAGAATGTTTAGGACTTGTTGTTAAAATCTATAGCTCTTGAATTAGGAAGCTCTGCTAAGCCTTCCTAGAGATACGACTAGGGTCAACTTACTATGTATTATAGGCCTCATTTAATTGCGAGAACTTAGACACACGTTTTAGGTTGAACAGATAGTCTTCTGTGTTCTTCATAGCAGATCAACAAACATGTAAAAATAAGTTAATGATATAATAACTTAGTCTATAGAGCTTGATCTTATTTTGTTTGCATTAGAGCATATCATCAATCTGTAAGGACAGATCGTGAGTCACGATCTGTGACATAGGATCATGATGCTGCAAAAAATTAAGTCAAAATGTAAAGATAGAACGTAAGTAACGATATGTCTATAGGACTTAATTCATGTTCTGTCTAGACTTAGTCTTAGAGCATTCATAACACAGAAACATGGATGGAGAGAACATAACATATGATCAACACATCACGTGGTGATGCAGAACAACTCACTACCCAGAAGACGAGGTCACTTCACAAAAGACCAGAGGACGGAACGAGGATATGAGAGCAAAAAATGATTCCAACAGAACTCAGCAGATCTCAGATTGAGAGGCGGTTCAAGAAGCAGAACACGAGAGTATCAATCTGTATCTAAGAGATTGATCAACAGACAAACTCAAGATTTATCTAACAGATCTTACGTAGGAGAACAACTTAGACATATATTGTTAGTTCTTAGTTAGTATGCAGATCACAATGTAAATGAACAAAACGTGAGTCACGTTCTGGTCCAATCTTAATATGTACTAGACTTAAAATAGTTAAGATGTTGAATGGTAAAGAAGTAGAACATGAGTCATGTTCTGTATCTATAGAGCATCTACCTTAGACTAATTTTGGAGGACATGCAAGACAGAATGAAGGAGTCATTCTACATATGACACAGAACGTAGGAAACGTTCTGTCCAGATACTGTGTATCAGACATATCCAAAGATGTTCTGTCTACCAACAGAACGTCACACGAGCTGCTCAGCACAGATTGGAGGAAGCTACAGATCTACCTAAATGGATCACAGCTAATATGTCCATGCCACGTCAGACGACACGACAAATGACGCATAGGACATACTCCAACGGATAGATTTACAATCAGCAAACCAATAGTCAAAAGCACTATTAATGCTCTCTGTAAAAGTTGCACGACTTCAATGGCTATAATTCATTACTGCCATTAAATACACCACGCCTTCCAAAAAGTCAAGTGAGAGAAGAAATGACACTGCGCGGAATAGTGAATTTATGAGAGTGAAATAAAATAGTGGAATGTGAGTGGGTAAGAAAATCGATGCACACAGAGATTCCCAGCAAATAAGCTTCAAGGCTGCAAGATTCTCTCCAACATTCTCAATCAACACCAACATGATAATAAATACTCTATCAAGTGTTGTAACTTAGTAGAGAATCACAACCATATTTATGAGAATCTCACTCACTGGAACTTACAATAGTAAAAAGCCTTATCAGCCATAGTTCTAGTATCCTTCTCAGTCCCAAAATTGTGAAGGAAGTCTAAATACAAACCCCCACCCAGATCTCGTACTCAGCGAGTTTAAATAAATGAGTTGTAATCTCGTCCTCAACGAGTATAAATAAGAAGAGTGAACTCGTACTCAATGAGGATAAAGAATTGATGAATCCAAGATTAAGGGATTCAACGATCTAGCTTGATCGTTCGTGGATGTAGGGGTGTTACCCGAACCACGTTAAAATGTGTGTTCTTTACTTTCTGCATTGCATTATTTGATTTTGCATTCTCACTTCACCAGCGAGCAGATCACAATCTGCGAGTTGTGCACTTGAATTAATCTTTTAAAGAACACTCGACTTTAATAACAAAATATTTTCTAAGTATAGAACAGAATAATATAATCACAACTTCTGCACACAATCTGTATCAAGACAGACATTCTGGTAAGCTTTAGAAAACTATTAGTCGTTCTGCTCCTTATACAGATTACTCTCATTCTGTGTCGAGAATCATACTTGGATAGATTCATTTTCTCTATTTTGGAGGGGTGTTTTGTCACTCTATATAGCTCTCTGTCCAGCACATAACATTACAAAAAAAAGGTGTTCTGGCGACGGAAAAATTCGTCTTTAGCATAGGAAATCCGTCGTCTCGGGAGTCTAGCGACGGACTGACTACAGAATTTTTGCGTCTGTATTTCGTTCGTCGTTAGCCCAACGGACGACGGAAAAGACAGTCCGTCGTTAGCTAACGACAGACTGACGACGGATTTTATCCGTCGTCAGCGTTGCCCGGTGACCGTTGACGGTGTTGAAAAACTAACGACGGATATAATCCGTCGTTAGTGGCGACGGACTGCAGTCCGTCGTTAGGTATATATATTTTTTATTTTAATAATTAATTTTATTTTTTTATTATTCATTACCTAAAACGTGTCACAACAAACAATACAAATTTAATCCAACATTGAACAATAATTTAAAATTGAACCAATCAAATGAAATTCAAAATGAACGCGGATTTCATATAATGAAAAAAATAAAATAATGTATCAGTAACATCCCACGACAAACCATATAATAAAAAAATAGTAAAGTGTATCAGTAGCATCTACGAATCATAATCATCATCAGGAGGAAAATGGGGAGGGGCATCAGACGGGGGAGGCTGATAAGAGGGAAAGGAGGGTGCACTACCTCCTCCCTGCTGCTGAGACATCCACCGCATCACCTCGGCGTACTGAGTCTGCATGAACGCCATCTGCTCAGCCAATCTCTGTTGCTCAGCAAGGTACTCACAGCGCTCGCAATCCTGCTCCTCAACTCGGCGCCGTAGCTCCTCAACCTCGTCTCTGGATGCTCGTGATGTGGACGAGGATCCCCCAAATCTGGATGGTCTCAAGGCCTTCGCCGCGCCTCCCGTGCCGAACATCCTCTTCTTCTTGTCCGGGCTGCCAAGAACCTCCAGATACAGCTCGTTTATGTCGACTGCATCGTGGTCCCCCTCGGGTAGCTGGGCCCATTCCTCGTCAGCACGGCGAAACACCTCAGTCTCAATGTAAACGAGAAATGAACATTTGTTAGTATACATATTATAAATATTGAAAATCTAATATATATATATATATATATATATATATATATATATATTCTTTTGAAATTAAAACTTACCGCTATCGCATCAGATTTCGGATCGGTGTATGTCCCGTCCGCGTATCGATGCTCATCCAGAAAGGAGTCGAACATGCACTCAATCGGAGCTACTCCCCTCTCACGACCCTATGCATCAAATCACAATGGAGTTGTGTCATTGAAACATGTGTATATGAATTAAAGTTGTAACACATAATTATAATTATTATTTAAAGTATATTATTACCTTTTCCTCAGCTCGTTGCATGACCGACTTGGACCCTCCCCTATGCTTGATAGGACCAGTACCCGGTCCTTGAGGCTCAGACATCCGGTTGCGCCTCGCTGCCTGGGATTTGGACACAACATCATCCCGGGACCAGTAAGCGAGCCAACCCATCCACACATCATCAGTCCACCACCCAGGCTTCCCACCTTTGGGTGGCGGATCATTCCTCCTACTCTTTATCCCGCAGATATAATCCTTATATCTCTCCCGAATCTTGGCATCGAGTGCCGGTTCCCAAGTAAATTTTTTCTAGCATTGAAAATGTATGTTAGAAATTATAGTTATAAGTTACAATTAAGAATGAATTTGAAAGTTTTAGTAAATTTTCGAACCTTAAACTCCTCCCAATATCGCTGTCTCACGTCCTCAAGCGTGAGCTTCCAACTGTATCCAGTCGGGTTGGGAACTATCTTAAATAGTTCCCAAATGTAATCTGTCGGGTCGGCATGCGGGTAAAATCCCCTACATAAGTAATTTTAGATTGATTTATGTTAGATTTTTGAATAACTAATTAAATAATTGTCAAAATTGAAGTCTGTGATTGCATTTACGTAACCCAGCTCACTCACAGATAGAACAAAGTCACCTGTGGGTCTACGCTCTCTCTGACCATCAGTGTCAGAGCCAGATGACGGACCGCCGATGTGTATGCCACCAATATGGTGGCTCAGACCGGTCCCGGACTCATATCCAGACGATGAGCCCGGGGAACTACCCCTACCAACGGATAAATGTGATCGTCGTGAACCCCTACCACGAGGAGTCCCCACATCATCTCGTGGTGAACCGCGCCGACTGTAAGACATCTATTATGTTGAAAATAAATAAATAAATAAGAATCATTATAGACAAATGACGTATACGTAGAAGGTTTATATTGAACATATAACAAGTTGCATTTATAATTAATAATGTAAAATTTGAATGTGTTAAGTTTTCTACACAAAGTGTTAATCTTCGTCCTCTACATCGTTATCATTTTCATCTTCCCCATCCTCATCTACATAGTCATCCTCCTCATCTTCATCTTCTTCTTCGTCATCTAAAGCTTCATCCTCTTCAACTTCATCATCCTCGTCATCTTCTTCTTCTATTTCGAGGACATTATCAGAGTCTTGGTGGTCATCATCATCTTCAATTTCTACATGTTCACCGTCTCGGTGAACTGATGTAATATCATCTACATCTACAGTAGTTACCACATGAGCGTCATCATCCTCCTGAAACGGTGACTCCAACGTAGACACATCCGCTCGAGACTCATCGATAGTGGCCCTTGCCTTTATAGAACAAGCTTTCCACCATTCTCTACACTGTTGGTTCATACTCGGATATGAACAGTAATACACTTGTGTAGCTTGAATGGCTAATACAAATGGTTCATATTTTCTAAGTCTGCGCGTATTGTTCCTACTTATTTTTAAACTGTAGTACGTGGCGTTGTTTAGACTAGACCCACTGTCCGATAAAGGGACTCAGTATCGGGCACGAGGAATTTTTCCAGCCAATATACTTCCAATTTATAATTAAATAGCTCGCAAGAGAACGAGTTCGATGTATATTAATAAGTTAACCCTAAGTCGTATTCTCAAGGAAGGCTAAACAGGGCTTTATTTATGTTGCAGAACAAAAAGCAATTAAAAAGAAAGGGTTTTGGATTTTTAATCTAATTAATCTATCTAGGCGAAAATTAATAAAGCAATTAAATTCTAAATCTAAGAACGAAGGATTAAAGAAACTGAATTTAAACATTCCTTGAATTGATTAATTAACGTAATTGAAAGATTTGTATTAATGGATTTGAAATTAATCAAGAAAAGGACGGAAAGAAAATAATTCATAAAGCAATAAATAAAGCAGTAAAAGAACTCACTGATTGAAAAAGTAAACAATGCATTAAAATACTCCGGGTTTGAATCACGAACGAATCCACAATGAATTTGAAGAACGAACAAGGAATAAAAATCTAGACGAAAGTGTTTTCTCTTGTGGTCTAAACCCTAGACTAGAAAATAAAAACGTGAAGTAGTCGTCC
>JAPKLX010000048.1:1024696-1039244 GCA_026898415.1 Leonotis leonurus
ATGGAAAATCTTCACTCCTTTTTCACGCTTTTTCGTCTCGTTTCTCTATTCGAGTCTTGCTACTCCGTTTTTGTCGATCATAACTTACAATGCATCATATAGAAGACCAAAGCATCAATCCAAACAACAATAATCAACATTATGAATCTAAAATGCGAGAGAAACGAGACCAAAAATGGATAAAACACGTATGATTTACAGACACTAATTTGAACTGAATATCAACCCTTGTACCAGCCGGAGAGGTGTCGAACCAGTCACACTTGAATAGAACGACCTTTTTGTTGTATAATCCTGGGTATGTGAGCTCGCACACTTCGACTAATTGTCCAAAAAATCTGTCTGACTCGAGTCCCCATAGTTACCCGCTTTTATGCACACACCACTACTCATAGTTGCTTTGTGAGTTCCATGTGATAGCGTGTGAAATTTGTAACCATTCACCAAATAACCATGATATGATGTAATCATTGGTGAAGGTCCACGTGCAATGTCCCACATAACAGGATCAGTTACAAAATTTTGTACCTACATCACACACAAGTTTATGGACTTCCAAGTTATGGAGTTGTATGTCCCTTATATAGTACTTAATTAAATAATTTCAAGTAGTTTAGTGAAAATTTGACCCACATAGGAGCAAAACCATTCAGAAAATTCTGTAGACATTTTCTTGTCAATGTCCATGTCAGTTATCCATGGATTTGAGTGTCTGAGATGTGATTCGTATTTCCTTCATAGAAAAGTACATATTAGTTTATAAAAACCACACATTGCATTAAATAGTCGTATAATTTGATTTGTAAAAGATTACTTGATATATGGATCGATCTCCATGCAATTATGGAGTACATATAGATGCGCAGCTCTGTATTCCCTTGGATCCAACGATCTTTTCGTTGTCTTTCCAAAACCAGTTCCAGCAAGTTTGAATACAGAAGGCAAGTCTGATTGATCTTCTACCCCACTAGTAGAACATCCTCCAACGTAGTTGCGAGGCACCTCTCTATGTTTCGTACTGACATGATCCTCAAAATAATAGGAACAGAAAGCAGTGGCTTCCTCCACTAAGTATGCATTACATATCGATCCATCAACGTTTGCTTTGTTCTTTACATTATTTTTCAGTTTTCTTAAATATCTGTATTGAAATGATTCATTTAGAAAACATAACAATAGTTAAAATTGACAAAATATTAAACACAATTGATTCAGTTTGAAGTACCTCTCAAATGGGTACATCCATCGATATTGGACTGGTCCTCCATCTCTTGCCTCGTCAGCTAGATGGATAGGCAAATGTTCCATTGAGTCGAAGAAGCTTGGTGGAAATATGCGTTCAAGCTTACACAAAATCAATGAGATATTATTGTTAAGTGTCTCCATGTCGTCAGTCTTTATGTTTCGTGATGTCAAATCACGAAAGAATAGACACAACTCAGTTATGGACTTCCAAACAGCTTGTGGGAGTAGTTCTCGAAATGCAATGGGTAGTATGCGCTGCATGAAAACGTGACAGTCGTGGCTCTTCATCCCAAACATCTTAAGTTTACTCATGTC
Source organism: Leonotis leonurus (assembly GCA_026898415.1). Taxonomy (NCBI): domain Eukaryota; kingdom Viridiplantae; phylum Streptophyta; class Magnoliopsida; order Lamiales; family Lamiaceae; genus Leonotis; species Leonotis leonurus. The sequence continues at coordinate 1,026,257 of JAPKLX010000048.1, forward strand.
TAGACATCTACCCATATTTGAGACGTAACCGTCAGGAAACTTAAGGGCTTTCACCCACTCACACAAGACTTTTCTATCCTTTTTGTCAAGTGTATAGCATGCCTTAGGATATTTATTTGTATACTGGTCACGCATCAACTGGGGTCTATGACAATAGAGGTTGAGTTCCTCCCTAGACATTGCCGTGTCTTTTGTCTTGCCTTGGACATTCATAACAGTATTAAAAATGTTGTCAAACACATTCTTTTCAATATGCATAACATCTAAATTGTGTCGAATGAGCAGAGAACTCCAATACGGAAGGTCCCAAAAGATGCTCTTTTTCCGCCATCCAGTGGTAACTTGTCTTAAGATGCGCTTGTTATTATCATCATAATCTTCGGTTACCTTTACTAGTCCCAAATCTTCAATCTGATAAAGTATCTCTTCCCCTAATCTCCTCTCTAGAGGATCATCTGCAACAATCTTATTCTTTCTAAATGCCCTCCTATTTCTCCTGAACTGGTGATTGTAAGATAGGAACTTGCGATGTGTATCAAACCATGACTGCTTCCGGCTATGTGTTAAGGAGAATGCTTCTGTTTGTTCCATGCATCGAGGACAAGCTAATCTTCCAGCTGTACTCCAACCAGACAACATCGAGTACGCTGGAAAATCACTAATGGTCCACATCAATGCTGCGTGCATCTGGAAGTTTTGTTTTCTTGAAACGTCATAAGTATGGGCACCTACTGTCCACAATTGATTGAGTTCAGATATAAGTGGCTGTAGGTACACATCTATCTTATCTTTTGGATTTCTTGGACCAGGAACAAGCATTGTGAGAAATATGTGCTGTTCTTTCATGCACAACCACGGAGGTAAGTTATAAGGAGTAAGGATAACAGGCCAGGATGAGTACTGTTGTCCCGATTGACCGTATGGTTGAAAACCATCTGTTGACAGTCCTAATCGTATATTCCGTGGCTCCGCTGCAAAACCCGGGTAAGTCACATTAAAGTGCTTCCACACCGGAGAATCTGCAGGATGGCGCATAACACCATCATCAGCTGAGGTTGAATGCCAGATCATGTCGCCGGTTGTAGCTTTAGATGCATACAACCTTTGTAAACGAGGTGTTAAAGGGAAGTAGTACATCTTCTTAAAGGACACTTGTTTACGTCCCCGACTCCTATCTTTGTATCGGCTTTTATTGCAAAATTTGCAATTCACAAGATGGGAATCCCCCTCCCAATAGATCATGCAATGATTCCTACACGAATCTATCTTTTCTACATGTAAACCCATTGCCCGTAGCAATTTCTATGTGCTGTAGTAATTCATGGGCACTTTGTGGTGATCTGGGAATGCCTCATTCAATAACACACACATCTCGTTGAAATATTTTTGTGGCATCCCAGAATGGGCCTTCAAAATCATAAGACGAGCCACAAAAGACAACTGAGTGTGGTTCTTACACCCAGGGTATAACTCTTGATCGGCAGCGTCCAACAACTCATACAACAACTTTGCTGTAGCGTTTGGATCTTCCTCTGTGTCTGGGTTGTTAAAATTGGGACCGCCGAGATCATGAACCATCTCGTAGTATGTCCCGTATTCTTCTTCGGGTTCGACATCTACGTCGACACGTGTTTCTTGAGCATATGAAGGTATTTCATTTTCACCATGAAACCTCCAGATCTCGTAACCCCGTGTGAAACCCTTTTTAGCGAGATGAAGCTGTACAACATCTGTACTTCTAAAGTATATATTCTTACACTTCACACACGGACACTTGATTTTTTCTCCATCCATTAACTGAGGCTGACTACTTGTAAATCTTAAGAACTCATCAAGCCCAGCAAGGAAGTGTGGATTAAATCCCCCATTTGGAAGTAAACGCAGATACATCCAATCTCGACTCATTTTTATAACCCTAATTAATCTTAATAAGTATTCACATAGTAAAATAAAGATTCATTAGTTACGGAGAGGGCAAGAATATATTAGTGGTCTATTAAATTAGACATTTAAATGAAGATTGCACATGTGTAAACATAGACTCACTTAGGAAAGTGTTAAATGAGAGTTGAATTATTTGAAGTTAAATAGAGGGAGAGAGGGAGAGAATTATAAGTTGATTTGGAGTAGAATAGTGGACGACAATAGAGGGCGAGAATTATGAAAATTATGGTTCCAGGTTGAGAATTATGGTTTGCCGGCGAATATTATAAGTTCATTTGCAATTGATTGCATTTGGTTATTTTTGGTCATTTAATTTGGTCATTTTTGGTGATTTGCAGTTGATTGCATCCAAATTAATATCCCATATCACTAAATCTAATAAAAACAGCCAGCTGACATAATCATGAAAATATCCCAACATACATTTCATGATCAAAACATTCGAACATAATAATTAAAATATCACAACACATGCATCTCATCAAACCACCACAACATAATATTACACATATTGGGAGAAGATCCTTAAGACGTAATCAAAATCTATCCCGAAGGGAGAAGATCCTTAAGAAATTAATTACGTCTATCCCAATGTCATAAATCCTCCATTTCGTTATACTATATTACCAAAATTAAGAAATTAGAAACAATCAACTATAAACTAATTAACCTACATTATATGTTTGTGTCAATTAAAATAATAATTTAAATTAAACAATAAATTCACTCATTATGAAATTAAACAGACTTAGAGAAAATATGAACAAAGCTTAATTAGTCTAAATTAATCTAAATTATTTGGGTGTAAATTAGTATAATTAACCTACACAATTAACTAACATGATTAATCAAATTAATTACAGAGGCAAATTAACTAATTCATTATAAATGCTAAATAATCTAAAAATTACCTAATAAATTTAAATAATTAACCTAAGTAATTAAATAAGTACATTATTATAATTTAATTACCTTTCACCGAAGTAGGGAGTGCCGGAGCGGCAGAAGGCGGCTCGAAAAGGCTTAGAGAGGAGTCGGGCAGCGACAGGCGTAATTAAATAAACCCTAATAAAACAATTTAAACTAATTAATCAACAATTTAAACTAAGATATAATAATTTACATCAAGTACACAAATCCGTCAATTATCTTTAACACTAACACTAACTAAACTGATTTATTTATTATGGATTAATTACAATAATTAGAATAAAAAAAATTCAAATTAGTGAATTAACTAAAGTAATTAACACTAATTTGTTAAAGATTAATTAATTAATTATCCTTAACCCTAAGTAATTTAGAAAATATTTTATTCAATTATTCAATTAACTAAACTATAAACTAATTTATTCATTTAAACAAATTAAAATTAATCAATTATCCTAATAAACTCTACAAACAAGTAATAAATCAACAAATTCAATAGTTAAATATAATTCAACTAATTAAATCAATTTATATCAAATTAACAAATTAGATATATATATTAACAAATTAAATAATTAAACCTTAAGTAAATAGCATAAATAAAATACCCTAACAATATCCTAATTAACATAACTCAACCTACTATAATTAATAAAATACCCTAATTAATTCAACTTAATTAGTTAATTATGTATAATTATCACATAACCTAATTAAAAATAATTATAAAAAATAACAATAATTATAAAATAGTTAGTTAACATACAATTAACATACCATTAACATACAATTAACAAAAGAAATTATAAGAAATAACAATAATTATAAAAACATTATCAAAAATTAACAAATTAACAATAATTAAAAAAAAAAAAAACTGGAATTACTTACCTGAAGAGGGCAGCGACGGGGAGGGCGTCGGGCAGCGTCGGCAGCGGCGCGAAGAGGCGGCGACGGCCGAAGCAGGGCGGGGGAGGGGCGGTAGCGGCGCATGGGCGGAGGAACACTTCAAACAGGTGGAAAATTTAAAAAAAAAAGATAGAAATAGAAAGAGGGGAAGGAAAATGGAAGGATTCGACTTACATGGGAGTATTACGGCGGTGGGAACTCAAGATCGCCTTCAAATCGCCGGTGGGGGAGGGATTTAGGGTTGCAGCGACTGTTTTTCGCGAAAGGAGAGGGACGACTGATTTAAAGGGCTGGTCCGTCATTAAGTTTGACGCCATCATACGCGCCAAAAAACGGTCGCCAGTCCGTCGCCAGTGGACGACAGAAATCTATTCCGTCGTCCATTCCGTCGCCAGTTTAAGGTTTTTTTATAGTGTAAACTGACTCGACCTGTTACTCTAAGTAAAATGCGCGAAAAATTGTAGTGTGATGTATTCCCCTCTCCCCACCCATACACCACACCTACTCTAACCGGGACCCCAACACTAATGATTCTTTTATAATCCTATCTTGATTATGCTCAATTAACTTGCTCACCAAAAGGTTCATTTGTATACAATAATCATTGTAGCGGGTATAGTTTAGTGGTAAAATTGTGATTCGCTCTATTAACCCTTAATAGTTAAAAGGGTCTTTCGATTTTTCATATCTCGACAAAAAACTTTATTTCTTAAAAGGATGTAATCATTTACCTCTCAATGATACATTCAAGAAAAAATACAACTCGTGATTTGTATAACACTTCATAAATTGAAAAGTTGGATTATGAAATTGTATAACATAATTTCTGAATTGGACCAAAACTTCCAATTGAATAAGTATGAGTAAAGGATACATGACTAAAGACAAAAAGTCAACTTCTAATCGCAACTAAATCCTCCATTTTTTTCTTTCTTTCTAAAAAAAGAAATCAAACCAAAATAGCTATTCAGCGATGACTTTGGTTTACTAGAGACATCAGCGTAGTGTTTCGATGGAAACAAAATCATTTTCCTTAGGATCCTCAAAACTAGAAATAGACGACGAAATAACTAGAAAGATTGTTAAAATCACCTTCTCCTAGAAAGATCTTTTAGAAGCTAATTAATTTTGTCTGTATTTAATAAAAAGCTGACGTAAATGTTATGTGTATAATTTTATTCCTTTTTTTCACCTTTTAGATCTAAGAATTTACTAACTTTCAATAAAGGAGTTGAATTAAAAAGAAATTTTCATGTTTTATTTTGAATTAGAGAAGTGTAGAACATTGAATCGACATTGAGAATAACCCCTAGTCTTCCAAGCTAACGATGCGGGTTCAATTCCTGCAACTTGCTTTTTTTTTCTCTTTTAAATAATAAAAATATTGTCGAATTCTATTCTAAAACATAAATAATTCATTATTTTTTAGTAGATGATATTATTTTTTGGAAGTTAAGTTTATTGAATTTTAAGTAAGAACATAATTCAACAAGAAATTTTTTTATCTGTCCAATTTCTAATGAATCAAGATAATCGTAAGTATAAATAGTCATTACTAGGTATTGCACCCGTGCTATGCACGGGTTTATAATCTATTTATAAATAATTTATAATATAGATACTTAAAGAAATTAAAAATATTGTAATCCAATTTTATTTGGTGGTTTTAAAACCGTAATCGATAGTACTCTTTTCAATTGTGACTATGTTGGGGACAATTCGGTTACAATTTCAAAATTTGATAACAGAATCAACGATTTGATACAATAACTTTGATTTATTTTACCTCATTCAATTTCTTATTTCATAAAGAGTAGTTTTTTTATTAATTTATAACAACACATTAAAATTAAAAAATAAGATAATATTACATAACTATTTAAACATATGTGTATATTGATAAAAAAATCATAATAAATATATTTGAACTCATTATTATTTATCGTTATATTTTGTTGTGAAATTCTAATTTTTTTTATATAATAATAAATATTTGACATAAATTTTATGTAACAGCGAATTAATAGAGTTGGTAAATTAATAGAGCTCCTAAATGAAATGACGATTTGTATTCCATTCTATGTTTCACTATTAAATTTAGTATTTAATTAATATTTATAATAATACATTAAAATTAATATATTTTAAAAAACTATACTCCTTTCGTCCCACTTATTTAAATTCATTTACTTTTCACATTGATATTAATATTTAGTTGTAATATTTTTTGAAGAACATGGTTTGTGCTTTATAATTTGCTAAATAAAGAAATGTGTCTAAATAAGTGAGACAGCTCAAAAAGAAAAATGTGTTTAAATAAGTGGGACAAAGTCAATATATGTTAGTGTTGAATTTATCAACAATACAAATTAATTATAATTATTAGTATTAAATATTAAAAACAATTATATACACTGATCAAATATGACAAGTTTTTAGTACTAAATAAAAGATTAAACTTAGATGTAAGAAAATAAAATTAGGAAAATATATTAGATAACATTGAAATTTTATAGTAAAAATAGATTGAGACACTATGTATAATTTATCTTCATGCATAATATTAAAACATACTATAAAGAGTATTCAACTTTATAATTAGGAACATTATAATTTTGTAAAATATATTATATGTATAAGAATATGTATACATATAATTATTTTCAATTTACTAATGTGTTATAATATTTTATATTAAATTTATATTTTATATAACATATATCAAATTAAATGTATTGTCGAGATCTTTAATTTAATATGCATAATATTGCAAATATTTTTACGAAGAAAATAAATAATTTTAGGAGAAATGTGTTATAGGAGAGAGAAAATAATCTATAAAGTTTTAAAAATTAATAAGCTAAACGCTAAATATAAACCAGATTCAGTTGTACATGTATATTATTAATGTTTATTTTTAAATTTAATAGTTGTATTATATTCAATTGGAATGCTTCCTGTTTTATATATATATAGATATGTCCTTGTTAGCTTTATCAAAATTTCAAGAAAATTGGCGTGCGTGTGTTGACCTTGTGCTAGTGAGGTTAATGCCAAGGCCAAGGTCTCGAGTTCGACTTCTCTGTGATGCGGCCATATAATTTAATGTTAAATTAATCCAATTTAAAAAAAATTCAAGAAAATTGTGGAAAAACTTCTAACTTTACAAATTGGACGTGTTCCAATTTCAACTGCGGACTACTTATTTCAATGACATTGATTATTGAGATAAATAGCTCACACACATAATTAACACATTGCAATTATTTGCACTTTTTTTCTCAAGCAAGCTGAAAGAAAAAAACAGAACATAAATATAGCAGAACGTAAACAGACATAAAGTTACCCAAACGAAAAGAAAATTAAAACTCAATCTCAAAGTACAAAGTACAAACTCCAATTCCCACTAAGCCCTTTCGAGGTATCTATCTATCTAGGGTTTCAGATGATCAATCAATGCTCGAATTGATTTAGCACGTTGCCGTAATTTGCAGTACAGAAGCACAATCCATGAGGAAATCGAGGAAAAGATCGCTAGATGAAGACTCTTCCTCTTCCTCATCGTCTAAAATCGACCCACATAGAAAACCCCATCACCACCGCTGTCACGATTCAAATTTTAGGTATTCCTACAATCAAGTCTCCCCAAATCGCGATTCCAGCCTCAACGTAATAGGTGAGTCATCTAATTTCGTTCCGCCCAGTGAAACACATTCTCTTCCACCGAAGTTGAAAATTTTGTGCGAAATCGTCGCCAAAACCCCAGCGGCGGATGTGGAGAGGGTTCTAGAAGATACTGGAATTACGGCTTCTTCTGAAGATGTGGAGGGGGTGCTTGTAATGTCTCATGGGTACCCGGGGTCGGCCGTCAAGTTCTTCCGGTGGGCGAGTTTACAGTTGAATTATAGGCATAGCGCTTATGCGTGGGATTTGATTGTCGATTTGTTGGGGAAGAATTCCTTGTTTGATGCAATGTGGGATGCTATCAAGTCCATGAGGAAAGAATCGTTGCTCTCTTCTGCTACTTTTAAGTATGTGTTTGTTAATTATGTGCTTGCTGATCGTGTACAGGATGCAATTTCAAGTTTTGAATCCATGGACCGATATGGCATTACGAGTGACGTTGCAGCGTTGAACTCCTTGCTCTCTGCAATTTGTAGGCTTGGCAAAACCCGAGTGGCAGAGGATTATTTTCGAGCTGCAAAGGAGAAGATCCGGGTTGATGCCGAGACATATGCGATACTACTTGAGGGTTGGGAGAGGGAGAGGGATGTGGGTAGAGCACGACATTGTTTCTTTGAAATGGTTGTTGATATCGGATGGGATAAGAGGAATACGCGTGCTTATGATGCGTTCTTGTGTACTTTGATCGAGGGTCCTGAAGGACGACATGAAGCGTTGAAGGATTTAACTGCAATGACAGAGAGGGGTTGTTACCCTGGCGTTAAGTTCCTTAAGTTAGCCATTGATGAATGTGTTCGTAAGAGTGATGTTAGCTTTGCTAGAGTAGTTTGGGATGTGGTCGTGGGGAAGAACATTTGCCTTCCCAATACAGCAATGTACAAATCATTGCTCTCATTGTATTGCAATGCAAAGGATTTCGATACAGCTTTGAAGTTATTAGATGAGATGGTTTATTATGGGGCATTTCCCGACTCTGAGACCTACGGTATACTTTTCCATTTCATGATCAAAAACAGACGGCTAAGAGAGGCTATTCCACTATTCAAGGAGATGGTGAAGAACGAGTTTGTGCCTATACAACAAGACTGCTCCACAGCAGTGGAGACATACTTAGCTTCCGGAGATCCCCATATGGGAATGAAGGTGTGGAGATGTATGATTAAAAATTATACTTCTGATTTGGATGAAACTGGTAACTTGTTGGTTGTGGGGCTTCGTGACATGAACCGGCTACCAGAAGCAGTGAAGCGTGCTGAGGATATGATCGAAAGGGGGATCAAATTGAACTCTGCCACACTTACCAAGTTAAAACAAAGCCTTTCTAAAGTAGGGAAGACACCTATCTATGAGGAACTTTTATGTAAGTGGAAGAGTCAGTAAGTAATTTGAGTATATGCTTGTTCAAATGGTTTTCTGAATATATTTATGGGCTTCCTCTATCTTGACATGCATGCTCGTTCTGATTATATGGTTGTGTTTAAATATAAATTTCTGTGGGAGTACAAGAAACATAATTACTTATTATCTCCTTTATTGAGTCCCATTTATAAACTAATCATGTAGGCGAATTTGTAGGGGGGGAAGGGAACAATATAAAGAGCTGCTTCAGAGCGTTACTGCTCTCTAAGTAGCCCTGCTGTGATATATTTATATGACAATTTGATACAATTTAGGTATTAATCACATCTGCTTTTAAGTTATCTCATCTGAAAATTGCAAGTGTACAAAGTCTTGGAGGAATATAAGCAGCGTCTGCTAAGTAAACCATATCATGCACAAAGAAATTTTAAGTTCTATTAGTGTCTTTGATTCACTTGAAAAGATGTGATGAAGATTTCAAATATTGGGTTTCCTGTGCGCTTATATTAACTTGTGCTTTTGGGGCTAGTCACTGCTTCACAAATTGTTGGGAATGATTGAGTTTAATTTAAATCTACTATTGACATTGATATATACTATGGGAAAATACAGTATTTCATGCATTTACCACTATATTGTCATGTAACGAGTTGGAATTGTTGTCATGTAAAAGAATTGAAAGGCAAGCTGCATTTTGCTTGTTTTAGTATAAATTGTCATTTATTTGTATTTCTATTTATATTAGTTCACTTTAGTATTAAGACTGCAATTATTTAGGACAAAAACCACTTTAATATTGAGAAGGTTTAAGTTATTATTTGTTTTAAAGAAATGCTTAAAAGTTATTAAAAGTTAAAACAACTATTTAGATGCGAAAAAATTAAAAAGATATCACTTAAAAGTAAAAAGTAAAATTTATTTAATTTAAAAATATAAGGTTAAATTTTAGCTGCTTTTACATGAAGAGATTATTCTTGCCATCGTATGCTAATGTGTTGTATGAAATAATATAAGCACGTAATAAAATGATGAAATAATATAAGCACGTAATAAAATGAGATAAAAAGTTAAAATATTTGTTTAAAAATAAAAGATAAAAATATTTAATTAAAAATAAAAGATTAAAAATATCACTTACATAAGTACGTGATGAGATTGATCATGTGCTAATATATTTTATTTTATATATATATATATATATAATTAAAATATAAAAAATCATTAAAATTAAAATATTTTATTCTTAATATTTTCTATACGTAAAAAATATTTATTGTACAAAAATATTAAATTAAAGAACAGTACATCACATAGACGGGTAAAATCCATCCACCCGACTGACAATAAAGAACCGGATTGAGTATTATTTTTATAGGTTCGAAAATTTTCGAGCAAGTTTAATTAGATTTTAAAATTTTAGAAAGTTCGATTTGAAAATTTTGACAGCTCTAATTACAACAATACGCCTTAAATATGCAATAATGAAGAACTCATCAAACTAAATAATAAATATGATGATAAATAGATAAAATATAATTATCTCATACATATGATATAAATTATAATAGTGTGTTATAGGTTAAGTGTCTACTTTTGTAGCAAAAAATAAAAAATACTCACCTTGTAAATAATATATGAAAAGTGCTCATTTTTTGTGTAAATTACCTAAAATACCCTTAGTTAAAGTTAGATTTACATCTTATTTAAGAATTATAAAAAAACTTGTAATATGTTAAAAATTATACACATCCAATTCAATTAAACAAGAATTATACACACCCGACACCCCACATAATTATTATTTATGCATGAATCGAGTTGGTTTTGTTTAAATATGACCGAGTTTTATTTTAACTAAGTTTTCGATTTTGTGTATATTCCTAATTTTTTATGTATAAATATGACCGAGTTTTATACATTAAAATTATGTTTTTATTAAATTCAATTCAATTAAATCAAATATTAAATAAAAAATACCACAAAAAATATAACATGCTTTCATAAAAAAATAATGTATCATACAATCACAACAATATAATTCATAAATCTCACACAAATTAAAAAACTACAATTTGACAACATTTGACCAAAATCTAGTCGGTTAATGCATGATATATAAACCAACCGGGTCTGTTTAAATGTGTCTGGGTTAATTTTTAACCGATCATGATTTTATTTTTGTGTATATTTCTAGTTTTTTTAATTAAATAATACATTAAAAGCATGTAATGATTAAATCAAAGTTAATTAAATTAAATATTAAATTCAAATAAATACAAAATACCACAAAAAATACAATATTGTTCATAAAAATTAATACAACGTGAATGCAATGTGATTTAATAGTAAATTTAAAGGTATTTTTGAATTTTTGAGTATTTTTCATATAAAAGTTACAAATATAATATTTTTCATTTTGAAGTTATAATATAGGGTATTTTTCATGAACAATCCATTATAATTATTCTTTTTCATGCATTGCATGAGTACACATACTATTGTGTGTGTGTGTATTAAATTAATGATATTTAGGGTTAATATATCATAATAGTCATTCTTCAAACAATTTAGTAAATAATAGCCACTTCAAACAAAATATGTCAATCATAGCCAATTTTAATTTAACATTAATGACCTTAATTAAATGTAAATTTTCGTAATTGCACGAAATTGAACGATTACATGACTAATGATTTTGTAATGTGATTTTGTTATTTATTTCTTCATTCAGTTTCATATACTGTCATTGAACAATTACACGACTATTGCTCTTGAAATGTGGTTCTCGTATAATTATATATGTAATTTCACAAGCATCGTGCTCGTGTAATTTCATCTCCAGTATCACACATGTAGTTACACGAACATGACCAAGCGACAGTCGTGCTCATATAATTTCATCTCACAACCACACATGTAATTACACGAATTTGATCAAGTAACAGTTGTGCTCGTGTACTTTCATCTCCACAATCACACATGTAATTACATGAATTTGATCAAGTGACAGTTGTGCTCATGTAATTTCATCTCCACAATCACATATGTAATTACACGAGCATGACTTGAGTTTTAGTTATATATTTAGGGGGTGTTTGGTTGGATGGACTATCCGTGACTTAGTCTCATATTAATTATTACGAAATATTTGGTTAGATGTATAGGGCATGTGATTCAATCTCAAGACTATGCCACGTAAGATTAGTGTTGACTTATTTGTTTTGGGCTCATTCCTATAACAAAAATAATTTCGACTAATCACGAGCCAAATTAATTGATAATATATGTGGCATAGCCACATTCTAAAGATTGAACCTTTTAATAATAGAAAAAATACTTGTAAATAAAACCAAAATTCAGAGGAATATTAAAGTGCTATGCTCCACTAAATTATAATCGTTAAAAAATATGAGTAACTTATAAGGTCATAATTTATTTATAATTCAGGAATTAATTCACAGTTAAGGCTAAAGAGTCCAGAGTAACTATATCTTGGGTAACATTTTTTTTTTTGCCAAAGGCGTGTTAAGGCTAAAGATTCCAAATGATTGAAGTTCATACTTTAGTTGTAGGATCATAAGGTTGTACTATGTTTTCTATTTGAGATCTGACACGTCAGATTTTATGCAAAATAAACCTAAAGAAATGGTTCGAGTTTTTCGGACGGAGACTCTGCGCTCAAGTCAACTCAAGCTAGATTGATTAAAATGCTTAGAAATGCGAGAGAATAGAGTGTAGAGTGAGAATATACGCTAACATCAATAAAAAAAATAAAATAAATGAGATATATATAATTTATATTTTTTCTGAGAAGAGGTATATATAATTTATTACGTAGAGGGTATAAAGGTAATACTATAGAGTTAATACACTTGATGACAATAGTACCATCAACAAATTCTTTTCAACAAGGAAGATCCACTTCATGATAGTCCTCAAATGTTGTTAGAGAATATGCACGTGGCAATTGGTTATTTTGTGTCACGCCCCCATTTCACTTCTCTAAGTAAAATCGAGGGAAAACGTGACTTAAAGGAGAAATACGGATAATGAACCGAACGAAGGCGTTTACTTGAATGAAAATCGGGAAACACCTCAGAATAAGTGATTATAACAACATCTTGAAATATGAAAAACTAACACAAGTCTGAAATACAAGGTT
>JAPKLX010000048.1:1059501-1166121 GCA_026898415.1 Leonotis leonurus
TGTGTAAATTAATAAATATATTTTTATATTCCAAAGATAATAAATCAATTGCAACCTTGAAATCTCCTCAAAATATTATCTTAAGTACACAAGTTTTCATTATAAATATTTATTTATTTATTCTAATGTTATAAAAAAAATTAATTAAAAAAATAAATATAAATAGAAGAAAAAGTGGAAAAATATAAAGATAATAAAAATTAAATTTAATAACCCAAATAAAAATAAATATCACTTAGTCTATTTATTAATATTGAAGTGTAAAAAATTAGTGTATATATATATATGTATATATGTAAAATACAGTAAAAAGAAATACATTAATTAAGAAGATATATTTCAAATTTTGATTTTTATATATTGATTTTATTCTTACTATCTTCTTTGTCATCACTTTGTTTGACACCTCACCCTAGTAACATAATGACTTTCCCACTCCACATCCAAGTTTCAGTCGGCCATTCCATTTCACCAAATAGAGAGAAACAAATAGGAGAGCAAATTAAGAGTAGCATCATAAAAGTAGAAGGAAAGTAAAAAAAGGGTGAAGGTAAGATAAAATCTTTTTATGGATTTATTATATTTCTATAACTATTAGTTATTTAAGAATAAGTAGAATATGAAAATTTAGGGGATTTGTTGTTGTTGAACTGTTTATGGTGATTTGGAATGATTTACTTAAGTAAAAGTTAGATTGGAAGAGATAATGTGTTAAGCATGTTATAATTTTTGAAAATTTTGCTATATTTCATTGAGTTTTATCTATGTGATTGTGGATTGATCTTGAATGATTAGGAGTGGGTTTTAAATTGTTATTGCAAGGAACTATGAACTTGTGTGTTGGATTTAGATGATCTAGTAGTAAATTAATTAGAAGTGTTAGATATAAAATCTTCTCACCACAAGTTAAATTTTGAAGAAAACAACTGCGGATGATCTCTATTTCGTTCAGTGATTTACGTTGTATTATTCTGTGATTTAATTTTTGAAACTAAAAATAGAAGAAGTTAGGGAGATTCTCCAACTTGAATAGATTGAATCAGAGTTTTCTATGAATTATGGTGATTTTTAAAAGTTTGCTGCACAGAAACAGTTCTGTGACTGTTTCAGCGACCCAACTTGGACGATTTATATCTCTCTGATAAAGTAGTATTTTTGAGTGTTTTATTTTCAATTAAGTAGCCAACATTGCAAAATTTCTAGAATGATATAGCTCATCTCCATGTGATTTATGACTTGAAAGTTAGGAGCCTTCAAAATTCATGAAAAACTACTCAAAATCTGTCAATTTCCAAAAAATATGCAATAATTTGAGTAGTCAACTTTGGGATGTCATATCTCTCAACCCTTTTATCCAATCAGTCTGAGTTTCTATATGCATATAGTAGGGATGTACATTAGCTTATAACATATTTTGATTTTTCCTGAAATACTTTATATTGATAGTTATGATCGAGTAAAGGTGGTTAATTAGTCATGTTTTTTATATAAAGGATAGTTTAGATAAAATATGGTTAACTGTTCTAGATTGTGAATTGTGTCTTGATTATGAGTTATATCTTTAGTTAGCGACGAGATAAATATGTGAAAGTGTGTAATCCCTCCGTCCCAATAAGGATGACACAAAAATTTTGAGCACGGTTATTAAGGAGAGTGTATAAAGTAGTGTAAGAGTGATAAATGTGGTAGGGTCCACACCTTTTTAAAGTGATGTGCCAAGCTTAGTGGGACGGAGGTGGAGCGTCTCAATAAGAGAATTGTGTCAAGTTTAGTGGGACGGAAGGAGTACTTGATTAACCATAAGAAAGGTACGAAATAGAGCAAGTACACCTCGATCTTTTTATTTCAAAACTTCTTAGTATTCATTTGTGAATACTTTAAAATGAACTTGTAGAATTTAGAGCAAGAATGTAAACACATAAATACGTGTTTAAAATAAGAACTTCTAAGTTATAAGAAAATAATAACTTATCTCTTAAGAAACCATAATTTCAAACACTTAAAAATAGTACAAAGTCTTAGAATACAAACTTATAGAGATTTTTAAAAACATCTTGATTGTCCAAGTCTTTTGCCAAACCTTTAAAATCGTATGCTAAATTATGTTTCTTATATAAAGGTGAAGCAATGAAGTAAGTTGGATACAAGCAACGAAAGGTACTGTGAAGGACTAAAGAGAAGGTAGACTTTCTTTTAAAATGAAATTATGTACAGACTAAGTGTGAGTTTTTCTCTTAATGTTTGATGTTATGATAAATGGAATTTCTTATTGTTGATTGTCTGCCAAAAAAGTTTATGTTTTATATATGCTTCCTATCTGTGTTGGTTCGCCAACTTATGTATCAATCGAATTTGGATTCTAAGCTAGACAAGAAATTCCTAGCAAAGATTAACGTGTACACTCAGGTTGATTGTGAGTCATGTGCGACCGGTCTTCGCGTCCGTGGAAGAAGTCCTCTTTCCCGGCGCACCCAAAACAAATATGGATCATATAGTCAGAAATATGACTGGCCAGTCAATTTTATGGAAAGTATATAAGATGTTTAGTGAGCACAGCTATTTCTAATAAAATTGTGTGTCATTGTGTGGCAGTACAATCATATATTGAGAAGTTAACTATTTGGCATGTGTCTACTGAATATTTTATACTCATCTATGCATGTTGTTTTTCCTAATGTGAGTTGAGTGAGAGTTGATGAGGTAGAGGTAGTGTTGAGTTGAATAACTTTTTGTCGCTGATCAAGTTTTAACCTTGAGCACACATCATCATATGTGTGTCTCACATGTATTCCGCTGCAAACACTTTGATTACTAGTAGTTTCATTTTAAGTTATTGAGTACCTCTCTTGCTACTTGTAAACTATACATCCTTTTGTTGTCGATCCAACTTATCCAGATCGATTATATATATGATTTTGTTTAGTAATATTCATTAATTCTATTGTTATAATTGGCATTACATTTGAAATTGTTATATGATATCCATTTACTTGCATTGTAAAATGTTATAATTTGGATTACATATATATTCACATTGCAACATATTTGACGAATTTTGTGGAATGTTATTTTGAAAATTTTGCATAATGTTGGAGATTTGATTTTTGGAGGTGGTTGAGTAAAAATCATGTAATAATTATTGGGTAATGCAATTAATGATATGACAATCTAATATAATGGGAAAGTTTAAAATTTGAAAGATATGAATCCCTTAATTAATTCTCTCGCAGCAGTCTGTAGCATTACAAATATACCCTTATTGCATTGTCAATTCACAATGCAAAACGACAGTTTCATTATATAATATTTATAATTCAAATAATTCATGTCCATTGGATCAAAAACAATTTATGTTCTAGATGATTTCCTATTTTATACTATTTCATTGCTTTGTACCGGAACCGCTCCCTATATATATATATATATATATATATATATGTATATATATATATGAATGTTTAAAAACAAAGGTATTGAAAATTTGAAGTATTAGTTTTCATTTTAACTGGTACTTCAATATTGTCAACATAAAGACTTCATCAAAATTGGGCTCGGGCCTCTGCAAGGAGGCCTTCTTCGCCTTCCATCTAAGTTGTGTAGGAAAGGTCCAAACTTAATTTCAGGAAACAATTAAGCTTTATAGAGTCATTTTATTTTGGTACAGGTAGTATGCATCTTCACATACATGTTTAGTTCATCGAGCCTCTCTCTCAGTGATGGAACCAGTATGGTGTAGTGGGGTACATTTGTACCCCCAATTTTTTTTTGTAGTGATTTATTATTTAAAAAAATTATAACCTTGGACCTCAAATTAAATAGCCGCTCTAATTCAATTTATCAAGCTCAGTCAACCACTACCATTTGACTTTTGCATATTAAAATCAATCCCTTCTTCCCCAGTTGAAATACAAACATACCACATGCTCTTTTAGTATGCCTTTTATTTTATTTTTTTTTCGCAAATCGCAAGCAAACAATATTAAACAAAAAACAGGAGAAATTACAATCATTCAAAATTTGATTTTAATGTAGTATTAATTTTTTTTGTTGATGTTAGTTTTAATTAAGTGATATGCAGTATGTCAATTTATGAATTTATGGTTAAGTTGGTTTTAATCGAAATTTATATTTGTATATTGAATATATGAGACGACGAGTGATACACCTAAATCAAAAAAGACAAAAGGAATGACAAACCAACCAAATCTTCCGCAATTTATGTTCAATAAATGACATCTCAATGGAGTTCATCCTCTTCACTTATAGATAATGGAAATCCTTCTAGTGCTAGTGTGTCTCCTTCAAATGATTCCCCCAAGCTCAAGAAAATGCTACAATATATATTTGTCTTTTTTAAGCTTATTTGCATTGTTATATATCTTTCGCACTCCCAAATTAAAATTTCTGGTTACACCACTGCTCTCTCCGAGACAGATTTCAAATCGTTATGCCTTTCGTGCGGGTCAGAACTTATCCGACAAGGAATTTCGCTACCTTAGGACCGTTATAGTTACGGCCGCCATTCACCGGGACTTCGACCGCCGACTCCCTTGTCATATCGTCACCAACTTTTTTAATCTTTCAGCATTATGCAGGCGTCAGTTCCCATACATAATCTTACGACTTTGCAAAGATCTGTGTTTTTGGTAAACAGTCCCGGCCGTGTCAAATCCATCCATACTTCTAATTTTAGGATTATGATTATTTTTTGTGATTGCGTGTAATATTAAAATACAAATGACATGAAATATATTTGGGGGTTTATCGTTGACTTAAGTTTACTTTTCTGGAGATGAGTCCAAATGCAGTATAATTTCCCAGAAGGCTGTCTTAAATTGGAATGGGTTTCAAACTTCGATTTTGCTATATTGGTTTGCACATCATATCAATTAGTATTTGAAATTAATTAGGTATTATTAAGTACAACGGTGAATGTCATTAGGTGAGCTAGCACTTCACAAAACAAATATATTTGATTAAACCAGGAAAGGTTGCGTTGTCTCTATCTCTATCTAAACCCAACACGCACACGATCAATTAATCTTTTCCCAACAATTATGATTCATTATTATTATTTAAAAAAGACACTCATTATTAATTAATCATAGATTAGTGATTAGTCGAATCCCTGCCTGCCCACTCATGCAAATTTGTCCACGCTGGACTCTTTTTCCACCTCAAACTCCTAATGAGTAATTAATATGCATGCATATGACAGAGATGTGTTGCCAAATGCCAATATCTAATTTAATATGTAGAGATACAATTTGTAGTAGAAGGGCTGAATTGAAATAACTAATTATCCATATTAGATGTCAACTTGAAGGGTACATTAATTTAAAGATGCATTATTTATTTGTTTATTTATTAATAATGTAACATACTACTTCCTCCGTCCCGCTAAATGCGACCACAAGGGATCGGGCACGGAGATTAAGAAAATAAAGTGTTTGTGTTTTAAAAAAGTAGGAGATAAGTATTTAAAAGGTACAACTTTTACCTTTTTGAAAAAATGACCACTTTTAGTGAAACGTTCCAAAAAGAAAACGTGGTCACATGTAGCAGGACGGAAAGAGTAATAGATATAATGTGGGGGTCCATTTTTTGGTATCGACACATGTGTCACGTGTAACCTCTATATTCCTCAAATATATCTTAGGGAGGGACGTTCTCCTAATTAAAACTACATTATTAGCTTCCAAAAACTTTAATGGTAGTTCTGCTTACATAAACCACCCCTAATACTCCACTGTCTTTATATCAAGGGGTTCCATCATTTTCAAATAAGAATTGTTTCATTCAACATTCAGTTCGATAATTAAGATGCAGAAAATATTTATTTAAAATATAATAAATTATTTTGAGAAATAAATTGCTTGAAGAAATAAGATTAAGAGTTAAAATAAACATAGGAATTGTACTTCTATATATGAATCGTAATAGTAATTCATGATCATGAAGTCTTACTCTTCAAGTTCTAATAAACTTTAAATCAAAGTCTTCCATAATAGCACATTTATATTACAACGAGGTTGTACGGGCACACATGTGGTCAATAAGCAAAAAAAAAAAAAAACGTATGTTTTTTATTTAATTATGAGTTTAGTATTTAGTGATTGATTTAACTTTAAATATTCATACTTTTTATTTCTTATATTACTATGTGTGGGCAAATGTACATATACAATGCTCAAATTTAGGTAGCGCTAGAACAATATAATATGATTTGACATTAATTGCTTTCCATTCGTTTTTGCATTGTCAAAACCTTTTACATACCCTAATTGTTGGATAGTAACATTATTAAGCATACTGCACACTAATATATTACATATGGATAATATTTCATATTGTACTATTCACACGTTTTAGTCCATACTAAATTTGACACAATTTATTATTATAATACACTTAAATTATAAAGTGTGTCATGCTTAATGGAACGGAGGGAGAACATACACTATAAGAAAAATGACATTTAGTGACGAAAATATTAACGAATGGAGATATACTCTCACTATTGTACAAAATAGTTTTTGTGAGAGTAAAATTTATAGGTAAAAGTTCAGATTTCATCACTAATAAGTTTTAGTGACAAAATTTTTTGTCCGTCATCACCTCTCGTTATTGCTTCTTTAGTTAAATGTTAATAATGACGTATAATGCAATTTTCACTCTCATTAAATGTATATTTTCTTGTAGTGATATTAATATTCGTTATTATAAAATCAATAGATCGATTATAAAAAAATTAATATATTATTAAGGACGTTGAGAATCATAGTGCTTTAATGCGAAATTTTAAAAGTAGATGCGTCAAAAAAATGGTTCGAAAAATAAAACAAAAAACTACCCAAATTTAATGTAGGGCTGTGAATGTTTGATACGATACGAAAACTCGACACGAACACGCACGAAATTAATAGATTAATGTCAAGTCTTATCGGGTTCAGGTCGTTATCAGGTCAACCCGATAAGAACACGAAATTATCAAGTCGGGTTCAGGTTACCTGATAACAACAATTATAATATATTAATAATTTAGATTTTTAAGAAAATGTAGTTTTTAAAATATTTTTTCAAAATAATTTTGATTTTTCTATAAATATAAAAATAATTATATTTTATAAACTCAAAATTTATGCAGTATCATTATTTTTTATTTTAATTTTATAAATTCTATGTCGTTTTTGCATATAAATTTAAAATTTTATCGTGTAAATAACGGGTCGTGTCAACACAAAAATTATCGTGTTCGTGTCATTATCGTGTTCGTGTCATTATCGTGTCCTACAGAAAAAATGCATTATATAGCAACATAATAGTAACACAAAAATTTTCCGTTTCTAAATTTTAAAGGATTAACAACGAAATTGTTATGAAATTGTTGTTAAATTTTAGTAACAGAATTATCCGTTATTAAAAATTTAGTAACATAATTTTTCGTTAAATTTTTGTTACTAAAATTGAAGAAACCATTCTAGAAACGAAAATCCCGTTGTTATATATAGTAACGAAATATATTCCGTTGTTAAATTTTTTAGCAATTCCATCGATATTACAACGAATAAATCCGTTACTAAAATTTTTGTAACGGATTTTTTATTTTAGTAACGGAAAATTCCATTGCTATAATATATTTTTTTTGTAGTGATAAAAAAATAGATAAAAGATCACCTTTTGATATTTTTCAGACTACGCCATTGATGGTCGGACAGGGTCGGGGAGTCGGGCCACTTTTAACATTTACACAAATGCAATAGTTTCGTATAAGGGTGTGCAAGAACGAACCAAATAAATAAAACCGACCGAACCGATAGCTTTTGGTTGGTTTCACTTTAGTTTTTATTTGATTCAATTTTTGTTTCGGTTTTTAAATTTTAGGATCGATAAGTTTTGATTAGGTTTGCGGTTTCTATTTTTGGTTCCGTCAGTAACCAAACCAACCGAAACATAGTAATATAAATATTACGTGTTATATGATATATTTTAGATTTATAAAATAAAAATTTAATAATATAATTTTTTAAGATGGACCCTATAAATTATTTATAATTAAAAAAATAAAAATAAAAATAAAAATTATTTCTGTTCTGAACCGAATTGAATTGAAACTGATCAGTTTTGGTCAGTCGATTTTTAGTTCGGTTTATATTATAGGAGCGTGGTTGGCTTGGTTTATATTTTTCATATTCGGTTCGATTTTCGATTCAAAAAAAATTTGATCGGTCAGTTCAACCGACCGACCTATGCAACCCGTTGATGCATACAAAATGTGAATTGTACACGTGCTAATCAACTTCAGTTTCCATTGAAAATTTTCATTCATTTCTCCATGCCATTTTACTTTTACTGCAGTTTATATACAACAAATTAAAACAATTTTCTCATTCTTTTAATTGAGCAATAAATTTGGAACAGATTTTGAGCCATTGATTCAATAGGTACCTTCAATTCCACCTGCATTTGACATTCTACGATATCTCTATTTAAACCAAATTATTTTACAACGCGAAGAAGTATCCACAAATAATAGATATATGTATTTGTCAATATATATCAATAAAACTGTAAAGTATAAAGAACCTGCATCTTTTCTATCCCAAAAAAAGGTTCATTTTCTCTCTCACTTGGTGCACTCAATTTTAAATGAAAACCCAGCCATATATGGGTTAAAAAATCAAATAATTAAATGCAATTTATTAACAACAATAATAATGGAATTAAAATAAAGTCTGTCTCTGTCACTGCTAATAAAAGGGTGCGAAGTTAGTAAACTACTTTTCCGATTTGCTTAATAGGCATTTAATTTAATTTAATTATTTGATGATTAGGGCCACATATTAGGCAAACAATTGAGGTAATGCATTAAATTAAAGAATTTAGAAGGCAAAGAAAGAGGCCATCCATCATCATCTCCTCTGTCAAGCACGGTTGTTGGGGTATGATTTGATGACAAAATAATTCAAGAAAATTTAATTGGGTGGTCACCAAACTCAAAATGTACCATTATCCTCGACCATAAAAATTAATTCTTCACTCACAATATCCTCATTAGCCCTCAAATCCCTACTTTTTTCTTCTCTGCACACAGAATTATTAATGGCATCTTGTCCAAATAATGTGAATTCAATAATAGCAAGCAATCACAAAAGCCAAACGCTTCCTCCCTACCTCCCTACCTTTATTATGATTATAATATATTGATCCTCAGTTTCTTTGCTTGCATTATATTTGTATGTGTACTGTTGTGGATTCTCATTGTCTCTTCCAACACCAAACTGTGTTATTATTATCTTAATTCTGCAGAATCTCATTTTCTTGAGTGGTGGTTTGGTTTGGAGTAAAAGGGTTTGAACTTTGAAGGCCCACCACTTCTTTTCATGAGATTCATACACTTCTCGTTCTTAGCATTATTAGTACTATTTGTATAATGCCATTTATTCGGTAGTCTTCGTTTTGGTGTTGGGACCATCTCTCACCTTCTCCCATTATTCTGTATAGAGATCTACCAGAAGTTCCTTTTCTTTAATAGATATATGAATTTGTTTAAGCACATTTGCATCAATTCTCTAAATACTATCTTCCTTTTCACGCTTGAGGAGTTAATTCTCTCCTCCCCTTTCAAGCGAAGTTGATACCATCTCTTTCCCTTTTTCTCTTTATATCTCTTCTTTATTCTTCTTCGCTTTCCAATTTCTGGGTTTCTGTGCGTTTTTCTTGTTTGAGAGATCCATTACTGAAAGAAAAATTGCAAATGGGGTTTTCAAGAAATAGTTGCATCGACGACTCTGCGGAGGTAAAGACTCAAGCTTTATGTGATAGAGGTGATGATCGGTGTGAATTTGATGATTACGAGGTGAAATTCAAGTCCTTGCTGTACAAGATGTTCTGGGATTTTGGCCTAGGCTGTGTTATCCCCCGTCGCAAGCGGCGGAGCTCCAGCGAGAGTAAGGGGAAGGGTGGCCGGAATTTGGAGAACAACAAGGCTTGGTTGCTGGCGGAGGCAGGCGGCAGTGCAGCGGAGGAGCCACACACCGTGCACTCCTCTTTTAGGTTCAGTTTGTGCTCTCAAGTGGAGCTTGAGTCCATGACTGTGAATAGAAGCAATACTGCCACAGTCTTGATGGTGAATTTGGATAGTGGTTTGTTGACTGATTCCAAGTCTAGAGATATGAAGTGGACAAGAATTGAGTCTTTGGAGAGAAGCATTTCTCCGGTAGCACATTCTTTGATTAGGTTCAGCTACTCCGATATCCTCTCTGCCACTAGGAATCTCTCCAAAGGTATGATGAGTTTCTTTCTTTTTTAATCTTTCTATAATCAGTTTGACTATGGTTGTCTTGATGTGATTGTGATTGGAATTTGTTTGTGTTTGGAGTAGGTAGGGTGTTGGGAAGAGGGGCATTGAGCTGTGTGTTTAGAGGAAGAGTGGGATTTATGAGGAGTGCTGTGGCGATTAAGAGACTGGATAAGGAAGATAAGGAATCTTCAAAGGCTTTCTGCAGGGAGTTGATGATAGCTAGCTCTTTGCATAACCCTCACATTGTGCCGCTAGTAGGATTCTGTATAGATGCTGAGATGGGCTTGTTCTTGGTGTACAAATACGTCTCCGGTGGAAGCTTGGAGCGATTCTTGCATGGTACTACTCGGTTTCGCTCATACCTTTAGTCCTAGAATGGTGTAACTTTCAATCATTTTGTGAGTCATTGTACTGATTTGAGATGTGTTGTTGAACATTGCAGAAAAGAAAAGGGGTGTGAAGGATGGTCCAGCTCTTCCATGGTGTGTTAGGTACAAGGTCGCAGTGGGAATAGCCGAGGCAATTGACTACTTGCATAATGGAACTGAGAGATGTGTTGTGCATAGGGACATAAAGCCCTCAAACATCCTCGTTTCCTCCAAAAAGACTCCTAAAGTAAGGAAAAGCTCCGTTTAATTAAGAGTTATTCTAAAAATTTTGTACCGATACATTGAACAAGTTAGTTGTGCCTAACGGCCTCCTAACTCTTGCTTAACTTGTTTGGTAGTAATGAACTTTTTTCAATAATTTTCTCAGTTGTGCGACTTTGGCTTGGCAACATGGACTCCTGCACCTTCAGTGCCTTTCCTTTGCAAAACTGTTAAAGGAACATTCGGGTATGAGGCTTCATACTTTTTGCGAAAGAAAACACGTAATATAAGAGTAGCAGCATTATGTTTCTTGATGTACAAATATTGATTTTTCTAGTTTATTGAATCGATTAGGTACTTGGCTCCTGAGTATTTTCAGCATGGGAAAGTGTCTGATAAAACAGACGTGTATGCCTTTGGCGTTGTGCTCTTGGAACTCATTACTGGGAGGAAGCCGATTGAGTCAAGCAGAGGGCCGGGAGAAGAAAATTTGGTTCAGTGGGTAAGCTTCGACTTTAATTACTCTCTTTCTCTTGTGCTTTTTTGCTACATTTAGCATTCTGAATTTCTAAATGCTAAATTTCATCCTTGGAGGATTAAAAATGATCTTGACTTGATTAGGTTTCATGCGAGTCTGAAAGGGAGGTTGAGGCCATCTTTATTAATTTAATATGCAAAGACTGCACATGGTTAACATATATGGTTGTCTGTTGTCAGTGAACAGATCATATATCAACCATTTTGTCACACATGCATCTTGACTTGATGTTCATTGCATGTGTTTCTTCTTTAGAAAACTTGATGAATTGAAAATGAGTTTTTAATGATTGATTCAGATGTTTTATCACATGACATATGTATATTTGTCACTTCATCATCACAGGCAAAGCCCCTATTGCAGCAAGGAGGTGTAGAAAAGCTGCTCGATCCACGGTTAAAGTCAACTCTAAAGAGCACGAATCAAGTGACGCGAATGGCCCGAGCTGCGGCTGCTTGCATAAACAATGAGTCGAGAAGGCCGGAGATGGGAGAGATCCTTGCAATTTTAAAAGGAAAAGAATGCACTGCCTTGACCAGAAAGAAGAAGGCTCTCTTGCATATGAACAGTAATGTGACTGAATCTAATCTTGAGTTGCTGCAGACGAAAAGTGAGATGACGAACCATTTCGCGTTGGCCATGCTCGGAGTTGAGTTTGACGACGAGGATCACCACCTTCATCGTCGGTGACACAGAACCTTCTCCCCCATTGTCTCACATTGCCTGTCACTCGTTTATTTTGTTGAGGCAGACTTAGGATTTAGATTCCAACAAATTTAGTTTTTTGTATAGAAAAGAAATAGCTTCATGGCCCCAACTTACTTTGTAGGGGTGACTTGACAATTGTTGTTTGGACTTTGTGATGATGTGCTGCTACATTTGGTGAAATACAACAGTTGCCCTTATCTCATAGGATGGAGAATTGATTCAGCTAAACTAATGAAGGAGAATTGAATATAACGATTTATATGAATTGGCAAAAGATGTGCATGCCTTGCGTTAGAAACTCCTTCAAATTGATGATCGATGTTGGCAAAAGATTAGTGGGTTTGAGGATTAATTGATGAGCATGTTGATTCATATCGTAAGTTGTGGTGTAAATGAGTTGAGACAGTTCGTGAGCTATTTGGGATTGATTCGAGAAAAACTTGTAACCGATTCGATGTTTATCTAGTCTAGCTCAAGCTCGAACTACTCGAGTATATATCGAGTTCGAGTTCAAGTTTCTCGGGAAGCCAATTGAGTCTATGTTATGATTTTATATTTATACCGTTTATTATTAAACGAATATACATGAGCTTAAACGAGTTTAATATATCGAGATAAAACTCAAATTATATCAACAATTAAGCCTAATCTAGTCGAGCTTGAAAAATTAAAACTCGGTAAAGTGGAGTTGACAAGCCTGATACTTATTGACTGATTTCGAGCTTAAACAAGCAAATACACAACTAACTTGTCTCGTTTACACTCGGTCCTAATTGTAAGTTATGCAAATTTCTATTTGTTCTATTTTTGAAAAATGATTGAAACTCCTCACCCCCATTGATATGAACAGTTGACTTGAGTACATTTGTATGTATATATGTTGATGTTTTGCCGGATTTGGTAACTTACACACAATGGGCATGTGTTGATATCGTGCACGAATTAATTAATAATGTATAACATAACATCTACAAGATTCACGAAAGCTCAATTTTACGTTGATACAACACAACTAGTATGATGACATAAATGAAACAACACATGCATTACAACCAACAAATTCACGAGATTGAATGATTTTATAACTAACCATGCACGTACACCTTCTCATATATTGTACTAACATGAATTGAGTCTATTTACTGCAAACAATTTCAGAAAATCTTTGCAACATCCTTGACTAGCCCCCTATTAGCACGTGAGAAATCGGCGAACTCTTCATAGGATATGAAGCCGTCGCCGTCGGAGTCGATCTCATCCATCATGTTTTTGATTTCGTCATCGGTGACGCTCCCGAGCGTCTTGAGGGCGTCACCGAGTTCGACAGCTGAGATTTTGCCGTCGCCATTGGTGTCAAAATGCTTGAAGAGCCTCTCACGATCGGCAACATCTTGTGGATCATCATCAGCCATTTCTTCTTCTTACAAATCTTATCCGAGTCGTGAAATTTGGATTTGTACTTTGTAGTTTAAGAGTGTGGAAGGAAGCATTAGGTTTATTGTGATGAGATTGGTTGGTTGGAGCATAAGGCCATCCTTGTTAGTAGGTGAGTGTTTACTTTGTTTGTACGAGGACATCCACATTTGCCGCTCAACCTCCCAAAATATTAATTCTTACTCTTCTTCCCATATTTATATTGGGTTGTGAGTTTTGTTATGTTTGCATGTAAAACAATTGGTACTTATGACTCATTTGCTTAGCTCTTGGAAACAAATATAAATGAAAATGCAAGATCAACCACTTTCTTCAAACAACATGGAATTACACTACAACCGCCACAATTAATCTCCTAATTATAAACTTACTCTTTATCCGCGTTTTTCTAAAAATAATTAACCATATTACCAGAAATTTTATTAAATTACATATTTATACTATATTGACATCAATTACTTATTTAATGTGAAATTTCGTATATGTACTAGATATTCGTGTTGTGCGATGCCTATAGTTTTATATTGTATTCTTTTAATGCATCTGTTGAAAATATATTTATTTATGCCTTTAGTTAGAAAAAAAATGATTAAGCATAATATATTAGGGAGTAAAAGAAATAACTAAAAGAAGTATACTAATATAACTAGAAATGAATTATTTAAGTAGTTTCTTATCTTGATTGTTATACGAGGAAATGATGAAAGTAATATTTTATATCGAATTTTAAATAAGTCAAAGTAAGAATCAATTGATTCAATAATATTTTTTCATCCAAACTCGTCTAGTGATCTCGATATCAAGTTCGAACACAAGAATAGTTCACTTTTTAGTAACGAAGCTTCTCGTTAGCAAATTTTGAGTACAGTCTCTCAATTGTTTATGATATATATATATATAGGGAGTGGTTCTAATAAAAAGGGACATTAAAGTATAAAATAGGAAATGATCTGGGCCATTAGATCAACACCATCCGACGGCCATGATTAAAACAAAAATCGCCATTATATATACATAAGGTTATTTTCGTAAAATTTGAAGTGGGCGGTTATGCGTTCAAAAAACAATGCATTTCATAGTTAAAAACAATGCATTTCATAGTTAAATGCAATGCATGACTCAAATTACATTTTCACAATGCATTTCATAGTTAAAATCAATGCATTTTTCGGTCAAGATCTCAACCGTCTGATCATGAAAATCTAAGGCCCAGATCATTTCCTATTTTATACCTTAATGTTCCTTTTTATTTGAACTCCATCCTATATATATATATATATAGGGGTGGTTTGGTTTGTGTGATAGGATTATAACATTTAAATCTCTACCTTTTTATTCATAATGATCCTTCTCCTTATGAATTTAGTCATTTTTTGTGCTCCTTAATCACTCAAATGTTTGATTAAATAATCAAGTCAAATTAGGAACTAATCCCATTCACTCATTATTTATAGATCTAAGGTTATAATTTATTAGTTAAATAATTAGTTGAGGCTAAACTTGTCAAATTATTATTACTAATACGTTATTCCTACAATTAAGGGAGTTGTACGCTAATGAATAAGTTATTGTGTTTTTTTTTTTTATAAATCCAAAATATTTTAGTTATTTTATAATATTAATTTAATTCATGTTTTAATTTTGTTATTTATTAATCAATGAATGATATGGTTGATATAATGCAAATTTTTGGTTTAATTTTACTAAAAATTATGCTTTAACAATTATATTGTCATGCCTTTTAATTTATCAATTGATGCTTTTTATATCTTATTTTATAATACTATTGTTTTCAGATGTATAAATGTGCTTTTTATTAATATATCCATGCCTTTTTGTTTATCAAATTATTTTTTGATATTACTTTCAATATTATTGTAGAGTATATGGGTTTTTTTTAATCAATATTACATGTATATTTATTTATCTCATTATGTTTTTCCACTTATTTTCAATATTATTGCATGATGTAAGGTTATGCTCTTTATTAGTATAATCATGCTTAATTATTAATGTAACAATGCTTTTTTTTCATATTTAAATAAATGTCGTGATTCTTATTTAATCTAAGGTAATAGATAGAGTAATTATGGTAAAAAAAAAAAAAGAGGAAAAATTGTAAAGGAGAAATATAAAATATAAAAATAAATGAATACAACTAATTCCATAATTATATGGAATTGGTGGGAACAAGCTCCCAAAAGTGCCCTTCAAGGCTTCTAAAATATAAAGTAACGTTAAAGCTAGCTAAATAGAAGATTAAATCACAATCATTAATTCTAATAAGATTAATTAATGGATGAGATTAGTTCTTAGTTCTCATGTAAGGAATAGTTCTCATAATAACCTATCCCTATATATATATATATATATATGTTAATATATATAAATATATATAATATATATATATATTTATATATATATAGAGAATGATTATAATGAAAATAGATTTGTTTGTGTTAACTAAAAATAAATTTGAGCCATTTATATTTTTCATTTTCATTTAATGGATATAATTAAACTATACCATAATCAATATACACCAAAATTATCTTTTATCTGTACCATTGGTCTAAATAATTTAACAGTCAAGATTTATTTTTAGTTAACTCATACATAACTATTTTTATTTGATCTCTTCCCTATAGTACTTAGACTAAGTGACAACAAAACAATTATGCAACAAACAATAGACAAAATACATAGGATGTCTGAAACGCAGATGGAGGCGACCAACTCTATCGTAGATTATATCTATTAAATAAGCTAGGTTTGATACCTAAGACATGATATTCATCTCATGATAATTAACCTATAATTATTATAATAACCATAACAAAGTGTGATACCTTGAAAATGAGTCAGGATTTGGTCCAAAATTGGATACCGAGCGAGGAACTCTATGCTACTGGGTCGAGCAAAGCTTTGAGTACCGTCTCTCTTGTTGGCAAAGCTGGAATAGCGCCCCTTTCCATCTCAGGGCTCCACAAGCATTGACGAATCTCAGTGCTTGACAAACACTCATTTTGTATGATTTTAATGATACAATTGTCCAATTTTATTGTCTTGTTTTGGTTTGTTTCTTATTTGAGTTAATTGGTTTTGATGTTTTTCTATGTGGCGTTGCATAGTCCAATTGGAAGCCGAGAGGCGTAACCAAGGAAGTGCTATCATTAATCTTGGATATCATATGATTAAAGTTCAAGTTCGTCTCAATAGGCGCAAACGGATCCAAAATCAGAGGAACGGGCCGAAACAAAATCACTGCACGCAGAAAGCAGCAAGATCGGCGACCCGAGGCTGGGGTCGCCGATGTCATGCGAGAGAGGAGTTTTTTTTACCTTATTTACTTTCTTCCATTTTTTATTATATTTTACCCTAGTACTATATAAGGGTTGTTCATTCTCAACCCTAGACACCTTTTTGAGACCCTTAATACACTTTTTACATCTTCTAGAAATTTTAGAGCTTTGTTCATACTTTTTGGAGGAGAGTTCGTGATTAAGGATTGACAACCCTACATCAAGAATTCTGCAACATGGGTTCATGTGATTTTATTTATATTCAGTTGTTTAATTTTATTTTGAGTGGCTAGACTATTTGTGATTCTAGGGGTTTTGTATTGACCTATTTCTTTTGATGGATTCGTAATATTAATTCCTAATTTTCCATCATGCTCTTGTTTATGATTCGTGTTCTTAATTCTCTTATTTTAATAAGTGGTCATTATTATTACATGCTAGCTGTGTTTTTGATGTCTTGATTGAATTGAGTTCATAGTCGGCCACACACAAATGCATAATACATGTTTTACCTTGACACCTAGAGGAGATAGGTAAACTGTAGGAGGCTAACCTTTTTGTTTTGTTTGTAACTGGTTTAAGTTTTTTGAGATCTAGCGGAGATATGTATTAAATTAGTCTACAATCATTCTGTCATATCAGGAGTATATGGTTACTTTAGCGGTCCTTCACAAGATTAAGATTAAAATTTGGTAATTAGATTTAATAGGTGAATCCATTAATTGATTTAATGTCTATACATTACTCCTAGAATCCTCTTTTATTATTTTATTATTCGTATTTTTGTTTGCTTATTATTAGTTGTTTTTATATTAATTAATCATCAACCCTAGTTTGATTTGCCTAGATAATAATTGAGTATTTGTGCGAATTAATCAGTGTGTTTTCGTTTATCAGTTCATGTGGATACTATACTCTACTTGCTTTATTCTATACCTACTTTTCACTATGTGTTCAAATAAGTTTGGGGAAGGGGGAGAGGGATACGATATACGATTCACCCGATAGATAGATAGTATCTTGTTAGTTCTTATTGTTGCTTTGTATTTGCTTCTTTATTCTTTTAGTCATTTATCATTTGTTATTTCCTGTTTTGTACTCTGATTCGTATTTTTGTAATGTTTTGTTATTTTTATTCCCGTCATTTTTATTGTGTTTGATTGTTGTTTTTCATTCGAGTGTGCATTATGGTGTTTATTGATTACGTGTGCTTGAATTGAAATGCCGATAATGATAACTCATACTCTTTTTCAAAATATGTTGATTTGAGCACCTTGTAAACTTATCTTTAGCGTAATTTCAAAGTGATTTCAGCATTTGAAAATTTCTATGAGTATTGACCCGTGTGAGGAGTTTGAGCCTTTTAAAAATGCCACATCAGACATTACATATCTTTCTTTGGGTGTGATTTTGATCTTGCATGTGATCTTTACTTTTAGAACTTGCTTTGGTAACTGTTTCGAAGTTGCAGGTGTGTGCCAAGAATTGTAAGATGATCTTAGGCCATTTTTGATAAGCCATGTATTTCCCTATACACTACCATGTTCTAATACTACTCTTTGCACCCCAATTTGAGCCTTTATAGCCATTCTATTTTTAGCTTTGGGAGATGAGGATGAGTAAAATGCACCTTTGGTAGTTGTTTTATAGGGCTGATTAAATTATATACTACCCCATTAGCGAACCAGTTCATCATGCTCTCTATTTGAATAGGTGTCCGATATCCCATAAGCTCCTAGAAAAAAAATGTGATCATAGGAATAGAGAAGAGTAAAAAAAGGTTAGAATTGTGAAAAGAAAAATGATGGGTAGAATTAAGCGGAGCTTGAGTTAGCATAATTGATGGAGGACCTGTGTAGAATGAGTTAGGAAAATTTCAGTCACTAAGCCAAATAATTCCTAACCCTCACCAATGTCCCCACATTATAAGCCGAGGAAAAAGACCTATTTGATCGCAATTCTTGCACATTTTAAAGCGGTCGAGAAATTAGACGGTCTGCAAGCCTATGGTAAGTTTGATTGCATTGTATTGATTTCATTGAGTGTTTCACTGAATATATTACTCTTTAGCCGAGTGTTGAGCGATACAGTTTTCCCATGAGAACTTGCAGGTTTTTAATTGTTGAGATTACTTCTGTTATTGACTGTTGAGGATGAGTTGAATAGGTGCCTCAAATCAATTACTACTTTCGTTTTATCTGAGGCATTGATGATCTTCATGTGCTCCCATTCGTGTTTATTCATTGTCTTTTGTTCTTCTCATTGTTCAAGGACGAACAATAGCTTAAGTTTGGGGAAGTTGATAAACACTCATTTCGCATGATTTTAATCATACAATTGTCCAATTTTATTGTCTTGTTTTGGTTTTTTTTCTTATTTGAGTTCGTTGTTTTTGATGTATTGTACTCCCTTCGTCCCACTAAGCATGATACATTTTTTCTTCCGGCACAGTTATTAAGGAGAGTGTATAAAGTAGTGTGTAAGAGTGATAAAGGTGGTAGGGTCCACACCTTTTTCGAAGAGATAATATTTATTATTTATGGAACGTGCCATACTTAGTGGGATGTCCCAATAAGGAAAGTATTCCATGTTTAGTGGGATGGAGGGAGTATTGGTTTTATGTTTTGTTGTTTTTTCATGTTTTTCTATAGGATTTGGCGTTGCATAGTCCAATTGGAAGCTGACAGGCGTAACCAAGGAAGTGCTATCATCAAGCTTGGATAACATATGATTAAAGTTCATCTTGATAGGAGTCCGTAGGCGTAAAGTGATCCAAAATCGAAGTTGAAACGAGGGAGAACGGCTTGAAACAAAATCACTGCGCGCAGAAAGCAGCAAGATACCCGTGATAGGATAGCCGATCTCATGAGTTAATTTCGGCGACCCGGGGCTGGGATCGCCGATGTCATGCGCGAGAGGAGTTTTTTTTAACTTATTTTCATACTTTATTTCCATATTTCATTGTATTTTACCCTAGTATTATATAAGGGTTGTTCATTCTCAACCTTAGACACATTTTTTAGACCCTTAATACACTTTTTACATCTTTTACCATATATCATTCATAGCCATCATTCTTCTAGAAATTTTAGAGCTTTGTTCATACTTCTTGGAGGAGAGTTCGTGATTAAAGATTGACAATCCTACATCAAGAATTCTGCAACATGAGTTCATGTTATTTTATTTATATTCAGTTGTTTAATTTTATTATGAGTGGCTAGACTATTTGTGATTCTAGGGGGTTGGTATTGACCTATTTCTTTTGATAGATTCGTAATATTAATTCCTAATTTTCCACCATGTTCTTGTTTATGATTCGTGTTCTTAATTCTCATGTTTTAATAACTGTCCATTATTATTGCATGCTAGTTATGTTTTTGATGTCTTATCTAAATTGAATTCATAGTCGACCACACAAATGCATAATATATACATGTTTTACCTTGACACCTAGAGGAGATAGGTATATTGTAGGAGGCTAACCTTTTTGTGCTGTTTGTAACTGGTTTAATTCTCTCGAGACCTAGCGGAGATAGGGATTAAATTAGCCTACTATCATAAACTGCCCTATCAGGAGTATATGGTTACTTTAGCAGTCCTTCACAAGATTAGGGTTAAAATTTGGTAATTAGATTTAATAGGTGAATCCATTAATTGATTTAGTGTATACATTACCCCTAAAATCCTCTTTTATTAATTTGTTATTCGTATTTTCGTTTGCTTATTATCAGTTGCTTTTATATTAGTTTATCATCAACCCTAGTTTGATTTGCCTAGATAATAATTGAGTATTTGTGCAAATTAATCAGTGTGTTTTCGTTTATCAGTCCCTGTGGATACGATACTCGTCTTGCTCTATTCTATATATATTTTTCTGTTCGAAATATTGCGATCAAATTTTGGCGCCATTGTTGGGGACT
Source organism: Leonotis leonurus (assembly GCA_026898415.1). Classification (NCBI taxonomy): domain Eukaryota; kingdom Viridiplantae; phylum Streptophyta; class Magnoliopsida; order Lamiales; family Lamiaceae; genus Leonotis; species Leonotis leonurus. Next base: position 1,080,297 of record JAPKLX010000048.1, read on the forward strand.
CTGTAGATTATTACACTGTTAATTTTTCTGATATTTGATTATTACTTTAGGTGTTTATTTTATTTTTATTTTATTTTAGTTCGGTTTTATTGATTTCTTTTTCTCTCTTTTTGCAGTTAGTGCATGATCACGAGTTCCAAGCAGGCAGAAATTACCCTGCTCGACTTGGAGATTGAGAGAACGCACAAGAAGGAGAGATGAGAAAGGAGAAATCAAACAATGGGAGATCAAAATAATAATTTGGTACAGAATAATGAGATGACGCAGATGCAAGTTCAAATGGATGAGATCACTGCAACTCCCAGTCAATCCTCATTATGTGTCGAACTAAAAAATTAGTCAATATGTCAGTGGTGGTGGTTCTTATCAGTTTTAGAAAAGTTAATATAAAAGAGAGAAAAAATTATCCTTATGAACAAATCAAGAATCGATAACTAATAATTGTTAACTAACATAACAAGGTTAACTATATTTTCACTTAATTATGAACATAATTTTAATGATGGCTAGTTACAAGTTGGAACAAACATGCTAAAGAACGGAAATCTTTGTTGTCTTGAATTTAAAAGAAGTTTTAGGAATAGATTTGGGATAAATTAGTTATAAGCCACTACAACAAAAAAATAAATTTAGTGACACCAAAAAGTGCCCATATGTGCTCTCAAATTAAATATTACGACATTTATATGTGCATTCAAGTAAAATATCAAGACACTTATATGTGCCTTCAAGTAAAAATTTGTAAATGTTCATAAATAATCAACGGGTCACTTATGTCTCATAGGTCTACACACATATATATAGTAATATTTATATAATAAAATAGCAATTGCAATTTATGTTGGATGTAAATCAGAAATCTATGAACATTAAAATAGAAACAAATTCAAATGTCAACTACATATAAATTTCATGTCTTATCATTTGTCCAACATATTTAGAGTTCTTCTACTACATAAGAAATTAAAAAATAACAACATCGATTCTTGAAGGGTCCTCCAACATTTTACGTCAATTTTCACCTTCATCCAAGACAATCTGCAAATTAAATTTAAAATATTTAGAAGAATATAAAATACAAAATCAAGATAAGCAAATGGCTAACCCCACAAGAAAAAGTACAAAGGAAAATGCAAACCACAATAGAAAAAATTCGATTCCACGAGAGCAATAATATGAACTAATATTTCGGTAAAAATTTCAACAAATCTTGATAATTAGTTCACCAGAAATCCAGAATCCTAATCAATTTAATTTACTCTACATTTCAACAACACACAAAAGTACTAAAAAAGCCATGGAGAATGAAAGAGAGTAGTATCCTTAACACACAAATTAACAAACGATGTCTACTACACTTTAACAACATATGTAAGCTAACGAAAGGATTTACATTTGACCCTTCTTATCATGTCTACTACACTTTAACAAACAACAACACAACCATCAAATCAATACAAAAATAAAACACAATGTCGCTAATTCATCAAACCAAAGCAAAAGCTTTAATGATCCTATTTACAAGAAAATTCTATGCAAGTGAGTGTAAGAAGATCAACAACGGAAAAAAATAAATAATTATAAGAAAAATTACCAATGATAATGGCCAAGCAATCGACACTCCAATGGAATCTCCAATTGTTTCATGAATATCATTTGGATAAATCAACATCTTTTCATCCTTTAGAATAGATTGAACCAGTACCTCGCAAATCCCGGGCCCAAGGTCCCTTCCATTCATAACAACATTTTTCGTGGATCGCACAACGCCCATTGCAACCATCTCATTCAAATTAATAAGACTTTTCAATTTCACATAGGCTCCAACCTAAAATTTGGTCTTTATAAATATCACAATTGAAATTAGAAAATTTATAATTATATCATATTTTATGCTTACTCTTATACGGGTGGGACGACTACTTGATTCTGACAAATTTTGATTCCTTGTAGGTGACACCATAGCTCTTTGTGCTTCAAACTGAGTATTTGAGTGAGATTTATTCTGCATCAGCATTGTTAACTCTTCAACCTTTTGTTTCAAAACTCTAATTTCTTCTTTTGCTTCCATGGTCTTTCTGTAAAGTGCATCATGACTAGGCCTCCCATCATATATGTCACTCGGTTTCACTCCCAAACCATACATACGCAATCTCCCATCTTTATCCTTCCCCATTATCCTAGCAAATGCATCATCAGCATCTCACATAGCATCTGGATCGCTTATATTTTCATCATTTTGCGCAGCCATTTCTTTCATTTTTTAGCATGTCTTAACCATTCTAGCTTTTGACACTTTCACATATTTGATACTTCCTCTTATTTTTTTCCATAGCATCACCAACAAATTTCGACCTTTATTGAACTATAAGATTCAATATATGTGGATAACATCTAACATGGAAATAATCATCATTGCATAATAAAGTGTTTTGCGAATCAAATCTTGTCTTTAACATTGTTACAATATGATTATTAGTTGAAGCATTATCCAATATCCAAGAAAATATTTTTCTATCCCACTCTACCAGATAATCATAAATCTTTTGAGCTAACTTGGATCGAGAACGTGGAGGTGGCGTAGTAAAAAATGCAAGTGTGTTGTTATTTAATTTCCACTTTTCATCCACATAATGAGAAGTCAAATATATATAATCTGCAGTGGTACAAGAAGTCCAAACATCGAAAGTCAAACACAACATATCATGTAAGGTTTTTAGTGTGTGCTTCAATTTTTACTTTTCAGATTCATACATCAACGTGACATCATAATCATGTGTATTTTTAGTGAAAAATCTTATATCTGAATTTAAATATTTTAAAAAATCTCTCATGGTTCCATATTCAACCCAATGCAATGAAAAATCATGTACAGTTGAAATTCCAGTCATCCAATCTATACATGTTTTTTTTATCTATATTTTTACCGTTACCATTTAACTTCCCTTCATGATCAAGTAACATAACACCCACATCTCCAAACTTTGGTTTCTTCCTAAATGACGACTTAGAGTTGAAGTTTCATTTTTCGTGCCTTCATACACATAGTCTTGATGACAATTATCACATTTGACTCTTTTCTTTCCATTTTTGTCAATATCATCTGAAAACTGTTGTCAAACTTTAGATGTTTTCCTCTTCTTAGTCTTGGAATTAGTATCACCAATAATCTTCATATTATCAACATTTTCCTCAATTACTTTAGGTGAAGAACTGTTTTGCATTGTGAAAATCTATATATAATAATAAAAAAAGTAGTTACGAAATTTTATAATAATGATAAAACAAAAAAAAAATACATTTTAGTTGCAAAAATAATAATAATATTGAAAAAAATATAAAGAAGGAACAACTCGTTTTTTAAGTTAGTAAAATAATAATAATAATAAAAAGGGTTAATTGCCTCAAAATTCAAAAACTTTCATCAAATTTAGTTTTTTCCCATGACTTTTAAATTTAGCCAATAAATACATAAACTTAAGATATATTTTTATTTTTCCTATGACTTTTCAATTTGATCAATAAATATATGAACGTACAATTTTTTCTTCTTTTTCCCATGACTACCTTCTTAGATCAAGTTTAAGCTGATTCAGAATATAACATTTTTGTTTTTGTCTTATATTAACATGTATATAAAAATAGGACTTTATATTGTACATCTATTTAAACTAGATCGAAGAAGGTGATGATGGAGAAAAAAAAATCGTAAGTTCATGTATTTATTTGTCAAATTGAAAAGTCATGGGAAAAATAAAAAAAACATATTTTGTATTTATTGGCTAAATTAAAAGGTTGTGAGAAAAAAGAAAAATAATATAGATAAAGAAACAAATTAATTATTAACATTTATCTAAAGATTGAATCTTTAGATAGTTAGTCATGATGAAATTAATCTGATGTGATAAGAACGAAAGTAATGCCCATAACTACAACCACTGGCTTCCAAACAAGGCTTAGATTTGTTGGGCTCTACTGAAAGCCTTTTTAGGTGGTCTAATAATATAAGGTAGGTGTAAGCCCCGAAAGCATTCAGTACTTCAGTAGGATGAGAAACCCTTAAACCCAAAAAAAGTGGAATCATTCCCCTATTTTTTTATACATTTCATTCTCTATTTGACCCACTTCAAACAATCAACCTGCAATCGTCGTGGGCTACAGCGTGCTGGGTTGGGTGTGGCAGCACACAATCGTCTATGTGGGCTGCTGGTGTGCAACGCGAGACGACGGTTGGGTGAGTGGAAGAGGGTTGTTGATGGGCGTGCGACGTTGATGGGTTGTTGGGCTTGCGGCAGGGTACGGAGGTTCGCCGACGTATGAGTGAAGAAGATGCATGCGACGTCTCTATGGATATGATATTCGACTGTCTGTTTATTACACAAATTCTTGTGTTATAAATAGTGCGATTAGAAAGTACTATAGGAAAATTGGTATGAATTTTGTAGAAGTGATGCAATTATTGCATGCTATTAATTAGGGTGTGGTCTTACTTCGTTTGAAGTATATATATATATATATATATACATATATATATGTATATATATATATATATATGCGCAACTTTGGATTCTTTGGGATACATTTTGTGTAATTTGACATGTGCAATTTAGCATTATGTATCAAAAATTCTTCATGAATGGTATTATGGTGTTTTCGAATTCAAATCATGCATGTTAACTTATACTCCCTCCGTCCCAATAAGCATTACACAAAACTTTTGGGCACGATTATTAAGAAGAGTGTATAAAGTAGTGTAAGAGTGATAAATGTGGTAGGGTCCACACCTTTTTAAAGGGATAACTTTTACTATTTTAGAAATGTGTCAAGCTTAGTGGGACGTCCAAATAAGGGAATTGTGTCAAGTTTAGTGGGACGGAGGGAGTACAATCTTATATAGTTAAAAGTGACAATTCATAAGTAAAGTTTGTTAAATTGGTGATCAAAAGTAAATTCACATATTGAGTATGTGAGATTTATCGAGGTTTGATGACTATATATATGACACATTATTTCATCATTTACAGAGATAAGTCTATATAAATGTATCTCACTAAAATAAAATCTAAATCTGATATCTTCTGTGAAAATGGTTGGAGTGTGGAGATGGACACAATACTCTTAGAGGAATAACATTAACCTCTTCACCTTGTAATTAGAGCCACTAAAACATTACATTTATCAATGTATTGACTATGAGAATACTAAAAAAGGCACAAGTAATTAGGATGTGGACGAACATATTTCAACTTTGGTAAGTTATTGAATTTATACATATTGTCATGTCAATTCATAATTTAAAATGCCTTGATATTTTGTTTGCAATGTCAATACTGGTCTCAAATGATAAATATGTCTTTATTTTAAAATAATATCACAAATCTCGATCTACATGCCGAGGAGATAAAGTATTAAAATGACAACATTAAAACTTAAAGGTTACGGTCACAAATGCATAACACAAAATACATTAAATACAATTGAACCAAAATATACATGAAGAGAAAGAATCAAATTCTCTTCGTACACTACAAAAAACCAATATAGCTTTCAAATTACCAAAAAAAACATGATAAGTTAGCAAGTATCTATCATACAAAAAATATTTAAAACACAATTTCCTAGCTTACTTAATAGGCATACAAAATTCAAATATTAGTCTTTATCATTTGTTTTCTCTCGATTTTTGAGAAGTCGTTGTACGTACATATCCCGTGCTTCACCGTGAAGTCCCATGAAAATATCTAACTTATATTTAGTCCTTTTAAGAATATCGCATACATCTAACTTTTCTTCTATAGACAGATTCGGGATAATATCAAGTTTTTCAAATGCCTCCTATTGAACTGAACCGAGATCGTGCTTATAGCCAATTCGCTTTGCCAAATGAAATAGTATAGCATTTGACTTCCCCAATCTTAAATAAGATATCGTCCAATCTCTGCATATCAACAATTGACTTGCATTTGTTTTTCCCATTAGACTGATTAGATTTGGCAAACTTTCATCTAAGATATACTCTCACTTTCATCTTCGAGTCCATGAATATCATCGAGAATGACGTTAAAATCAAAATCATTTACATCATAAGTGGATATCCACATCATCATCCCTCATTCCATTCACGACATTCATAAAATCTTGAGCAGCTTCATTACTAGCTCAATTTTTTTTTCAAAAATCTACTTTCAATCTTCGATATAGGGTCACGACTTATAGTGCATCAACCTCACATTGCTATTAAGCTATCACAAATCAACACAAAAAATTGATTATCTAATTATATTATATGCAGACTATAAAATTCATAAAATTATGAAAATTCTCTTCCACGTTAACAAAAACATTTAATCACACATTGCATTGCACCAAGTACCTTCACTATATGATCTCATTATTCATCCTTGATGTTGATCATGTAATTTACCTTCATCTTGAAATCAACAACGCTCCGACTCAATATTTGACTTAACAAGTAGTATAATTTTCTTCCAGCTACTCAATCTTAGATTGATATGAGGTGATCCTTTAAAATCCAAAGTAAGGAATATCTTCTTTTTTTTCGTCATCATTTCATCAAACTTGCTTAAATACTCTGCCCTGAAGCTATTATTCAACTTCCATCCTTGAGCTATGAATTCTTCCAACCCTGCAATGAGGACTACCTCCTCAGATTGCAACCAGCTTCGCCTATTTTTTTATGTTTCTCCATCTTCCCGCTCCTCACAACAAATCCACTACTATCGGTTTCAATAATTGTATTTAAGAAACCAAATATAATTATAACAGCCCAAAAAAATTCATTAAAATAATATACTCTCTTTGTCCCATTAAAGATAACCATTTTTTCCATTTTCATCTGTCCCATTAAAGTTGACCCATTTCCTTTTATAGTATTTTTTTTGTGCTTTAAGTGTATTGGGGTAAACAAAAAGTATATGGATTATCTTGGTCTGCGTGCAGAAAGAAGAGAGCCATCTTTAATGGGATAGAGGGACTATTATATAAATTTCATACAGTTGTGCGTGAAAATGATTGCAACCACAATCGATCACTATAGCCAATATGAATTTGTAACATTCATTAGATGAATGAATAAAATCAATTAAAATAATATTAAAAAAAAAGCATACGCTCTACGAAAATCAAATATAAGCTCGATAAGGTTACCTTGATTCAAAATGATTCTCTAGAATAATCATATCCTCGTAAAGCTAAACATTGCTTACTGAGGAATGGATGACAAAGAATCGAATAATTTAATATATAACGATAATTGATCGTAGATTATTTTCAAGCTCTAGTGAGATACACTTCAATATGTTGGGCTTGATTAATCAAATCTTCACATGTCAACCAAAATTTATTATGTTCATTATTATGTCACCAACATGATTATTCGATCTTTCTTTCTTGCGCCAAAAATGATAACCTTCGTATACAAATGCATCATGTCCATTTTCACTACGCCCTAATGAAAACATAGAGCAATTAAAAAAAGTAGATTTTTCAATGTTATACTCTATGAAGCATGGGTATGTGATTTTAATGAGCGTATCAACAAAAATGTGTATATAGTACGTATACATTCCAAATACGTTGAAATACATATTTTAAAAGTATTTTTGATTTTTAATTAAAAAATCATGAAAATACAGACAATAATTCTTTTTACACAATAAAAATATATTTTTTATAACATATTATACTCTTCACTTGTTGAAGATTCATGCAGCATTCTAATATCTCCAAGTTGCGTCGCGTCATCTTGCTGCCACCACCGCCATCGCTGTCATTGTGCATTCTCACTTCTCACCATCTCCACGTTGCTCACCATCGCGCCTTCTCACCATCGTTGTTGGAGTCATATGCCTCCCTCTCGATTATGATTGTACTATTGTAGTGTTTTGAGGAGGTGTGTGTTCGTGTGTGTGTGTGGAGGGGGGAGAGCTGAATTTAGTAGGTTTTGTATTTATTTATAGGTCTGGGATGGGCTGACAATGTTGGGGTGGGGTGGGCTAATTTTTTTTATTTGCTAGATGAATTTTGTCATTTATAAGATGATTAAGGTTATGATGTTTTTTTCATTTGGACTAATATCTATATAGTTATGAATGTTGTGACTTGTGACCCAAATAGTTTGAATGAGATAATGTAGGAGTATAAGAAACGTATATTGTTGTGACTTGTGACTAGTGAATTTATGTTTTTCATTTGTAGTAGATAGTTAATTCATGTTGTGTAGGTTGATTTGATTATATTTTATTGTATAAGTATTAATTTCAAATTATTTGATTGATTTAAAAAGTATAAACAATGGTCTATGGTAGTTCATCTAGCTCGACTTCAACTATGACACCTTCAAACACAAGTAGAATTTGATGGTCGTAAAGTTTTTTAGAAGTATGTCTTAATAAATGAAAACGAAAACAATCGGTGGAAATGGTGTATCTTGGCAATGCAATTTTTGGATGATGCGAAAGCGAACATCATACACCCGAGTTGTCAATCATTTACTTAAGTTTGAAGGATTTATTAAGGCTTGCCCCGGAGAAACTCAAAAGGACCTTGGAGGTATGAGTACATTGTTAGAAGAAGAAAAGAAAAGGCAAAAGGCTACCAATCCTAAAGTTCTTCCATTGCCGCCCCTTTTACAAAACACGCGAGTGAAGACTATCCGGGTTATGAGATCAAAGCAAAAAAAGAAAAGAAAAGAGATCGATGGAACGTAGTCGTCCCTTGACAAAGCTTTCAATATTCAAGGTCACAATACCATGAATTCATTGATTGCACGATTTTTCTACTCATTCGACTTGACATTTCACTTGAAAAGAAGTCCATGTATATTACAAAGCTTGTTTTTCCTATGCTAACAATAACAATTTGGTAGGTTATACACCACCGGGTTTTAACGCATTGAGGACTTTTTTGCTTCAACAAGAAAAGACAAATGTAGAGCGGTTGTTGAAACCTATTAGAACTCATGGATAGAGAAAGGTATAAGCATAGTAAGTGATGGTTGGAGCGACTCACAAAGAAGACCACTAATCAATTTCTTCGTTGTTAGTGAAAGTCGACCAATATTTCTAAAGTCAGTTAATTTTTCGAGCAAATTAAAGAGAAATTATTTATCTTTAATTTGATGAAGGAGGTGATAGAAGAATTTAAAACTCAAAATGTGATTCAAGTGATCATCGATAATGTGAAGAATTGTTCATCTACTAGGCTCCTCATTGAAGGGTTGTATCAACACATCGTGTGGACACCATGTGTTATGCACACATTAAATTTGGCATTACAAAACATATATATGTGTTGCGAAGAATGTTGAAAAAATCAAGAAACACATGAACTATGTTTGTGGATCTCAGATGTCTCGTTGAAGATTAATATGATCAAAAATTTCATAATGAATCATGGAATGAGGTTAGTCGCTTTTAATAAGTTTGTGCCTTTAAATTTGCTCTCAATTGTTACTACTGGTTTTGCTTATGTTGTTATGATTCTGAAGTGTTTCAAGCTTATAAATAGATGTTTATCGGAGATGGTGATTAGTAAGCAGTGAGATTCTTATAGAGAAGACAACCTTAAAGGAAAACTTTGTAAAAATGAAAGTGTTGGATGACATTTGGTGGGATAAGGTGGTTATAGTCTTTCATTTACGACTCCTCTATATGATATGCTTTGAGCATGTGATACCGATAAGTCATGTCTCCACTTAGTCTATGACATGTGGTATTCGATGATAGAAAGAGTGAAAAATGTCATTTATAAGCATGAAGGACTCCATCCAAATGAGTATTGTTGCTTCTATGAAGTGGTTCATAAGGTATTAGTGAGTCATTGGAACAAAAACATCTCACTTCATTGTTTGGTTCATTCTCTAAACCCGAGATAACTATTTTAACAATTTAACTCATATCTTTTATTTACTTACATTTATTTTTTCATTCTAACTTTATTTTTGATTTATATATTTATAGCCATAAATGGCTCAATGAAGGCTCTTCGAGAGTTGCTCCACATAGAGATAATGAAGTTCCGAATGAGATAATCCAATGTTTGAAGAAGTATTTTTCGAATATCTTCGAGATGAGAGTTGTTATACAAGAGTTTGCTAATTATTCTAGCATGACAAGAGATTTTGCTGATACGGACTCGATTGATGAACCTTATGACATGGATCCAAAGATTTGGTGGGTTACATATGGAACAAGTACACCTATGCTCCACGGTCTAGCATTGAAGTTGCTTATTCAACCTTCTTCCTCATCATGTCCCAAGAGAAATTGGAGCACATGTGTTCATCCACACTTTGAGAAGAAGTAAGATGATATCCAAGCATACTGAGTATTTAGTTTTTATTTATAGCAATCTTCTCTTATTGTCTAGAAGAACACCTGACTACTACCAAGACGAAACAAAGTTGTTGGATATTGGAGAAACAACTTTCATACATTTGATGATGTTAGAGATCTCGAGTTTGCTCAATTATCTCATGATAAGTGGAGTTGGAGGGCACTGTCACTAATAGAGATGGACGTAATGATATATTTTTTTTATGAGGATGAGAATATCATGATTTAGTATTTTGTCATTGACTTTTAAATTGAAAGAAGAATCCCCTAGTTATTTTGTATTTGTATTAAATATGTTTGAAATTATATTTAAAATATTTATTATGGATTTTTTATTTGCTTTGTTTTAGTATGGAAGTGGTTTATGTTTTCATGATTTTATTAATAATAATATATAAAATATTTCTAGATAAATAAAAACATATTTTAAATGTATTGATATCTTGAATTTTTAAAAATTGATGTATTTACATATCATAGTGTATTTGTATTCGTATTGTGTTCCTGTATTAATGCATCATAAATTATACTACCACTGTTCCAATAAATTTGACACAATTTATTATTTTAATACACTCAAATGAATATAAATCATGTCATGCTTACTGAAATGAAGGGAATAAATTAGCATTTTCTTGTAAATCAAGTCTTGAAATTATTTTTATGATTTCCAATTTCCTTGTAATTAGTACTACAATCAAGTCTTGAAATCATCAAACCAAAAGCAAATAAATTTGCATTTTCTCATTTCCTTTCATTTTTATGAAAAAGTATATTTGCGGAGATGATATGCACCTTTCAATAAATAAGCTCTACAAACTTGTTCAATCAAATTCAATATTGGATATTTAATATTCTTGTAAATTGCTTATGATTATGTCATTATAATTTAATTAAAAATAATTAAAATTTATTTTTGGGAAAATAATTTTTACATATTAAAAATAGTAAATTTAATATTATTACAATAAAAAAAACAATCAAATATATCAAAATTTATTCGATCTTTCATAGTAGACAAGCCTTAACATTAATATATAGAAATATTAATTGTCTCATTTTTCTTATTTTTAATGTAGGTGTCAATCGATAATCAATTTTTGAAAAGTCTTATATCAAATCAATAACCATTTATCGAGTACCCATTTTTTGATATATAAGTCGGTTATCAATAATTTAAAATTTAACGGCACTTGAATAGTCACTACTGAACCAAGTTTTAGTTTATTACATTATATATTAAAAATGAAATATTTTCTATTTTATAAAAATATTTACTAAGCTAAATTTAAATATATTTATGTTGAATTATTAGTAGGATAAATATTGTGTCGAATTATTATTAAGTTAAATTGATGTTTTCAGAATATAAAAAATACTATTTAAAAAAAATATAAAAAACAAAATAATAAATATATGTACGTCCATTCATGCACATATACATCTATTACTACAATATTTGTCGTAGAATACTTTAATTTTGAATCGTTTTCAAATTTGAATACGAGCTTAAGAAGTTACATCAATAATATAAATATGACATTTTAGTATTTTCACACGATATCTAGTTTTGACCATATTGGTGTTAAGACTTTTAAATTCAAATGCAAATAAAAAAAATCTATGTATTTGATTTTTATAACGAAAGTATTCCTTATTTCCAAGCATGCACAAAGATATTGGCCCACTTTTTTCATTTTTATTTCAACCTTTTGGGCTTGTGTGCAATTTAGGACTTTTGGTCCCCAAAACAAATAAGGGTCGTTATATTCCTCATATTAAATTCATGTATTGTACTTGCTAATATCATGTATAATATTAATATAGAAAATGATCACTGCACTAAACGATATTAATATGTCGATATAAAATAAATAATATTTTTTTATAAAATTTTATCAATTCTTATTTTTCGACTAGCTTTATTGATTAGAATATAATTTAATATTTGCTCAATAAAAAATGAAAGGTAATAAAAAATTAAAAATTATAAAAACTCGTATATTCATGTAGCATTATGTGATATTGTCACATAATCCGAAGAAACATTAACAAATACCTAACACGAAGAGAAGAGTTAAACTAAAACTATATTAATATAATAGATATTCTCCTGACTATTTCGTTTAAAAACTATTTACAAATTCATAACTATCTGAGTATATTATTATTTGTTGTTAGAATTTAGAAACTCTTAACTCAAGCAACTGTGTTAGAATGTAAAACTTATGATAACGCCAAAAGTAATTGTTGATGCTAATTTATAAATGAAAAGCGGTAATTTTGTCTATCGGCCCATTATAAATTAACTGTACATCTTGAAAATCTAACCGAAGCTTAAATCTTATTGGTCGGCCTTATAAACTGCCACAAAAAATTCGGCGTGCGTTGTGTTGGCCTAGTGATAGTGAGATTAATGCCTAAGATTAAGGTTTCGGATTCGAATCTTCCTTAACATAGCCATATAATTTAATAAACTTCGTCTTCTTAAAACATGATACACTTGTCTCTGATATAATTATTAATAAAAATATATAAAGTAATATAGAAATTATAAATGCCGTAAGACACGTTTTTTTTAAGAGTTAGACCTTTTTATATTTAGAATATGTTAAAACTTTTATGAAACAGCCAAATAAAAAAATAACTCTCGTGTTTATTGGGGGACAAATATACAACTAATTGATAGTTAGAAAACAAATTCTTCAAAAGCGACAATAATAGCTAAGTTAATGGATAAAAATATCAATTTTCATTAAAAGAAGAGTTGAAAATAAATGATAAAAAATACGAACTTCTCGCCATGTTTAATTTTGTGAATAACCACATAAGAAATAGGACGAAGAATGTTATGGATTGTGTACTTAAGAGAATGAGTTTTAACATAAAGAATTTGATAGAAGAAATGTTAACAAAATAGGAAATGAAGAGATAAGAGGAACATATATCAGAAGAAATGAAATCATATTTTAATGAGGGAAAAAACTTGAACTTACAACTCTTACCTCTATGCTATTTATAAAACTAAACAACCATGTATCTTGTTCATGAAGCAATGTAGTTAACAATTAACTAATCTAACAGAAACTCCTAATAATCTCACATCTTGAATATTCATGAATCTTTTTGTAGCTAGGGATGGCAACGGGCCGGATTTGGGCCGGATCTGGCTTGGTCCAGATCCAGATCCGGAAATTTTAACCTTGGTCCAGATCCGGCCCAGATCCGTTGGATCTAAAAAAGCTTGGTCCAGATCCAGATCCGTGAGATCTGCGGATCCACGGATCTGTCCAGATCCATGAACTTAAATTTCAAAAATAAAATTCTAAATATTAATAATAATAACTTGATTAATCCACAATATCACCACAATTGATAAAAATAACACCACAATATAAAACTACAAAAATCCAAAATAAGTCCCAATATTATAAGATTAGTGTTGCTAGCATCTATGTGCTAAGAAAATTTGTGATGAAACAGCCACAACCAAGGTCACACTCTAAATTCTTCAAGGAAATCTCCAATGCTAGAACTACTTTCAACATCATCAACATCCTAAAGAAATAAAAAAAAATAAACAACATAAGTCATAAGAAATGCACACTTACTTCAATAATATAACTATATAAGCATAAAATGAAGTAATTAAATAGATTACCATATCAATAGTATCAATATTCGTATTAGGATATTATTGTATTTTCATTTCTTAATTATAAAAATAGATATAATATTACATATATATATATATATAATTATAAAAAAAATTATATTAAATAAACGGATCCACGGGTCGGATCTGAGATGGATCTACTAAATTTCAGATCTGGATCCGTAATTTTTATTAGTGGTCCGGATTCGGTCCGAATCCGCCGGGTCCAAATTTTTAATGCTCCAGATCCTAAAAAACAGATCTAGATCCCCGGATCAGGACCGGATCCAAGGTCGACTGCCATCCCTATTTGTAGCTTCACGTAGCATCTTTTAGTTGATCTTTAACCTTCTAGTTGCTATTTCCTTGATCTTGAACTTACTAGATTTAACATTTTCAACACTAGATTTAACATTTTCAACACACCTAATGACAATAGTGATTTTTTTCATAAGCTTGTACAGTTAAAACTACTCCTTCCGTCCACTAATATTTTTAACATATTTCATTTTTGGTCCGTCCACCAATATTTTTATACACACAATTCAATTAAAAAGTATAATAAATGAGACTCAAACTTCATTAACTAAATTTTTCTACATAAAGTCAAAATACTACATTAAAACATGTAACGAATCAAAATGTTAACAACATTTATGAACGAAGTGAGTAATATATAAAGGCAATAGTGATCTCCTCACTCAACTTATAATTTGACATATTATAATGACAAAATGAATATAATTATGTTAATAATATCTTTTATTTTAAATAGAGTATTTCTTTTTTTTTTCTTTTAATAAATATGTACATAAAATAATGAACAGTACTACCACAAGAAATTGGGTTGGGGGAAAATTGATGGCGGCATTGAAAATAATATCATTAATTAATTTGACTTCCCTGCCTTCATAATGTAAAAAGTGTTCAAATTCTTTAAATTTGGTTTAGTTAAGATTGATGTCACAAAATACGAGGGATTGCACTTAAACCCATTTCTCATTCACATTCATTCATATTTTTCTCTCGAACTTTTTTTTTCAACTCATCTTCCTTTTAATTTTTCTTTTTTCATTTTGGAAATTTCAATTCAATTTTTATTTTCCTCCACATTTATTCTCAAAGAAATAACTGATTGGAGATTTTATATTAGGATAATTCGAGTGGGAGCTCTCATTTTTGTATCTCAAAAGTTTTTCTCCCCATCGAATTTGAGAATCATGTTTTCTCAACTATTTCCATACACATCTTTACCTTATTCTATTCCATTGTACTCTCTCCCCCATTAATATTAGTTTTATTTTCTTTTTGAGTCTCATTAAATTTGACTTGTTTATATAAATAGCACATGTTTAAATATTAATTTACGTATTCTAAACAAACCAACAATGACGGAATATATGAGATATAAGATAAAATTTCCATTCTTTTGGAAAATGATTTTAAAATAAACCAACTATAGTAATTTTCTTAATTTTAACACGAATTATTAAACATTTTTATATATACAAGAACTTTATCACTTACTCAATTTTTGACATAATGTTGATTTTACACAAAAATCGAAACTGACATGACACAACTTATCTGACGTGAATTTTTTGAATTATTTAAAATTCATGAAATTTTAACGTTATATTAATTTTAACATGAACTTTAGTACTTACTCAATTTTTGACATAAAGTTGATTTTACACAAAATCAGGACTTATGACGTGGATTTTAAATCAAATATAAATATTTATAAAGAAAATGAATATTCGAATCGAATCGAATAATTCGAATATCTACATCGAATCGAATACGAATCTAATTTTAATATAAAATATTTGATTTGATTCGATTCTTTTACAACCCTATGCGGCGACGCCATAATCGCGCGAGGACGTGCTCGGAAAGTTGAGGCAGACGCTGGGGCCGCAGAAGTGTAATACGACGCCGTAAAATATTCGATTTGTATTTAATAATCGTGAATATGATATATTCTTAAATGCTAAATAATTAATAATGGAAGTGAAGCAAAAATATTAATAATTTAAAATTCACATCATAAGTCCCGATTTTTTGTAAAATCTACTTTATGTCAAAAATTGAGTAAGTACTAAAGTTCATGTTAAAATTAATATAACGTTAAAAGTTCATGTATTTTAAATAATTTAAAAATCCACGTCAGATAAGTTGTGCCATGTCAGTTTCGATTTTTGTGTAAAGTCAACGTTATGTCAAAAATTGAGTAAATGATAAAGTTCGTGTATTTATAGAAATGTTTAATAGTTCGTGTTAAAATTAAGAAAATGACTATAGGTTGTGTATTTTAAAATCATTTTCCCTTAAAATATTGATTTTTTTTCCTGGAATTCTTATCTATGACTATCTACATCAACATGTTTACGTATATTCATATTTCTGCTTAAGATCGATATTATAATTTATATTCAAACACGATTCAAAGATATTATGATCAAATAAAATACTACTATAATTTAATTAAATTAATTATTAAATAAAATTATTCTGAAGAAACTATATTAAACAATAATTAAAAATTATTGTGAATAATATAAGAGAGATAAGAATAGTTCTAATAGGACATTAAAGAAAAAGAATAAACAAAATAAAAAAGAAGGTTGACTTTGATTATATTTTGTAATGTGTTGATTTAATGCAGGATATGGTGATTATATTGATGCATGCATGATGTAATATATAGTATTTTGAGATCCAACTTTTGATGACATCTTTAAAATTATTTGTAATAAACTTTCTGCATCAATTCTACGTTGGGCCACTTTTGTGTGACACCCTAATTAATCACCTTTGAATAATTAATACCATCCCCATGAAATAGGATACGTTTTGAAAATTACGTTTGTTTCGAAGATGTTTACTAGTTTTGTGTGTTGGAAATTAGAGATTATTGTGTGGTTGCATTTTATGACTTGTTGCCTTCTAATTTGAGCAATAGCCAACGTAATATATTTCTATATTTCAATAAAGTTCGATAGGATTGTGAGAACCACTTTTGCCTATATATCTATATGAAGTTTTCTTCATGTTCACATGTTAATACATTTTTTATTAGCTAATTTATTACCTTTAGAATTGCTAGCTACAAATAATGAACGAATTATTAGTGTAGCAGTAGTACCCGATTGAATAACTGAAAAAGAAATGTTCAACATTCCAGAATGAAATATTTTGATCTCGTACTTATATATTCGAGGAGGATCTCTATTTTACATCATTCAAAGATTGTGCCACTTTTTAAACTAGATCAATAAATCAAATCTTGACAAGTATTTCAATTTCATTATTAGTGGAGTACCAAAATAATACTAAGAAATAGAAGTCTCTCAGTAAATTAAAAGGTGATATGAGCACAAATTTTAAGTAATTATTTTTTACAAATTAGTATAATTTAAAAGAGGTCAATAATAGAACAAATCAACCATAATGAGATAAAATGAAGTATATATTCCTTATATGGTAATCTATTTAATATCAAAATAAAATTCGAAAACTCTTTCTATTTTTTTCTTAAAAGTGAGGGATCAGTTGTCTAATATCGTTTCTCCTTCGTACTTTCATACCTTTCTTGGCGGAATTGATAAATTACCTAAGACTGCTAATGCCCCATCTAATTATTCAAGAACAAGCCCTTCTCGTCTTCCTCATGGGGAAAATGTCCTCGCGCATTCCATGTCTGATTCGTTACTTTGGATTCAATTGGGGTCAATCCTGCTGCTTCTGTGCAGTTTTGGAATTGGCATATATGCCGCCTACTCCTGCCTTGATACAAGTGCAATCATGTATGATCTTGCGATGCCTATTCTTTTTTGTGGTATACGAAATTAGTACTCGCTTTTCCTAATACCCATCATAAGAAAATAGTTTAATTTAAGATGTAATCATCTCGTCCTACTTATTTAGACACATTTTCTTATTTGGTTAATTTTAAAATACAAATCATCCCTTCAAAAGTCATTATAACTCAATATTGATCACGGTGTTAAATCACAAATGTGTCTAAATAAGTGAGAATAATTAAGTATTATGTATTAAATTACATTTAAATTTCATTTGATCCATTATTATTAGTTAAATTATGTAGTCCATATAAAATGAATAATTCACATAAAAAGAATAATAATTTTATGAACTATAAAAAATAATTTAATGTACGGAGTAAATAAAAATAATAAATGGGAATTAAAGTAAAGAGAAGTCTTGATCAAAAATCACATGGAGATAGAGTTGTGTGCTGGATTTCACACTAGTGAAGTCTATGACAGGTATATGTCTCAATCATAGAACTGCCAGGAAGTTGCCTATTAACCATAATTCAGTACTAATATTTATTGTTTCAATCTTCCAACTCCAACTTATTTCACAAAATTGTTACCATTCCCCCTCTTCAAAGAAAGTTAAAGAGAGACGTATTTTATTTTGGCATATTCTCTTTAAAAAATGATATTTTTTAAAATGAAAATAATAAAGAATATTTAATTATAATAAGGATATAATTAGTATTTTAATTAGTAAATACTAATTGCATTTTTTATTTTTTTTCCTTTATATTACTAAAAAAACTCCTTAATTTGCGTATTGAAGAGATATGACTCTCTTTGAAGAGGACGGAGTGATATTCAATTATTAAATTTACAAAAGTAGTTTAATTTAATGTGTATTATACTTTTGTCCCATCAATGTTGTACTTCATCTGTTTCATTATATATGGTACGTTTCATTATTATAATACACTTAATTGAATATACAACGTGTCATTATTATTGGGATGGAGGAAGTACTTCTTTGTCGATTGGGACTTCCCACAAAAGTAGTCATATTTCCCTTTTTGACATTTTATAAGTAAAAAAAATGGTATTAAGGTAATTCCAATAAAATAAAGGAGAATAAAATAAGGTATTGATTTGCGTGTGAAAGAAAAGGACTACTTCATGGGACAGAGAAAATATATTGTGTATTGAATAATTTTAAATCTAACATGATTTATTTTTTTAGTTAAATGGCATATATTGAGGGAGATTGTTACTTACTAAAATAAAAAAATAAAAAAAACTAATGATAATAATAATTTAATAAATCCGACTAAAATAACAGAATGGTAATAATTTCGTGAAGAGACATTACGGTTTTTCTAAGAATAAATTACATACTCCCTTCTCTCATCCTCCAAATATTATAAAAGTTTTCGATTGCTTATATCTATATTAATTGTAAAAATTTAGAAAGGAATATAATCTAATGTGTTGTGAATTTTTAGTGGAATATGCATTCATTCACATGAAAAAAATAGAAGGATTGTAGTGAGAAGTATTATTATGGAATATGGATTGACAAAAATAAAATGGTAAAGTGAGGAATATGAATAAAGAAGCATTTTGATTAATTTGTCACATTAGCCTAATATTGGCAATTAATTCCATATATGGACGGGTATTCTTAGGAATCTATTCCAGCGGTGCAGGCTTTAGAACCCCCTTCATGCATACAATAAAGTCGGCATATAATTACATATATAGGAGATTAATTTATTGGATTTCAGCCGAATTTGATCAAAGATATTCAACTTATAAGTTATTAGCGGAGTTCAAATGGAGATTTTTTTATTTAGCTTATAAACACTGCACAAACTTTCTTTTCCATCTATCTCCATAAATGTGAATTTCTCTTTTTTAGATATTAAACTATTAGAATGTTCTCCTATCTGATTTTCGATGGAAACAACTTAACGTGCTCGCGACTGATATATTACGTCATGTAGATAAATAATAAATTTTTTAATAAAAAATGTGTTGATTTTCACTTTCCGGTCATGAATTATTAATTAACAAATAGGTTAATATGCCCTGCTAACATGAACTGCCGGGCCCTTTTGAGGAACCTTATTCCAGGAAGAAAAAATCCAGCAAATGTCATATCAATTACGTGCATGTGCACGTTAAAGTGTCCAAAATAAAAGAGTAATTCTAATAAAACTCTCCCTAGCTAAAATATAATCACTTATCTTCTCTTAACTTTCAATACAGAAAGTTTATTTACACCGCGTTATGTTGAACGTAAAATAATGTGTTATAAGTTACACAAATAAACCCACATAGAAAGAATGCGCAGAGTTCGTAACCCTGTTTGTTGAACACACCTACGTCTAGGGGGCACGCCCAAAATATGATCAATTCACCAATATAGAACCTCGAATTATAAAGACAATTACTCACTAAGGACTCCTTTCCTTATGAACCATCTTCACTCTCCAACGATCGCCTATAATAAACCGAAACTAGTCTCTCCTTAAACTAGCAAACCCTAGAACCCGCAAGCCCCTAGGATTATCCCTTAAGTTTATAGATTACTCAATTACAACGAAAAACACTCTCCAACACTTGTTACTCACATAGTTTGAGGATCACTCTTCTACACACAGAGAATGTGTGCAGGCTCTCACCAATAACTCTCACAATATGAAATAACACACTCCCTCAATATGATGTGTAGATTTTGCTCGTGTATTGGTCGCAACGGACACTAACCCAATAACCAGAGCACAATAACGAAGTACTCTCGAACTCTCGTGTATATAGAATATTAATATTTGCTCTGGTGTTGTCATGAGCGGCCTTCCGTGCATCTACATATAAAAGGTTTGCACTAACCCTAGATAAAAAGGAAACTTGTGTGTATGTATATGGCAAAACGAAGGGAGTAGTGAGCAGTTAAAAAAAAACACTTATTTTAAAGATTCGTTTTGGTCTGTGTAGGTATATAATAATAGCATTTGAGATTAATTTTGTAATTTTTTTTAGTTGATCTCCTACTTCTAGTCCTAGTCAAGGGCGAGTTCCTTCTAATGTTGATGTTATATTATCTTATTATTACACCCTTCTCCTTCCGGCCATTTTTACTTATTCTACTATATAATTTTGATTTCCTCATAGTCATCTCTATATATCTCGTATTTAAAGTATGATGGAAAACTCAATTATATATATATTATTATTGGTTTTATGTTTGAAAATAAAGAGAAAATTCCGGCATGCAATTTAACAATTTATAACAGATTCCCTTCTCAGCCAATCATGATTCCTAGCATCAATCGAGATCATCTTCACAATGATTTGTTTCTTAAACAATAGAATCCCACGTGCTATTTGCGCACTAACTTATCATATACTAGACCATCATTAATATATATTTGCATTTTCTCAAGCAAATTAAAAATATTAATTAGAGGGCAATAAAATATTACCTTCCTACTATCACATGCCATTAAGAACTTAATGCATCATTGTTATGAAAATGCATGTTTAGATTTAGAAACAAATTACACACACAAATATATAAATATTGAGTTATATAACTAATAATCATGCATGTATCAATTCCATATCTTTTAATTACAAACCCCCTTTGAGAAGTACTAAAAAATATAAGTCCAAAATATTCGAATATATATATATATATATATATATATACCCTTTATCCCATTAAATATGTTCTGGTTTGATCAAAATACTCTCACAGTTTTGGTCAAAACATGATCTATTTAGTGGAACAGAGGAGTATATTGCTATAAATTATGTGCAAAAATAAATATTTGTTTGGTAGTGTGTAAGTGAATCAATTATTCGTGAACTGTTTAATGATCAGTTCGATAAAAAATTGTTCAATATATGTCCGTAAAATGAGCCGACCTTGAATTTTATATAGTTAGTTCATGAACTGGTTCAAATAATATTAAAATAACTTAAATAATTTAATAAATGAATTTAAATATTTAACAAACTCAAGTCGAAATTGAAATCATGTTTGAATTCTTTATTAAATAGAATAATAAATTTAATTGAATTCAAAACTAAAATTATTTGATTTAGGGGGTGTGTTGGTTGTGGATTCTGTGAGAATTTTATAGACTTTTAAAATTTGTGGTATTCAATTTAGATTTTAAAAACTCCTTCAAAATTTTAAGGTATTCAATACGGATTTAAAAAGCCTTTTTAAAATCTTTAGGTATTCAACAGTTT
The DNA here is from genome assembly GCA_026898415.1 of Leonotis leonurus. Taxonomy (NCBI): domain Eukaryota; kingdom Viridiplantae; phylum Streptophyta; class Magnoliopsida; order Lamiales; family Lamiaceae; genus Leonotis; species Leonotis leonurus. The sequence continues at coordinate 1,102,349 of JAPKLX010000048.1, forward strand.
ATGGACTTTAATAGTCTATGAATTTTCATGGATTCTCTTTCAAAAATATATATAAATTGTACTATACAAAATATCTTCTAATTACAAGAGATTTCAACGGATTCTCTCAAAAAAATTTACAAACCCGACTAGGGATGATAATTTAGCCCCGCCCGACCCAAGTCTGGCTTGACATTAATATATAAATTATAAATTAAATATAGTATAAATATTATTATTATAATTAATATATAATAAATATAAATTAATATATATATATTAAATAACATATACAACTAAATAAATTTAGATTTAATATTTATTTACATTTAAAAGTAAAATAAATGTTAAAATATATAAAATACAACTAAAAAATAATTATATATTTTTTATGTATTAAAAAAAATATTTTAAAAAATTAATTAAAAAAATCACAGGCCTGGCCCGAGTCCACCTGATTCATATGGGTCTGAGTTTGAGCCTAATTTCACACCCGACTAGGCCATGAGCCTGTACATATAACCGCGGGCCGGATCTGAGCGTAGGAAAGTCCGGCCCAACCCGACAAATTGTCATCCCTAAATCCGACCCTCTTTCTCCTATTTCGAGCCCCTACTAGGAATGATAATTTTACACGGTCCGACTCAAATCTGTCCAAGTTCGACCCGATGACGTTATGGTCGGGTTTGAGCTAATGTTTAGGCCCGACACACCCAAGTCCGACCCAAATATTTAAATATCTTATATTAAACCATAAATTTAAAATAATATAAATATAATTATTATTTTTAATATATAATAAAATAAATTATTGGAAATATTAAATAAAATATATGAGTAAAATAATATAAATATCATCATTGTTATTAATGTATAATTAATATAAATTAATAGATATATTAATTAATATTAAAATATATAAATATATTTTAAAATAAATTAATCACATATATTTTTAAATATGTTAAAAAAATAATAAATTAAAAATAAAATATGAATGTCCGCCTAATCCACATGGGCCTGAGTTTAGCCTTGAATTATAAGTTCGGTTGGGCCATGAGCCGAACTTGTGTCTATCCACAAAATTACATGTTGGGACTGGGAATAGGGAAGTTCGGTCCAACCTGACCCATTATCATCCATAGGCCCATATTCTATGAAAGTTTATTTAAAAAATGTATTTTATAATCTATTTAAAAAATATATTTTATAATCTTATCAAACCTATAAAAATTTATGTAAATCAATAAAAAAATTTTCTAAATTCAAAAACTTTTTAAATTCAAAAAAAATGTAATAGAATCCAAGTGGATTTGATTAGATTCCAACCCAATTCGTATGGCTATGGGTAGCTTTGAAGTTACAACTGCTTCTCATAATTTAGTGAAAAAGAAAAAAAAAAGGAGTTAATTTAATTAAAATTCCTTCCGAAATCTAAACCATTACTCCACGCGTATTGAAACGCGCTTTCATTCCTTATATACGTCGCTGCAATATTTGTTTCTAAGGGGAAAGAAAACATACTTTCTCTGTCTCTCTCTAATTCGATTCTGCTATTTTCTCCCAATTCCAATGGCGAAAAATCGAGCAGCAATCGCGCTGACCCTAGAGCAAGAGGTCGAGAAAGTCTTCAGTAAGTTTGACACCAACGGCGACGGTAAGATCTCCCTTTCCGAACTCGGAGACATACTCAACGGTCTCGGCTCCACCACTTCCGCCGACGAGGTCAAGCGCATAATGTTGGAGCTCGACACAGACGGCGACGGATTCATAGATTTGAACGAGTTTAAGGCATTCCACTGCGGCGGCGTTGCAGGCGCCGGCGACAACAACAAGGAATTGAGAGAGGCGTTCGATCTGTACGACAAGGATAAAAACGGTAAGATCTCCGCCAACGAGTTGCTTTCCGTTTTCCGCAGCCTCGGAGAAAAGTGCTCGCTAAAAGATTGCAGGAAGATGATCGACAACGTCGACGTCGACGGCGACGGCTGCGTCAATTTCGAGGAGTTCAAAAAAATGATGACTAGAGCTTCTTAATCAAGCGTACGCTGATTTTAATCTCTTCTAACTGCTAGTTTTTACTTTTTTTTTATTGCCTTTTTCTCCGAATCGAAGCAACTATTAGGTGTAGTTCTAGTTTCATGTATAGGATTACAAATCTCTCGGAAATTACTCTAGTGATTATCGGGGAAATTATATCGGAAATTACTCTAGTAAAGTATTTTTCATTGGCATTTAATGGAATTTGTTTCAAAACCGATCCGTAACTGATCTCGCTTACTTTTATGATTTTAAATTCGAATAAGTTCTGTGGTTGAATAGTGTTATTCGGATTATCACCAATTGTCGCTCAACAACGCGGAATCAGATTTGTTCGATTGAGACTGGTGTTGATGAATTAACGCGTAATCTTGTTTTTTTTAAGTATTAATAGTTAAAACTACACATTTTACAAAGTGTATTTGCACAAAATATCCAAAACTTAATGTACATGTTAAAAGTACCTACATTTTAAAAAAAGTTTAAAATTATCTTACACATTGCATTGAAATCAACAAATGTTTATTATTATATATGAATAATTATTTCATTATTAACTCATGATTTGTCCAACAATTTAATTTCTCTCTAATTAAATAGTAAATGCGAAATAAAAAATTATAGGAAGTAAAAGAAAATTTTAGTATACAAATTAAATGTTATTCTATAAAGAAAATTATAGAAAATGGATAACAATAGCGTGTAAATAAATGATCAAATGATCAACAAACTATATATTAATATAAATAAGTTCAACATGATATACAATAAATATAAAATTTACTTAACATAAAAAAATATACAAAATATATTAAAATTTAAATAATAATATTAAAATATTGTCTTAGTTCCCAAATTATACTAATTATACTTATAAACGTTGTTGGAATGAAATTTGATTTTTCAAATAAATATTTAAATATTCAATGGAAAATTATAAGAGATAACTATATTTAAACATTTAATTAAACACAATATTAATAACCAAATATTCAAATGACTGATAGGTGAGAGGAGTAATTATGGTCAAATAATTGTATTGTATTGGTCAAAAGTTTAAAAGTAGATATTTTTTATATGTATATTTAATTTTTGAGTATATTATACATGTTTCATTAGCAAATTCAAATTGGGTATTATTAATTTTCTCCCAATTTTGGTAGACATTATTTACTTAATTTTCATTCATCATATCATATCTTTAAACATTTTTTTACACTGTAATAAATATTTTAGAAGTTGGAAGGGAGTTTATAATTTATGTTCATGGTCTAATAGATGGGTAATAATCAGTTTTTCATTGGCTATACATAAATATATATTTTGAGCAGCACCCGAGAACCAAGTCTTATCCCTTGCTTTTGATCTTTTGAGTTTTGATTGATGAACTAGTTTTGAACAATTATAATCAGTCATTTGGATAATACTCCAATAGATTATTAGAGATATTTTGCTATTACAGTATTACTTTTCCTCAACTCCAACTTTTTTAGCTCTATATTGTTTTAGTAATTTTATAGAGTTAGGCAAGTAAAAATTAAAAATTCATAATATACAAGTTATTTAGAGTGTGCGGACAAATTTGTTTTTGCTTATAGTTGTTTATCTCCCACAACCACAATTTATTTAAGATAAAGTAAACAGCATAAGTGCTTTTGGATTGTAAACACAATCTAACAAAAGTTATTGTACTCTTATTTTATCATTCCGTATTCAAACTTAACTAGACTTGTCTAGTTTGATTATTTAAAATCTGACCCATTAAACATGATAACTATATTTATTTTAAACCTAAAACATAGTAATAAGTTTGTGTTTATATACTCCACGGCAACAAACGTCAATAGTAATTTGCGTTACTCTTTAAACGTTTAAATGAATATTTAAATATCCTAGTTGCAATCCATGCAAAAAATATTAAAAATACACATATAAGTGGCCAATCAGTAAATACAACCTAACGGCAGTATGTAAACAAATAAAGTTCCACACGACAGCTTTGATATCAAGTCATTGCTAACCAAGCAAAGAAATACAGATAGCGTGATACATAATTAAAGTAGCAACATAAATGTGAATGAAGATTTGCCAACCTTAAAGTTTATGTCTTCATTTATTCTTATCCTATAATGCACGAAACTAAATAGCCAAAAGCATAAAGAAAATAACATACCAAGATGTATTCGATAACGTTAAATCACTCATTCTCAAGCAATATCCTGCTTAGAAGTTAAAACCACATGTTTTACATAAATTTACATCTACTGATTGAAAGCAAATCTAAGAAGTAACTCAACGGCAACGATAGAGCGTTACCACAACTAGGCTACGTAAAAGTAAAGCCTAATAGTTACTGCAACACAAGACAATCTTGAAGGAGACGTTCTGCAACCTGTGGTGTGCCAGAGTCATAGCAAGTCTCCTCCGTGTTGATAGACTCCTCATCTGATCGTAAATTAGCAGCCTCACGCACATACCTCTCCACTTGATGGAATCTTTCGTCTGATAATGAAACCTCGGAAAGAAGCTTCCATGCGTACTGTTGGGATGCCTCTTCATAATCCTTTCTCCGCTTAAGCACCATATGCCCACTTATTTCCCAGACAGCAGGATTGACCTGAGTATCGAGAAGCTCTTGGTCTACTTCTCCACGTGCTTGTTTCTCAGCATAGCACTGCATTCCATCAAAAGAGAGAGAAGAGAATAAAATCTCCATTGCAGGAACACTAGACTTTAGTATTAGCCTAGATAAAGTAATTACCTACCCTTGTCGTATAAATTAACAACAGATGTACCTTTGAAAAATAAAATTATCTTAAATTATGTTCCCATATATACTATAAACCTTATGCTTAGAAATATTTCGTATTTCCCAATCCTCATGGTAAAAATAAGCAACATACAACAGAAATGAGTAACATACAAAAGGATAAACTTGTATGCTATCACCATCAGAGAACGGTCAGTTAAATTATATGTAAGAAACAAGGGTACAATTCAATGATCATAATAGTTTCCGTGTATGTGTTGTGAAGACATTATCATGGTGGTAGACAGCACTAACTAAGCTTTAGGGTCAGATATTTTAACAACACTTTAGAAGTTAGAACTAGTGATTCATTGAATGTGGATACTAAGCATGGAACTGGAAGATTGTCATAAGACCATCGACACTGAAAGGATCAGCCTGATTTGCAAAAATTTTCAACCAAGGTAAAGCTTTTTAGACCAATAAATAGGAGTAATAGACTATACATTGTTTAATGCTTTGGGTCTTCAGTAGTAAAGTCTTGAATGATCATTGACAAGCTAAATATTAGCTTTGCCAATATATAAATAGAAGGGATCTCTAATGGCTAAAAGGTATACGTGTGTAATAATATATCACCGTCAGTTGCGACCAAAACTGTAAAAAAAATGGACAGGGAAAAGGTGATTACCTGTGGTAGTAGAAAGAGTCGCTTGCCACAATCAGAAATAAGTATATTAAAAGGGATATTGTTACTTTCAAGCGCGATGCAAGAACTTGCAACAGCATCACATAGATCACTCAACTTATTTCCACCCGTAAAAGCAAGTCCTTTGACAGGATAATTTAACAGCTTGGAAACCACCACTCTAGTTTCTTTTCTGGTCATTACTTTGCATGTTGGTGCTTTCTCTATTGGAAAAGGTGCAGACAAGTAGTATGCCTGTCATTCATGCAAAGTTACAACTTAGCAAACAAGAAGCTAAGTAAGAGATAGTAGATGACACAGATATATTACCTGAAAGTGGAGATGATTAATGGTGGCAAAGGCGCCCAAACTGTTATAACCCATTCTGAAAAAGGGATCCGATGCCTCTTTAGCAAAGTTCATAGCAAGCAGAAGGCCATCATAAAAAATTTTCTGGGGTAAGCAATCAAGGACACGGGGTATGAGAAGCACATGTCCATACTCAATGGGACTCACCTGAAAAAAAAAAAAAAAAGATGTTTCCATTCTTTAAGAAGAATACATGCAAAGCCACGCACACCAGCATCAGAAGAATATTGGAAATAGCATACATTAATTGCAACAAAACTGGGGGATCTTTCCTCAGGATCGATTGGGCAGCTAGGAAAGTAATGAGTTTTGCTATCTTTGCTCGGCTCAAATCTGAAGAGCACTTCCTCTTGACCTACTTTTGTAAAATTAAATTTACTTTTATCAAATTCCTGGAGAACCTTGTCAACCCTAAACTCTGTTGGCCGTTTCTTAAGGTGACGCCCCTCATTCAGCTGTGCGATAAAACCATATGTTCCGGGAATGATCTTTGTCGCACACGAGGTAACATCATACCTGAAAAGGCCCCTAGCCATACGATCATCCCATTGTTCTAGCAGCAATTTTTTCAAATACGACATTTGGGACAATTTTCCGTCACACGAACCTTCAACGTCATTGTGACACTGTTCTTCTTCAACAGTACTGAATGCATAGAGAGGTAGCTTGGAAACTGAAACAATTAAACCAAACCAAACCAAACGTACTCAGAAACGAAAATTGGATTGCTATCCAAACGTAAAAACCATCACAGTTCTTTCTCTGCTGAGCTTTATTAACAAACTCACAATAACATGTTGAAAAATGATCACGCAATAACCTAGTCTCTTAAAATCTAAGCTCAGCAAGAAATCCTGATTCCAGACAGAGTTGATTAAAAAAAATTCAATGTCATAATCTCGTCAAAATTAAACAAATTGAGCCTACAATCACAATCAGAAATCTCATAAACCTTACCAAAGCATATATAAATACTTGCAATAAGAAAACGTACCAGGCAAGCAGCAGCTTCCGAGGCAATTGCGACCACAGCCCTGCTCCACGAGTTTAAGGTCTTCAGCAGAAGCATTCTCCTCCTGAAAGTTGGAAACCACCGTGGCCACCCTCTTTATCGTCAACATCCTCTCTAACACGGACACCATATCTACGACCTAATTTCCCTCCTCTAAATCGGAGGAAGATGATCATTGAGGAAAAAATAAATACAACCGCTATAAAAAAAGGAAAAAGTAAAAGAAATTTAAAGTTAGGCGACGAGGGAGAAGCGAAGCAAGCGCCACCGCCGGCGAGGAAGAGGATATCGGATGGGGAGCCTCCTTGGGAGGGTAAGGCACCCCTACCGCCGTTCCGGGAAGGAATCTGGTGCTTTCCGTCCAACGTAAGATGGGTACTCCGGCGGTGAAGAATGGTTGGTGAATGGAAGAGATGATCGAGGGATTCAAATAAAGCCGTGATTGTTTTTTTTGCAATGTTAATCAACAAAAAAGAAAATACAGAAAATAGAAGAAAAAAAATGCACGGTGAAGAAGAAGGCGGTTAGAGGGAAAGGTGGAGGAACTGGTAATAGCTAATTCACCGGCGTTTACGGTGGGAATGGGATGGTGAGAGATTTGAAATTCAAACATTTTTATATCTCCGCAAATCGGGTCAATATTTCCGGGTCAACACTGGCGGATTGGGCTACTGTTTAACTTATCAAGATCGTGTTGGGCGTTTAATGGATCTTACCTTTCTTATGTTTCTACAAAGGCTAATTGGTTCCATCTTTTTTCATTAGAGATCACAATGGGACGAGCCGGACTGGACTTCTATATGTTCAGGTCTGGATCATGGTTCGATTGGGCCTGAAAATCAGATTCAAGTCCAGACACATATAAATCGGGCGGGTTTGGATTGGTCTCGTGATTATTTTAATTTTTTCTCTATTATTTTTATTTTTAATACATTAAAAAATATATAATTTATTTTTTTAATTGTACTTTATATATTTTAACAACTATTTTAAATACAAATAATACTAAATTCAAACATATTTAATTTAGTTATATATCTTATTTAAGATGTATATTAATTTATATTAATTATATATTAGTTATAATAATAATATTGATATTATTTTATATTTATAACTTATATATTAAATATAATAATGTCAAGTCGGGCTTGGGCCGGTCTGATATGTCGGGCCTAAAAATTGGCCCAAATCCACCCGTCGGGCTTAGACGTCATTAGGTCGGGTTTGAGAGGTCCATTATCGTTGGGATTAGGCGGGATTGAGTCGGGTCGGATTAAATTATATCACTAAGTACCATGTACTATTTCTCTTTTTAATATGTAATTCATTAACTAAATTTCATACAGTATATTTTATTCTAACTTATCTTTTAAAATTTATCTTAATTTATTCTCAATATATTTTTCGTGAACCGATCAATTATAAAATAATTCAATTTTCATAAAATATGTAATATCTTCGAAACTTTTTATATAAGTTGTTAAAAGACAAATACTTTATTGAATTCTTTTTAGTTTTCGTACAACAGTACTTCTATTTACATTTAAGTGGAACTACTTGACCGTAATTTATTACTCATTCATTTACTCTTCTAAAAGTGATTTGTTTTTATATAGTAAAATAAGAAATAGTATAAAAAAAAATGAAAATATGATAAAATTGACACAATTAAAATAATTAATTTTTATCATTTTTAAAACAAATCAATATTAGTAGTACATCTCAATTTTACATTATTTTCTAAAACATTATTCCAAGTCATAACTTTGATATCTAGAAAAAAATTCTTTCCTTACTTTTATTTATTCTATTTTCAAAAAATTTCCGAAAAATTATAAACAATCTGCTTCCAAGCTAATTATTTTCAGCTTGTTATAATAATATTCTTCCTCTATATGAAAAGTGTGTTGGAAGAATCAGCGCAAGTTAAAAAATTGAAAAATGTGTTTTTAGCGAAGAAGTGGACTCACAAAATAAAATATACACTATATTTAAAATATTGAGTGTTTTGTGGAATTATATATAAAAAATGAAAAAAATACACTATTTGTGGATGATCAAAATAAATAACAAGGATAAACTTTTCATGAAAAAACAGAGGTCTCATCGGTCTATCGACCGGTATATAGTTTGTATAGTACTACCTCTGTCCCGCTAAAAGTGATCATGTTTCCTTTTTGGACCGTCCCACTAAAAGTGACCACTTTCCTAAAAAGAAAAAAATTTTACCTTTAAAATACATCACTCCTACTTTATTCACACACAATACTTTAGTTTCTTATTCTCCGTGCCGACTCCCATGTGGCCGCTTTTAGCGGGACTGAGAGAGTAGTAAATTAGTTTGCTTACCATTCCATTATTTGTTTTGTGGTGAGGGACAAAAGTTGGGTTTTTCCAACTGACCCGACCGAACTCGTGATTCCTCTTAGTAATAGAGGTTGCTTGAGCTGCTCTTGATGTCAGGATTGGATATCATATAGAAAAAGAGATTTCGAGCTCTATATTCCTCTTCTTCTTGTCGAAGAGGCATTGAGCCAATAGGGACTCTCTTCGGCTCGGGTTTGAGATACGATAAATTAGCAATCCCCTTTTATGAGAATCTAAAATAATATTCCACAATAATTACATTTTTCATATAAAATTTTATAATTATAATGATGAATGTAAATATTTCTTCAATTTACAAGAAGTATCAAATATATATTGTAGATCAAATGAATTTTTTTACATATTAACTAAAATTATATCTTAATCGTCAATTTTGTTTGTTCAATAGTCTAGATTTATGGGTAGAAGTTAGAAGTGTTAAATTCACCTAAATCAATAGGTCAATATATTTATAAACGATTTATTCCATAATTATTGAAATTTTGCAATAGTTTTCCACACTTAGTATTATAAATTGAATAATTATCTACTCTTCATGTCGTGTTATAAGTGATCATGTTTTCTAATTCGGTGATCTCATTTTAGGTAACAAATTTCCAAAAAAACAAAAATATCTTTAAAATATTAATTTCTACTCATTTAATTTATTAATATATATATATATATAAATATATCCTATCTGTCTTCTTAAAAGTGACCTTAGGATTTATTTATTAGGGTATAGTTTAATTGTATTCCTTAGATGAAAAATATGAATGGTTCAAATTTATTTTTAGTTAAAACGAGCAGATCTATTTTCATTATAATCATCATCTCTTTCTCTCTCTCTATATGTTTCCTAACAACTTATGAAGCCGTACGATAAGATCAACTTCATCCTTGCTGAAGAAACCTCTATTCAGATTTGGCCTAAGATAGTATCTCATCCTGCAACTCTTCCTACACCTATTCAACCACCCTGCATCCAAATTTACCAGCTCTGAGAGGGACAAGATGCCACTTCCCTTCTCCAAATTTGTGAACGCAGTCTTTCAGAAGAATATCCTCTTCTTTGGTCCAAGCACCTTTCCTCACTCCTTCCCCATGATTTACCATTTCTTTGTGTGAACAAAGGAACTGTTGTTCGACCATTAATTATAGTACGTACAAGAATGAAGGAATTAATGGGTGAAAGGAATAGGAATAGAAGATGGGATGACTTTACTATCACGCATTGACATTATCAAATACCTCAATCAAAATAAATGCTCTTCAATTAACATCTAACCCCTACGTGCACTTCTCCTTACCACATAACAAACCTCATATTTTCTTACAGACACTCTCATGTGCCATTACTATGATATTTTGTAGCATGTATATGCGAATGTCAACAATCTGCTCATACAACAAAATACTCACTTTGAACTTTGAAAGTGTAAAATTTGTTGGAACTGAAACTTCGAACCTGTAGAAATCACAAAACAAATAGAAGAAAATTGTTAGACCCGTGTCGTGGCGAAGCTATTGCCTTAAAAGCTATTTCCGGCAAACTCTTGGTGCACGGTTCCAATGCCAAAAATACTCTTGAGGGTTAACACGGTCGTTCGCAGTGCCCTTGCGAATTTCGGGTCGGAGACGAAATCCGGCGGGGGAGATGAAGAATAAAATCTTTTGGATAATTTACTGTGAGATAAAATATTTGTAGAGAACGTATGTAGAAGATGAATAATTCTAATAGAGCTTTTCTGTAGGAGTTAATATATAGGGAGGAAGTAAGTCATGTCTTGTAACTGCGATCCAAAAAATAGGGGAGAGAATTGACTGGTTCAACAAGGATAATCACGCACAAAATAAGGCCCCAGCGGGCGCTACCCACCTAGCGACCGCTAGGTGGGAGTTCTGTTCCAGGTACCCAACGAGTGCTACCCCCTAGGTGCAAATTCTGTTTCCTTGGCGTGAGCACGCCTAGCGGTCGCTACCCCCTAGCGACCTCTAGGTGTGAGTTCTGTATCCGGACAGAAACTCTACTCAACGAGCGCTACCCTCTATCGCTCGCTACCTCCCTTTTCTACATTAAGCGTGATCGAATATATATATATATATTTTTTTTTTCCATTTCCAACAATCCCTACAAATGGAAAACATAACAAAGAAAGAAAACTAGAGGAATATTGATGTGTAAATACAAGTAGTCAGAAACTTTGAACTTGCACATTAGTGATCTATGAGAACATACTACACTCACAAAGTAGTCAGAAACCTTGAACTTTATGAGCTCGCACATTAACCCCCACTACACGCATCATTCCTGTGGAAACAATTTTTGACTCAACAAACACCCTCGATCATCATGTGTGCTCTAGAAATCGTAACTTCATAGAAGGGAGCCACCCTTCACACACACTAGGTGATTTCTATGATAGTGTAATCGCCAAAATACTAAATATATCATACACATGATATATCGTAAGTCTCACGCAGAAACAACCGCAAGAAATCATTAAGAGCCCCACAATTGCTCAACCATCATAGGCATAGAACGATCATTCAAATCACCGCAGTGAAATTGCCTCGTCAGGCTATGAAACCTCTATGTCCAAAATTTCACAAGAAAATCATAACACCCGTAGGTCAGATTCATTACTATGTATTAATTCACAAATAAAATACATATACCTCAATTGAATAAAGTAAAACTTACACGGCTTCGTTTGACCTCTAGGTATCCACCACATAAGTCCCCCTTTACTTAAATGATCTCATCCCAATTCCGGCAGAGAGTTCATCAACTTATCTTTTGATGAAAGCCTTAGTGAACGGATCTGCCAAATTTCTCTCCGACTTCACAAAGTCAAGAGATATAACCCCGCCACTCAACTTTTCCCTCACCACTGCATGTCTCAACCGGATGTGTCTCCTCTTCCCATTGTAGACACTGTTTTTAAGTAATGGAAATAGCAACTTGTGAGTCACAATGTAAAGAAATAGGTGCAAAAGACCTCTTACCCAAAAGCACATCGGCCAATAACTCTCGAAGCCACTTTGCTTCGCGACTTGCCAGCTCCAAAGCTATAAACTCAAATTCCATCGTAGAACCTGCAATGCACATCTGCTTTCACGATTTCCAGGAAACTGCATGTCTTGCAAGAGTGAAAACATAACCACTCGTGGAGCTTACCTCATCGCTATCTGAAACTCAGTTCGCATCACAATAACCTTCTAACACATCAGGAAAGTTAGAGTAATGAAGAAAATAATTAATTGTACCTTTCAGATATCTCAACAAACGATAAAGTGCAGCCCAATGGTGTCTACTGAGATTATGAGTATATCTACTCAAACGACTCACCGCATATGCAATGTCAGGCCTAGTACAGTTCATTAAATACATCACACTCCCTAAGATTCTAGCATATTGTTCTTGAGTCACAGAATTACCAAGATTCCTCTTCAATTGCATGCTTGAATCAAAAGGAGTTTTCGCAGGAACCAAGTTATCACACTCAAAACGTTTAAGTACTTGTTCCACATAATGAGACTGACTAAGCACCTAACCATTCGCAGATTTAATCAATTTGATCCCAAGTATAATATCAGTTTCACCCAAGTCTTTCATATAAAAAATAAATGATAAATATGCTTTCTTTTCCAATACAACATCAAGACATGTACCAAAAATTAACTTGTCATCCACATATAAAAAAATCATTACACATTCAGTTCCATAAGATTTAGCATAAAGGCACGACTCTGAACCATTTACCACAAATCCAATTAACAAAATTGTGTCGTGAAACTTTTCATACCATTGAACAGGAGCCTGTTTAAGACCGTATAAAGACCTCTTCAATTTACAGACTTTATCTTCCTTACCCTTCACTACACACCCCTCGGGTTGTTCTATGTAGATTTCCTCATTAAGATTACCATTTAAAAAGGCTGTCTTAACATCCATCTGATGTACCACTAAATTATGAATAGCAGCTAAAGCAACGAGTGTTCTAATAGTGGAAATACGAGCAACAAGAGAATAAGTATTAAAGAAGTCTACATCATTTTTCTGGGAGTATCCGACCACAACAAGTTTAGCCTTATACTTATCAATCGACCCATCAGGTTTCAATTTTTTCTTAAAAATCCATTTCGATTTAATAGGCTTAGTATTCATAGGAAAATCAACAAGTTTCGATGTATGATTACTAGTTATAGATTCTAACTCACTTTGCACAGCTTCTCTCCAAAATGGAGCATCTATACTAGACATAGCAGTAGAATACGTAGTAGGATCCTCATTAATTAAAAAGGCAAACACTACATAATCATCAATTAAGTCAGGATATTCAGCCACAAATGCAGTAATAAAATCGTTACCGAACGAAGTCTTAGTCCTTCGTCTTTTACTCATTCTCAGTTCGGAAATCTCCAATGGTTCCTGAGTCAATTGTTCAATGCTATTGTCTCGAGCAGGCTGTGAAGAACTACACACATTCTCACGAAAAACATTAGTCTTCCAAGGAAATATATGCTCAAAGAATTCAACATCACGAGATTCATAAATAGATTGATCACTCAAACATGAGAATCGATAAGCAGCAGAGTTCTGAGCATAACCAATAAACATGCAATCAAATGTTTTCGACCCCACATTTACACGTTTAGGATCATTCAACCTTACTTTAGCAAGACACCCCCACACTTTCAAATATTTAAGATTAGGCTTAAAGCATTTCCACAGTTCATAGAGAGTTTTATCAAGTTTCTTATGAGGTACTCGGTTCAAAATATAACATGCAGATAATACAGCTTCCCCCCACATACCACTTGGGAATACATAACTAAGCAACATAGCATTAATGATGTTCTTAAGAGTTCTATTTTTTCTTTCAGCGATACCCTTATGTTCAGGAGAATAAGGAGCAGTAAACTCATGTATTATACCATTCTTTTGACAAAACTCACGTAGAAATAACTTATTATATTCACCACCTCTATCAGATCTTAATTCTTAATCTTTTTATTCAGTTGATTCTCTACTTCAGCCTTATACTTAAGGAACATGTCAGTAGCTTCATCCTTAGATCGTAAGAGATATAACCGAGTGTATCTAGAGCAATCATCAACAAAAGAGATGTAATACATCTTTCCTCCTCTACTAATTGTGCTTCTAAATTCTGCCAAGTCTGTGTGAATTAAATCTAACAATTCAGATGATCTACGTTCCACACACTTAAACGATTTCTTAGCATACTTAGCTTAAACACAAATTTCACATTTAGCACAATCAGTTTGATTCATCGCATGAATTAAATCCATAACACACAATTTCTTAATAGATGCATAATTCACATGTCCAAGTCTAGCATGCCAAATATCCAGCGACTCAATCAAGTAAGCAGAAGAAAATGCATTCTCATTCATAATTTCAGAAACAACATTGAGAACAAAGAGACCATCACATAGATAACACTTTCCAACAAATTCACCACTCCTAGTTAAAACTACTCTATCAGACTCAAAAACAAGCTTCAAACCAGCTTTGCTCAACAAAGAACCAGAAACTAAATTTCTACACATGCTAGGAACAAACAGTACATTATTTAAACTTAAAGTTTTTCCAGAGGTGAGCTTGAGAATCACTTTCCCTCTCCCTAGTGTTACATGATAATTAAACCTTCATTACGTGGCGTTGTTTAGACCAGACCCACTGTCCGATAAAGGGACTCAGTAACGGGTACGAGAAATATTTCCAGCCGATATACTTCCAACTTATTTTATTAAATTGCTCGCAAGAGAACGAGTTCATTATAGATTAATAAGTTGACCCTAAGTCGTATTCTCAAGGAAGGCTAAGCAGGGCTTTATCTATGTTACAGAACATAAAGCAATTAAAAAAGAAGGGGTTTTGATTTTTAACTAATCTAACTAATCTATTTAGGCGAATTAAATTAAAGAATTTAAAATACGAATTACCTAGGCGAAAATTAATAAAACAATTAAATCCTAAATCTAAGAACGAAGAATTAAAGAAACTGAATTTAAACATGCCTTGAATTGATTAATTAACATGATCGAAAGGTTTGGATTAACGAATTGTGAATTAATCAAGAAAAGACCAAGAAGAAAAGAGATCATAAAGCAATAAAGAAGGTAGTAAAAGAACTCACGAATTGAAAAGGGAAATAATGCATTAAAGAATACCGGGTTTGAATCACGAACGTATCCACAATGAAATTGAAAAGACAAATAACGGAATGAAAAATCTAACTATGGTGTTTTCTCTCGTGGTCTAAACCCTAGAAAAAGGAATCGCAAAGGAGAGTGTACTTCTAAAATTGCGCGTGGAGGTTTAAATAGGGTAGAAAATCCCGCCTGGGTAGCGCCCGCTGGGGGATAGCGAGCGCTACCCTGGCTCGCTGCAAGAATTGCCGAAACAGGGGGCTAGCGCTCGCTAGGCCCCCTCTCTGTCTGTGACTTGGCTGCAAAGGGGTAGCGACCGCTAGGGGATAGCGGTCGCTACCCCTGATCTCTGTCCGTTCTGAGCTAGCGCTCGCTACGGGGGGTAGAGCTCTCTACCCCAACGCTCGGTCCAAGTGTGATTTTTCTTCTTTTCTTCGTCTTTTTGTCTCGTTTCTTTCTCTAGCCTCGTGAACTCTTTTATGATGATCTTTACCTACAATGTAATATAAAAAAAACAAAGTATCAACTCGATCGACAATAATAAGCGATATTATAGACTAAATTACGAGAGAAACTAGACCAAAAATAGATAAAACACCTAGTACTCCGACAACGCTGGAATTCCCCATGTACACTTGTTCTCCCTCGACAGCTTCCTAGAACTCATGAAATAACTTCTTATCGATGCAGAAGTGTCTCGAGGCACCCGTATCCACAACTCAGTCCTTCTTGTTCTCCACCAAGTTGGCCTTCATGACGGATGCGATAACGTCGTCAGTCTCCACTAGAGTCACCTGATTTGCCAGCTTGGGGGTCGACCTCACAGTAGGTCGTTGAGTACTCGAGGCTTTGCGTTGCTTGCATTGGTATGATTTATGTCCGGGAGTTCCACAAGTGTAGTAGGTGAATTTAGGCTTGGAGATCTTCTTACTAGCTGATTAGATGTATTTTATACACCTATTTTGTGATATTTTTATATGATTTTGGATATTAATTATTCACTTACTTGTGCTTAATTTTCAAATTGTAGATTTTCTCGACGCTTGGAGCGGTTGATCGATTTTGAGAATATTTGGAGAAAATTGCAATATTAATTGGAAGGAAGATCAAGAAGATGCCTAATTTGTTGGAGAATTCCCTTATTAGTTTTGTTAATCTCCTTATTGTTTTATTTCTAGACTTGGTAATTATTGCCCTCTATTTTAACAATAAGTTTAGGTTAGATCAAATACTATATGTATGTATTCTAAGACACAATTTTCGGACCTTTTTTTTTGGCGAGACATTCGGCGAGCACTAAGAGAAGCAGGGGGGCTACCTTTCTTCTTGCGTATTCACGTGAAGAACTTCTGCCACTTTGTGGCACTTTTAATAATCAAGTTTGCTTCTTAATTCCATTTCTACAATTGCTTTCTTAATTATTTTTATTTTATTTAATTATGTTTAGTAGCTAAACTCCTTATTCCAACATCGATTAAGGAAGCCCGGACGCGATCATTCCGTGAGATCTAATTTATTCTTTCTCCTTTAATTCGTATGCAAGTATTTGTTGTTCTCTATTTTCTCTGTGATTTAATCGTTTTATTCATTTAAGTAGTGCGCAATATTTAGTTGAGTAGAATTGATTAATAGCCAATTGAATCGGCCATACGTAATCGTGGTTTAGATTTAATTAGTGGTAAATTGACTATCTAGTCAAGGGAATGACAATCTTAATTCGATAATCCTGCACCAGAGTTTATCGATTTTGAATCGGGTCTCTCTAGTTCTTAAAGTTGTCAGCTCATTAAATCTATAGAGCGTCTCTTACGGTTGTCAGTCGATTAGGGAAATAGTTAGTGAAGAGTCTTCCTAATTATCGAGAAGCTATGGAGAGATGAGATCGCGTGAGAAGTGTCTTCGGTGATCATAACTGGTTTATTTGCATGAATTGTTGTTATATTTGCATCGAGGATCGAAAATATCAACTTTAGGTAGAATTAATTGATTGTTGGAATACTTCTCATATATTTCTCATATTTGTTAGTTTTTATTTGCAATTTATTTGTTTCAAGAAAAACCCAAAAATATATTCTCTATTTATTGTTTATTTATTATT
Organism: Leonotis leonurus; assembly: GCA_026898415.1. Classification (NCBI taxonomy): domain Eukaryota; kingdom Viridiplantae; phylum Streptophyta; class Magnoliopsida; order Lamiales; family Lamiaceae; genus Leonotis; species Leonotis leonurus. The sequence continues at coordinate 1,119,834 of JAPKLX010000048.1, forward strand.
TTCGTAGTTCCCGATAAACCTAAGATTTTCGTGACTCAACTTGCAGGTTGAAATCATAGGAAAATTCTCGCCGATCCTTTGGGAGACGATCTTGCTTACTACTGTTTGCGCAGTAAGGGCATACCGGCTGTTTGTCAGCCGAATTATTTTTGGTGTAAAACGATGCACCACTAGCCTTGAATTTCTGCTTTCTACCTTCAAGAGATGGCGCCTTTGATGCATTTCCTGTAAATCCTGCACCAGTGGAAGATTCCACAAGGTTAGCATTCGACAAATCAAATGAGTGAGTGGACCTGTCCTTTATTCGATTTGCCTCCTTGGTTCGCATGTGACTGATAGCTCCTGAAGGGTGAAATCTCTCTTCTTATGCTTCAGGAAATTTCAGAATTTAGTCCATGATGGAGGGAATTTTTTGAGCAACACATTCGCTTGTAGAATATCGCACATCTTCATTCCTTCATTTAGAACTGCAGCTGTCGGGTTCTCGTATTCGTGTAGTTGTTCAATGATTGGCTTATCATCCACCATTTGAAATTTCAGCCACTTTCCAACCACGTACTTTTTGAGGCCTACATCGTCTCCTCCATATTTCTTCTCCAATGCTTCCCAGATATCCTTTGTTGAAAGACGATCAACAAATAGATCAAACAGGCTATTGGACATATGATTGAGGAGATATTCGCAAACAATCTTGTTGTCCTTATTGTACTTTTCCCGTCCATCTACTACAGGAGGCAGAGGAGGTGTGGATGTCTTATCATCGTTCGGATCGCTAGTTACGGGAACGACAACTTTTTCAGGAGGAGTAGGGGGATCATTGAACAACACGTAATCCAACTCAAGTTGCTCAAAGAAGATGAGCAACTTTTGAGACCACCGTTTGTAGTTGAATCCATTCAGAGGTTCGAACTTTGATAAGTCGGGAAGAGATCGATCCAACGCCATAGATAGCTTTTAGATAGTTGGAACTGGAACTTCGAACCTGTAGAAATCACAAAACAAACGAAAGAAAATTATTAGACCCGTGTTGTGGCGAAGCCACTGCCCTAAAAGTTATTTCCGGCGAACCTTTGGTGCACGGTTCCAATGCCAAAATTACTCTCGAGGGTTAACACGGTCCCGACGTTCGTAGTGCCTTTGCGAATTCCGGGTTGGAGACGAAATCTGGCGGGAGAGATAAAGAATAAAATCTTTTAGATATTTTACTGTGGGAGAAAATATTTGTAGAGAACGTATGTAGAAGATGAATAATTCTTAGGTTCCTAGCCGAAGGGTGTTGTCCGAAAGGATGGCCACGGGCGTTGAGTTGCAGCTCTGCGATGGCTCTAATAGGGATTTTTTGTAGGAGTTAATATATATGGAGGAAGTAAGTCATGTCTTGTAACTGCGATCCAAAAAATAGGGGAGAGAATTGATTGGTTCAACAAGGATAATCACGGACAAAATAAGGCCCCAGCGGGCACTACCCACCTAGCGACTGCTAGGTGGGAGTTATGTTCCAAGTACCCAGCGAGCGCTTACACCTAGTGCTCGCTAGGTGAAAATTCTGTTTCCTTGGCGTGAGCACGCCTAGCGGTCGCTACCCCCTAGCGACCGCTAGGTGTAAGTTCTGTATCCCGACATAAACTCCACTCAGCGCTACCCCCTAGCGCTCGCTACCTCCCTTTTCTGCATTAAGCCTGATCGAGTATATATATATGTATATATTTTCCATTTCCAACAAAATCACCCATGCCTTTTTAGAGTGATGTATGCTCATGTAATACAAATGAATTCTTGAAAATTAGTATAAAGAAATAAATGGTAACTGAAAGCTATTTATTAAACTTATCATATTTATTAAAATTAAAATATTATAACATTAATCGTAGTTAGAGCTGATAAAAATGGCCCGAGCCCATAGGCCCGCCAAAAAGCCCGGGGTTTGGGTGGACTTGGGATTGAAAAAAGGAGACCAGAAAAAAACGGGCCTAAAAAGCTCGACCTAAAATTATCCTAGGCCCGATGGGCTTTGGGCTAAAAAGCCCGCCCGATAGTATAGATTAAAACATTATTTTTTGTAATTGATATTTATGTTTTATGTTTTATAATTATTTATTCATAATTTTATTAAGATTTAAAGATGTTAATTGCATAATTTTATTTTACGTTGTAATTATCAAAATTTTAAAGAATTTTCTTATTTATTTTAAATAAATTAAACTTCGGGCCCGCCCAGAAAAAAGCTCGTCCGTCCGGGGTCGGGTTGGGCCTAACATTTTGAACCCCAAAAATATTCGGGCAGGCCTGGGAGAGCCTCAAAATTCTGAAAAGTCCGTTGGGCCCGGACTTGGCGGACTAGGCCCGCCACTTTGCCAGCTCTAATCGTAGTAGACAATTGGAGTAAAAGTTAAAATACTCATTAAAAAAAATCTTTAGATATAAAAAGAATAATAGTAATTTTTGAAAAACTTTTAAACTAATTTATCCCTCAACTTTTATTTTTTAGTTTAATTTTTGGTACAAACAAATCCTACGAATTTGATTTTACATGATCCGTGTGTTGCATTATAAATCATATGATTTGTGTGTTGTTATAGTGTACAAGTATAAACTCAAGTACAAAATAACAAGGAATCGTGAATCGAACAAAAACTGTGAAAAATGGTTATGAATCGGAACTATATAACAGAGTTCCCGGTTAGGTTCCTGTTTCTTTTTCCAGAACATGCAGTTCCCGGTTCGAATTGTGGAACTGTCCAAAATAATTTTTAAATAAATTTTATATATTTTTCTCCATCTGTCCACGAAAGTTCTTTACATTTTGCCATTTTGACCCATTTAAAAAAGTTCTATATTTTTCAAAATATTCATTTATAATAAATGGGCTCACTATACTCAATACACACAATTAAATTAAAAATAATTAATCAAGCGGGACCAAACTTGACTCAATACAATCAATCACTTAAAAGTATTCTTCGTGTTCCGGTAAAAGCGGCCACAAGAGATACAACACAAAAATTAAAAAAGTAAAGTGTTGTGTGTTACAAAAGTAAGAGTTAATATTTTAAATGTATTTTTTTTATTCTTATGAAAGTTACCACCTTTAATAAGATAATCCAATAAAGAAACATGATCGTTTTCAACATGACAAATAGAGTAATAATTTATGTGAGTCAAAAACTCCACTCACTATACATTTATACACAAAGTCAAAACACATTATTATAACTTGTGCCGAGTCTAATTGTCAAGAATTAACTTTGATGGACGGAGGAAGTATTATCAAGTAAAAGTTGTATTTTAATGTTTTAAATTTATATGATTTTTAAATTGTTTATAAGTCATAAATTGTAAGTTAAATTTATGCAAATTTTATTTATACAATCTCCTATCTCATTTAATTTTTACCTTATTCAATAATGTAAAAAATAAAATTTTTAATAATGACTCAACATAATTTAAATAATTAATAACTCAACAAATTCAATATTTTAAATTGTAATTAACTCAAAAATTATAAAATTTAGAACTAACTCAAATGAATTAATTCTTAAATGAAAAAAATAACACTTCATAAGCAAAAATATCTCTATAATTAAAATAAATAAAAATTGTGGAATTGTGGAATCGGTGATTCCAAAATCGAATCAGGAACACCTCTCCATGTGTTCAGTGAAAATGGAAATAATAGAGTATTTTTGTCAGAACCAAAAAAAAAATTAGGACTATATTTTATCTTTTTCCTTACTAACCGTAAAAAATCAAGTATATTTATTTACTTAAATGTGAATTTCGATGAGTAAAAATAAATTGTTAAAATTGTGTATTTGAGATAAATGCATATATGGTATACTAAGTATTATCCACCATTGAAAAATATGCATTGTAGATTCAAATAGAAATGAATTGTCTGTTAGAAGTTGGGGTGCCAAAATGAATCAGGCTAGGTCGGGTATTGACGAGTACGTTTTTCGTGCTCTTTTTGAATTTATTTAAATGTAGATCGAGTCTTTTTTTTTGGTTTCATGTCTTTGTCACTGGGAGGACACACTTTTGTGAGACATGTAGTTGAGACGATTCTTGGGTAAGTCATACCACATTTTGTGAAAGAGGCAAATTCCCTAAAGTTAACACCTTGAGAAAGAAACTGATATGCTTAAGACAATGTACCGTGCGAGATCTGGACATGACATTTCAAAGCTGGAGACAAGGTTTCTTGAGCAACACTTTAGGCAAGTCGTTCAGACACTCTTTGTACCCTAGATGGAGTACCTGACGAACGAAGAGTTGAAAATGAAAGATTTGATAAGATCTTGGGAGGACTCGATGCAGATTCTAATCGCGGTGCACAAACAAGAAAATATATATTTCCTTTATCCTGCTAGAGCCACATAAGGAAAAAATCAAGGCGGTCAACTGCTTAAGATACTAGGGATACACTCAATAAGGATAGAAGATCTTTTATACAAACCTTAGCCGCAACCAAGACAAGATGGATGCTTAGCAAGACGGAGCACAAGTCAATACCTTGAGCAAGACGGCGATGAGAGCGTTCCTTCAGAATACTTTGGGAGAAGCTTGGAGCAGTTCGGGCAAGTCGGAAGGAAAGGTGCATACGATGCAGGTCTTCACTGAGATAACAAGTCTGTTGGAGATAGCTCGCTGCATGCTTTCTCAAACTGGTCTTACTCGTCACTTCTAGCAGAGGCCATGACAATGGCCTACTAGTTGATAAATCATGGTCCTCATACGAGTATGAACCTTAAGACACCTCTCGAAGTGTAAATTAGGCAGCCAGATGATTACTTAATCTTAAGGACTATAGGGTGTACAACTTAAGGGAGTTTCATGTATCTGGTCCTATATGTAGATGAAATGCTTCTAACTGTCAAGGATAAGTCTGAAGTTTAAAAGCTCCAGGATCTACTGAGTTATGAGTTTGATATGGAGGATTTGGTTGCAACTAAGAAAATTTTGGGCATGGAAATTTAGAGGGATAAAAGTAAAAGCAAATTGTTTCTCTCGCATAAAAGTTATATTGAGAAAATTATGTCTCGTTTTGGCATGTCAAAGGACAAGCCTATATATACACAATGTGCAAGAAAATAGAGGAGATCGATTACATGAATCGAGTCCTTACACCATTGTAACTGATAACTTGATGTATGTCATGGTCTGCACACGACCTAATATGGCATATGCAATGAGCATGGTTAGCGGGTTTAAGAGGGAGACTGATAAGGATTACTGATGGACTGTTAAGACGATTTTATATACCATTAGGATATTTTTGATGTGGGTCTCATTTATGCAGGAGATACGACATGTCTTGTCGAAGGCTCTTCTGATTCAGTCTTCGCTGGTGATGTCGATAGCAGGAGGTCGATGACAATATATGTTTTTATTCTAGGTGGAGCTGTTGTGAGTTGGAAGACAACTCTCCAGGCCACTGTCACTTTGTCTACTACTGAGGCAGAATACATGGCCTTGACCGAGGCAGCTAAAGAAGGAATTTGGTTGAAAGGTCTTGTTGGTTATTTGAGTTTGGAACAATAGATTGCTATGGTGTTTTGTGACAGTTTGAGTACAATATGTTTAACCAAAAATGAAGTCCACCATGAGAGAACAAAACTTATGGACGTGTGATATCATTTCATAAGGAGTGAGAAATGAATTAATATGAAGAAGATGGGTGCATATGAAAATCCAGCTAACATGTTCACCAAGGTCGTCCCACATAACAAGTTTATGCATTGTTTGGACTTGTTGAATGTCTGAAACTGGTAAGTGCCCTGACGGGCACTTCTGGATACAACCAATGAGATAGTTAGCATCAATCTGGAGCATCAGTTCGGGGCTAATTTGGGAGAGGTAATCTGGTAAGGTGGAGTTGTCTGGAGTCATAGTCGATCTAAGATGTTTCAAGTTAATCAAATAAAAATAGTAATTCTCTATCAATGATAAAGGATAGTTATGTAAATTTGTAATAAATTGTTGGATTGATGCCTAATTTATGTGTAAACTGTAATGTGTAATAATTATTTTTATATGAATTAATCAAATAAAAATTAAAAATAAAAAAGAAAATATTGTTACTTTGTAGTTCGTGGTTATGAAAGAAAACCAGGTAATTCTATTTACTTTTCTTTCTTCTTTTATCCTCACAAAATAATATGTTTTCTTTCTTTTTATTCTTAACAACAAAATTATAAGTAATTTAGTAAAATATTTATTTTCAAGAATAACTAAACTGAAATGTAAAATATAATAATACTCTTACTGAAAATACTAAATAATAATTCACAAAGGTAATAATTTTTATAGTTTTGGCTTACAATTAGTATATAAGGGGAAATGGTACACATTTTCTTTAAACAATTACGAAATTTTAAAATTAATTAGTATATAAGGGGGAAATGATCTCTGAATCGATCAAAAGATCCTTTAAATTGGCTAGAAGTTGTGAAGTTCTTAAAAAATGATAAGAAGAGATAAATTATGAATATGAGAGATAAGATACTTAAATTAATTACTCAAACTAAAAACCTCCAATAAATATTAATGCATATTTACAATTTTATGATTATTTATTTAATATAATTATGATCATGCATGGCATGGAAAAACTAGTTCTCATGGAAAGTAAGGTTTTAGGGGGAAGGAATGTACATATTATTATGATTTGTACAAGAGTGTCGTGGTTTCCCCTCTTGTCTTCCTCACCTTTTTTCTGCCATAAATTGATTAATTATTTGATTTTGATATATATGTGCTAATAGTTAATGATTTGGAAGTTTATTGTTGTATTTCTCAATATTCGGGATATTAGAATATATTAATATTATTGCCAAACACGTATTTTTCTCGTTTTCAATGATCATTCTATGTTCATTTGGTTTAATATGTTTATTAACTACCATTGGTTGATTAAATTTGTTTTGATTTACACATTTGAACTTTTTTCCAATTTTATTGTGGAAAAGGTGAGCTAAAACAGCGAAGCCAGCAAAAAATTATTATATATAGTACTAACTAGCTCCTTTTCTTTATTGCACATTTATCATAATAAAATGAGGAATATATATATATATATATATATATTTTTTTTTTTGGTGACTTTTTTCACATTATTCTATTCCCGCATTTTTATTTCATATTGTTTAGAGTGTACAAGAATAGTTGTTTGGGATGACAAAAACTCTATTGGTTCGGCTACCGGGCTCTAATAGAGCAAATATGAGAAAGAATATTGAAGCTGGATGTATACATTTGTATATTCGTACTCCGAGTCGGATGGATCATGGGTATCGGGATTATATATTCCAGATTCGAACCTCACTTGAGAAATTTACGTCACATAAAATTTTTGGGCACGCTTATTAAGTAGTGTATAAAGTAGTATAAGAGTAATAAGGGTGGTATGGTACCTTTTTTAAAGGGATAACTTTTACTCCCTTCGTCCCACTAAGCATGACACAATTCCTTTATTGAACGTGCCACTACGCTTGGCACATTCCAAAAATAGTACTCCCTCCGTCCCATTAAATATGTCCTATTTGACCAAAAACTGTGAGAGTTTTTTGGTCAAAACAGGACATATTTAATAGGTTAGAGGGAGTAGAAGTTATATCTTCAAAAAGGTGTGGACCCTACCACCTTTATCAATCACTCTTACACTACTTTATACACTCTCCTTAATAACTGTGCCCAAAATTTTTGTGTCATGCTTATTGGGACGGAGGGAGTACTATTTTAGGAATGTGTCAAATTTAGTGGGACGTCCAAATAAGAAAATTGTGTCAAATTTAGTGGGAGATGGAGTACTTTTTAAATATAATTTGTTATATATATGTAATACCCCGTCTTTTAATTCTGATCAAATTAGCAAATCCCTCGCGTGTTATGAAATTGTATTCAACTCTCGAAACCAAAATTTCGGATTAACGAGAATAGCCTATTGTATTAACAACCCTTTATGAGCAAAGACTAATGACCTTATGTAGAAATAAGGCCATGATAGAAATTCATCTTTAACAAGTTATTAATCAAACTCGTAGTATGGGAACCGAATATTGAAATGGTGAGGAATTATAATAAACTTAGGAGGAAATTAACCATTATTAGTGGATTAATGATTTTAGTCATGACTTTAATAAGAATCTTTTATGAGAATTTACGATTTGGTGCTATTAATGCACTTGCCTTCCATGCATGAACCCCTATATCTCATCCTTATAGACCCACGCATTCCATACTTAATTCATGGCCTCAACTATACCTCCATATACTGGATATACTTTCATAAATATAATAATTAATGGAAAATGGTAGCAATGATAATCTGCATTAGTTACAACCATATTAATGGTGGTTCTTATGATTAGTACAACAAGGTATACTACTGGAGAGAAGAAACGATGTATGTATATATACAAATATATGCATGAATGGGGAATAGATAAGTCTGCCACCCCTTACAAGGTACAACTTTACAGAAAAGTGGAAGGCTAGGGACTGCAAACAGGCCTTGACCCTTGCTAAGAGCTGCATAGTACAGGATTTCCTCTAAAAAGATTCCACAGAAGACAAATAAGATGAACTCTTCCTAATTTCCTAACTAAAACTAGTATAGCAAGTAGGGTATAAAAAAAAGAGAGAGAGTTAACTAATAAGGAAAGGAAGGATCAGAAGAGCAGCTGCCTTCCCTTCCCAAGACTCTGCTCCTCTTCCAAAGCTCTGAATTTCTCTTTCCAACGCCCCATCAGAAGAACAGCCAGGGAGCTGCAACATAAAACAAAAGTAAGAACTAGGAGAGAAACTGTGAAGCTACAAACAGACTCTTAAAGAAGAATAAAACAAAAAGGAACCTTACCTTTACAACTCCAATTCGATGAAAGGGAAGTGAGAGAAGAGGGCAGGGGCTGCTGTTGCCATTCTTAGACAAACAAAAAGGCAGGGGAGAGAGAAAACATCCCAGGAATTCCATGTGTACCTACCATCGCTATAACCTGACCAAGAAACAAAAGAAAGAGAATCAGTTGTAGAATCACATTGTATCCCCAAAAGAAAGACATAACACAGGATCCTAGACAGTTTTTCCCTATAAATACCCTTTGTCTTACCTTAGACAAGCTTTACACTACACACATCCATACTCAGCAGTTAGAACACTTAGGAGAAAGGAAAGTTGGAGAAAGCTCTGCCCAGATCCCAAACCATTCGAACAGTTCACTAAGGTAACAACTGAACTCGGTTAAAATTTTCATATGCCAGTATACTTGTGTTAGAACAAAATTTTTAGACTCTTTCTCAACCTAGCTATGTTATCAATTACTTATAGTACGTATAGGAACTTAGACGGCTTTGCATATAGACCCAACCTCAAAGTGTAGAACTTAGATAACATATATCTCTAGAGATAAGATGCATGCTCACAGAACTGCAGAAAACTAGAACTCAAGCCTAATTACATTCCAGATTTTAGAAATGAACTTACAAGGGTGTATTTCGAGCTAGAACACATGCTCGCATTAAAACAGAAATCAAACATAAACACACAATTATATGCTCCAATCCAGAAACTATACTTGAAAATTTGAATAGAGTCACCAACTCCAACCCTCACCATCATAAAACCAAAGATGAGACTCTTAGGAAGTATAAAAAAAATTTTAAGAAAAGAGGAAAAGGAAAGCCAACTTAACTGCTGTTTTCAACGAGCAGGACATCGCAGAACCTCACCGAGCCCACACCCCCACGAACCTGGGCTGTCCAGCCCCAACCAAGCCACCCAACAACCAATTCCATCAATAAAAGAAATAAAGGAAACCAGGACTGGAAAAACTTAAATCCCTTATCATACCTTATTATAAGTTGTAAAATTTAAATAGGAATTTAGAGAAGAAGGAACCAAGGACTTAGCTGTGAATAATAGGTCCTTTCCAGGACCGCAACGGACCATCTTTTCCCTATCCATAGCTGTGGGACAAAAAAAAAATCGTGACTATCCCAGCAAATAAAGCTCCAACCGAGAGCCAGCAACTCGAAAACGGGTTGTTCAACTCTGAATCCACCCGCTCCCAAACCTGAATCAAGTCACTACCAGCCCAAACAACCCCAAAATCCAATCGGTTGTAATTTAAAAGCCAATCTGGAGTTTCAACTCACTGTAATACTTAAAACCAATTTGTCTGGAACATGCAACTCTAGATAAATAATAAATCAGAACTTAGAAGTTAAATGGGAGAACAAAGGAAGAATTGGAATTAAGTTAGGGAGTAATAAAGATAAGAGGGTAGGGAGAATACCTGGCTGGATTCAAGCGCGAGAACCCCACCGGTGCAGAGCAGAGAAACGGCGAAAGGGGCACCGAGGCCCTGGCCAATTCCAGTCGGGAGAGAAGAAAGAATGCAACAATGACTTGTCGCATAGAAATAAGAAGAGATTAGGTTAATTAGATATTGATTAATCAAAATGGGCTTAATAAGGGAATAAATAATGGACTATGTTAACAAATGGGGTGGGCTGGGAGTCTATTGCCGAGTTGGGCCAAATTAATTGGGCCAGAAAATGAATAATTCAGATACTGAGTGGGCTTGAGCTAGAATATTAGTTAGGCCAAGAACTAATAAAATGACTGGGCCGAAATAAATCCCAATGGGCCTAATTTAATTAAGTTAGTTACGGGCCTAACTAATTGTTTTAATGGGTTGAATAAATTAAGGATGGACTAGAAGCTAATTTATCCTATTTAGGTTAATTATTCAATTAAGGTGACAAGACTTAAATTAATTGGGCTAAGTCCAATAATACAAATTTTAAAGCTAAGATAGGAAATTTAATTAGAAATTAAATTTCTAAATATGAATTTAATTGATTGATTAGAATTTAATTGATTAATTGAAACTAAGTTAATTAATTAGAATTTAGCCACCTAAGAAATGATTTAAATCATGCTTAGACTACGTTAATTTAATTCATTAGCCAAGTAGAAATTTCCTATCTCGATTTAAGGATCGAGATATTAAATTAGGAATGTCTTTAGTTAGATTACCCAATAATTATTTAATGGGTAAAGTGAATCCCTAAATCATAAAGTGAGTCGGAAATTATCAAACGACTCCTCTAGAAATACAACTCCTAGACTCGTATAATAGTCGAGTTTTAAAGACACGAGAATAAACTCTCAAATTAGCCAAGGATATTAACTCCTTACACTTAGAGTTTATTTATATACTCGAGTAATATATCTCACCCGAGATCTATTTAAAGGTTGCGGCAAAAGGTCGGAACTACAGTTCAGGAACAAAGCAGTCAGCAACCAAGGCTATTCAAGTAGGCTTTTCTCACTCTATAAAAATATGTGTGCATGTTTTCAAAATGAAATGAGATATTTTCAAAAGCACTGTCTTGCCATAAATGTTTTTGCTTTATGTATGATGCCTATCTGTTATATTTATAATCAAATTCGGGTTCCTGTGGGTAAGCGCCTCCACTCGAACTAGTGTACACAATGGACTGTGAGTCAGCGAAAGGTTGACCGGTCAAGTGTCTGTGGGAAGTGGCCACTTCCCCGGCACATAGAAGCTTCAGATATGGTTGATTACAAAAGAACTAGGACTGCAGTCAAACTAGAACCTTCTAAAAGAAATGTTTTGTGAACATAGGTGCTTTAGAGACAAAATCCCTATGATTCGCTTGAAATGGCTTGACAGTTATATGTGTAAGTGTGCGATTTCGGCACGTGTCTACTGAGTACAAATTGTATTCAGCCCTGCATGTGTTTCTAAACGTGCAGGTTAAGAATGAAGAAGAAACGGGTGTTGTGCCGTGCTTTTGTTGTAACTCCTAGTAGCAGACTCTTGGGGATTCTACGTGTCTTCATACACGTAGGATTTTAGTATACGATCCTACATTCCGCTGCTAGACTGTTATGCATTAGACCGAGTTTAAACTCTTAATTTAAATATGTAATGTATTGAGCTTATGACTCAGATCTTCCGAATTTATGGGACAAATTCTAGATTTGTGTTATGAGAAGAACACTCATTGTCTTATTATGTGTTGTTCATTTCTTCATTAGTCATGTTCCCGACTTTACTAGAATTAGTAGAAAGCGGGCGTGACAATATAACTTTTAAAAATATCAAAACAATAAAATAATGGATATTGAAATAATTTAAAATTTTATTGAATTAATTTTTTTTATAAATGATAATTTTATTATGCTAGTTATGAATATTTTAAATAATTTCTAATTTTTTTTAAACAAGTAGGGAAAGACGAAAAAGCAATACTTTCCCCAAATCAATCTCATTGTGATCTCCAAAATTATTCCATCAATAATTTTTTATAATAATATCAAAACACCAAGTCAACCGTTCTAGAAAATTAGTAATATAATATTTATTATGTCTAGTTCATTACCATCTGACCCGCTACCAATAACGTATAAATATAATTTAAATCTGTCATTCATCGGATATCCGTCACCCACAACTCACTGGATATCCGTTTATCCGTCATCCGCAGGCAATATTTAAAAGTCGGATCAGACTAGTCAGTTCAACTGGTTTAACCGCGAACAAACAAACTAACTGATCCAGCCAGACTAAATCTTAATAAATGTAAACTAGTAAAACCGCAATCCGAGAATCAGGTTTTTTGGCAAAATTTTCTAAGTTAACTCATTTAATATTTTACTTGAGTCGACAAATTTAAATTTAAAATTTAATATCTAGTTGTTTTTTATGAGCTCTCCTTAGATGGATGAAGTGGACGAAGTTCCTGAAATTTTCAATATGATAAGTAAATTATTCATTTTATTTGAGTTTTATTTTTGACAGGATATATTGAAAGTTTAGTATGATATTAATAGACTTAATTATTATGTACTACATATCGATGACTAGTATTATAAATTTTTTACTTTTCACTTGTGATTTAAAATGAACATATATTTCTACATAACTACTAATAGGTTCCAGATTTATGAAAAATCAAATTTATTGATTAATTATATGATATACATTAAACATGAAAATTGGATTGACTAGAACAAAAAAAAATGAATGTCAGTAACAATTTTTTTTTGTCACAAAAAACTATTATTTTGTTACATAATATAATATCTAAGGAAAAAAAATTTCGTTATAGACTCGTCATATTAGGATCATGACATATAATATAATGCAGGAAAATATGATTTCCTCACATAAGATATAAATTAGTATGTTGTTAACTATAAAATTGACACCTTATCTTGAGCACTAAAGTGAAAATATATAATTTCTCACATATGATATGCAAATGTAACCAAACTTATTTTCCTTACATAAATGTATTGTATATACTCATTTATTTTTGTAGATGATAAACATGATAACTATATTTTAATCCTCATTATTTTTTATTAGTAAAATCTATAAAATTAAATTAAATATAATCTAAAATTTTATTATATTAATAACTTTTTTAAAAATAAATATGTGTGATCAACATTTATATATACTAGGGGCCATCTGGGTTTTTTTTCAAATAGTCGGAACGGTCGGACCCATGATCCAATGATCCGTTCAAGAGATCGGTTTGATGATCGATACGATTTTTAAAATATTGTCCGCGTGTATTCATTGTCCGCAAAATATGATTTAAATCTTAAATATAAATTTAATCTATATAAAAAATTATAACACAAGTTAAATAATAATATTATTTCAAATCCATATATTTCATCAAAATTCAATGACCACAAATCACAATGTTCAAATCCATAATTATAGAGAAAAATATAAAAAATATGGTTATTGTTGGATGAGTGTGTGAGTATTTGGCGGGTATTTTACAAGTATTTCGCGTATATTTCACGGGTATTTCGTGGATAATTTTAGTGGGTATATGAGATTTGCGGATATGGATAGTAACTATCCATACACATACCCGCGAACTAAATGGATATAAATTCTACCACAAAGCTACCCGTAATATCAAATGACTCTCAAATCCACCCCTATTAGAATCGAATACTCACAGATAAATTGACATCCCTGTTTAAATTAATGTTATATTAATTTTAAACTTCTATAATAAGTAAAATATTTTAGAATTATGTTATATATATTAATTAGGGAAAAGTATGAAACACTAAAACAAGAAATTCCGTTACTAAAAGTTTTAGTAACAAATTTATTCGTAGTAATATCGATTGTTGCTAAAAAATTTAACAACGGAATATATTCCGTTACTATATATATCAACGGAATTGTAACGAAATTTCTGTTTCTAAAATGATTTCTTCAATCTTAGTAACATAAAATTTTGTTACTAACTTTTTAATAACCGATAATTTCGTCATTAATTTTGTTACTAAAATTTTACAACAATTCCATAACAATTCCGTTGTTAATCCATTAAAATTTAGAAACGAAAAATTTTTCCGTCACTATTCTGTTGCTATATAATGCATTTTTTTGTAGTGAATGTAGTTATCGATCACAAGTAAATGTGCTCGGAAATTTACAAAGTTAGGCTTCTCTAATCATGCAAGTCGGATTGTTATCGTGTTAATTCGATAACAAACTGACTTGTTAAGATCAAAATACGAACATGATATATTAAATTCAAATTCAAACATGATACGGACTCTACACAAATACGATAACTTTTGTGTTGACACGATACGATAAAAATTTAAATTTACATAGAAAACGATATAAAAATCATAAAATTATAATAAAACCATAATAATATATGGAGTAATTTTTAATCTACACAATATATTTACTTTTATGTTTAAAAAGTATAATTAATTCTTGAAAAAATATATACAATTATCTTTACTTTAAATTTAAATTATTAACATATTATTTTGTATTCTCATCGAGTCGATATGATAACGATTTGAAAATAATATAATTTAACACTAACTCATTAATTTGAATTATCATACCATGATATATCATATTAACTTTTTATAGCCCTAAAAAGTAGGCTTTTGAACTTTAAAACAAGTGTAATTTATTCTAACAGTAAACTTATTTTTGCTTTTAATAAGCGGCTTCTCTTACTACGAAAAGATTACTTTTAATTAAATAATACTTCATTCCTCCACAAAAATGATTTATACTATTTCTTTCTATAAATAAAGATTTATTTGTTTTTTACACGAAAATTAAAAAACATCTAATCCATACTTATTACACAAAAATTAAAAAGCAATTCATGTGTTAATTTTTTTCCAAAAAGAAAATGAGTCATTATTAATGGAACATTTTAAAATGGAAAATGAGTATTATTAATAGGACGGAGAGAGCATTTTTTACCATTTTACGACATCCACAAAAATAGTTCATGTTTGAAACTTTCTAATTATAGCAAGTGGACCTGACCACCAGATCTATTATTCACACTCAATTTAAAACAATATATTAAATGAAATTCAAACTCCATAAATTACATACATCAAAATTTAAAATAATATATCAAGTGAAATTCAAACTCTATTTAATACACATCCCTATTAAAATCAAAACGCAAACTATTTTTAGTAGGGGAGAGAATACATTTTATGAAACGTGGGTACACAGACAAATAACTACGAGACACAATTTATTTCACTTATACAATATCTAGTTTTAGTAGACAAGATGCAAAATATCAAGAATGCATTTATTACTCAAATTACAAATTTTGATACTTTATCTTTTCATGGATTCAAACGACGACGTGCCACATCTTCTGCATGAATCACAGGTGACGACCAAATACTGTTTTCCCAGAATTCATGATCCAAAAAACAAGTCATTCATCATTTGTTCTTCTTCACTGCTGTGATGTTGCAAAAGACAAAAACGAGGCTCCTTCCCCATTTTCGACATTCTCAAGCAAGTTTCTCCACCACTCATCAGTGCTTTCATCCTTGTCCTGATCTTGCAGCATTACTCCAGATGATGAGGATGAAGATGCATGCTTGTCTTTGGAGTTATTTTCACGAGTTGGGAAATCAAGAAAGTGAAATTTATCAGACATGGTGAACATCCGAGGTCGAGGTTTAATGATTTTAGTAAGAGTAGAGGTTGGTTGGAGTGTGGAAGTAGTTGATGATTGCTTCTTGCAAATATGGGAGTTCCAAAAATTCTTGACAGCATTAGCAGTTCTACCAGGTAGTCTCCCAGCAATCAATGACCATCTGCATCAATTAATAGTATATATCACTATTATGTTACTATGTATCATGTCCCCCCATACATAAAATGGCTTGTAAGTTAATTTACATACAGTTCTTAATTCATTATGCATTCTTTATTATGTCCCCTTACATAAATACATACGTTCATTATTCATTCAATTAATTTAGAGAAGAATTAACATACTACTGCTGCCTTCTATTTCACGTGCATATGTAAAAATTAATTTTACCGTATGTCTATCATGTGAATCCAGAATATATGTGCCTACAAGTTAGCAAGTTTAGACGAAAAATATTTCAGTTTATTATCACATATAGCAAAAAAGATGTATCTAAATTCAAAAATTATACTCACTACTTTGTAAGACTATAAAAAATTAGATTCTCGCGCAATTCAGTTTTATCAGGACTATTTTCAATAATTCTTACTACATCATATAATATTCCTTTTACATCAGGTAATATTCCTTTTATGTTAATAGTTGTAAATAGCCCTATTGAATAATGAAAAACAAAACAGAGAAAAAACCTTTTTTTTAATAGTTGTTTACTCTTTTAGTACTCTTTGAAAACCATGAGATATCCCACTTAAACACTAGATGATAAAGATATTTAGTGATGGAAATATTAATAAAAATATGCTTAATATCCTTACAAATATTGGGAAAATATTTTTAGTGACCTTTCATTACTAATGATTATTTTTAATGACATAATTTTTGGCTTGTCATGACCTTTCATTACTACTTCTTTAATTAAAAGTTAATAATGAAAGTATATTGTAATTAAATTATATTTGATTAAAAATATTTTTTTAATGATAATCTTATTTATATCTCCCTTTAATTCATGAGAATACACAATCCACAAGCTCGGGGCTGTGTAAGTAGTGTCTGTAGAGATGAATATGCACACCGAGATTATTTTTGTTATATAAAGGTAAAAATTATTTTTTAAATATCTTTTTGATCCGAAATTGTCATATATAATTTTTCTTTATAATAAGCTCAAATTGACTATATAAGGATTTGTCTCTATCTTTTTTTAGGTCTAGATCTGTAATAGTGAGCACATCGATGAACATTTCATATATATATAGATAGATAGATACATATTATAATATACAAGTAGTCAAGTAATACTATCATGTTATATCAGATATTGACTACTAAACAACTCACTATATATGATGTACAAAGTAGTCAAGTAGTACTAATTATTGTATGTGAAATTATGTAGGGCTGAAATTAGGCTGAAAGCTGGTTGAGCCACTAGACTATATACGAATATATGATCATCTTCCAATTGGCCATTTTTAACTGCATTTTAATAAGTTCCAGTCTCTTGCAGGATCCACTTGTAATGTAATTAATTGCGGTAATAAAGAGATTATTTTCTGGTTCAAAATAAAAAAAAAAAGAAATATTTCAAGTGATAAGATTTAGATGAAGCATTAAGCATATTGAATAGGTAATATATATATATATATAGTAATGAAAGAGTACTTGCCTGTTTCCTAAGAGTTTATGCATTCTTACAATAAGATCCACTTCATCAGTTGCAAAGCGGCCTCTTTTAAGGTTGGGATTGAGATAGTTCAACCATCTCATTCTGCAACTCTTTCTGCACCTACTCAACCCTATTTATTATTCCACCAACAGATTACACAGTTAAGAAGAAGATTCATTCGTATATTTACAGAATTATTTTATTTCACAAATGAACTATTGTATATGTTGATATATATAGTTAATGGAGTATATAACTGAATCAAGTAATTACCTGCTCTGAGAGGGACAAGATGCCACCTTCCTTCACCATATTCTTGGATGCATTTGGTGAGAAGAACATCTTCCTCTTTAGTCCATGCACCTTTCCTCGCTTTCACTCTTAATTTCTTTTCCATTCTTGAACTTTTCTTTACTATGTATCAACGATATATAGTATAGAAACATGAGTTAATCACCATGCATCATGCATATATATATGTGTGTGCGTGTGTATAATGGTTAGCTTCAATCATTACCCAACTGCAACCATGTGTAAAACTCCACTCCACCAAAAAATAAATATCAGAACTTTTGCCATCATCTCAAACGTCCAGTTTGTGGGGTTTTATGGACTTTAATTTCTTCAACCGTATTTTAAACGTTTATTTTCTATAACGTGTAATTGAAAAAAAAAACCTCTTATGTAAAATAGTACTTATCATTATTTTTTCGTGATAATGGCGCCGATCAGAAATCAGCACTGTTATTTTAATAATACAACTAGCGGGTAATACGTGCAAAATCTATGGAAAATTATTTTATATTATAATTATAAGTATAAATTTTAAAATTAATTTATAATTTTTTTTAAATATTATATATTAATAAATCACACTAATTTTCGCAATAAATTTCGTTATAAAATTAAAATAATTTTTAAAAATCAATCATTACAATTATCTCGTGGTGGAGTTAAATAGTTCTCAAAAGATCATTGTAGATAAATATTACATAAATAGTTATTTAGTCAGTTCGAATTCATTTAAATTAGTATTACATGAATGATCATCTAGATAATTTCATAAAAATAATTATTGTTTTATATGTTTTTGGTCTCGTTTCTAGTATGCTTTTAGTCTTCAAATGCTTATTTTTATTGTTCAAGTTGATGCTTTGGTCTTCTTTATGCTACATTGTAGGTGAGAATCAACAAAAATGACTTCCGAGGATTCGACAAGAGAAACGAGATCAAAAGACGAACAAAAGGTGTAAAAATGACATCCTGGCCGAGAGTTGACCTAGCGGGCTAGCCCCTAGCGCTCGCTAGGTTCTGATCCTGTTTCAAGAAAGAACGAGGGGCTAGCGACCGCTACTCCCCTAGCGGTCGCTAGCCCCCCCTACACGGTGAAGGCACAGAACGTTGGGGTAGCGAGCGCTACCCCCTACCGCTTGCTACCCCTCTCCAGCGATGGAACAAGACATAACATGGGGGTAGCGAACGCTACCCCCTAGCGGTTTACTTCCAGTCTAGGGTTTAGACCACGAGAGAGAACACCATAATTAGATTTTTCATTCCGTTATTTGTCTTTCCAATTTCGTTGTGGATTCGTTCGTGATTCAAACCCAGAGTACTTTAATGCACTATTTACCTTTTCAATTCGTGAGTTCTTTTACTGCTTTCTTATTGCTTATTGATCTCTTTTCTTTCTACTGTTTTCTTGATTAATTTCCAATTCAGTAATACAAACCTTTCAATCATGTTAATTAATCAATTCAAGACATGTTTAAATTTAGTTTCCTTAATTTCTTGTTCTTAGATTTAGGATTTAATCGCTTTATTAATTTTTGCCTAGGTTATTCGTACTTTAAGTTCTTTAATTTCATTCGCCTAGATAGATTAATTAGATTAGTTAAAATATCAGAACTCCTTCTTTTTAATTGCTTTCTGTTCTGCAACATAGATAAAGCCCTGCTTAGCCTTCCTTGAGAATACGACTTAGGGTCAACTTATTAATCTATAACGAACTCGTACTCTTGTGAGCAATTTAATACAATAAATTGGAAGTATATCGGCTGAAAATATTTCTCGTGCCCGATACTGAGTCCCTTTATCGGACAGTGAGTCTGGTCTAAACAATGCCACGTACTGAAGGTTTAAAATAAGTTGAAACAAATTTTGGCGCCGTTGCCGGGGAAGGCTTTAGGCATTTATTTGTGTTGCTTTTTATTTTATTTTTCTTTTATTTTTGTTTATTCCTTTGCTCCCGCAAGGTGCGTTTGATCTTCTTTTGGTTTGTGTATGCTAGGTCGTCGAAGCTTGAGACAAGAGTTGGTGCCCTACGTTGACAACATCAATAGAAGATAAGTCGTGCTTGAGGAGTGATTTAGGGACGTTGTCAACCTCGCATCATTATTCGAAGAACAACTAGTCATAATGGCCGAGGAAGACGAAGTCCCTAGGAAACTCGGAGACTTTGTCAGGCCGACATATGGCATAACCGCATCCGCTATCGTGCTCTCGGTTGCGGGGAGGAACTATGAATTGAAGCATAACCACATTAATTTGCTTCCATCGTTCTACAGGCTACCTAACGAAGACGCACTCCTATTCATCAGCGAATTTTGCACAGCTGTCCAGTCTATTCCACTCCAAACTATCACCGAGGACGAGCTGCTCAGGAAGTGCTTCCCCTATTCACTCAAGGATAGGGCGAAGTCGTGGTATCTCTCCCTTCCAGCAAGATCGTTACCTAATTGGAATGCGGTGAGTACTACGTTTCTGCTCAAGTACTATCCAAACCATAAGACGCAGCAGATCCGACTTCAGATCATGCAGTTTGCTCAGGAGCCTGACGAGTCTTTTCACGAGGCACTAGATAGATTCAGAGAGCTCCAGCAGCAGTACCCGCACCATCGGATCGTGCCTGAACTTCTTTGGCAGATTTTCTATAATGGATTGCAGCACACTTATCAGTTCATGGTGGATACAGTGGCTAGAGAAAATATATCTGAGAAGACGACTGACGAGGCGATAAAGATTTTTGAGACTCTAGCCACTAATTCGCAGTAGAAAATCTTCTGATCCAAGAGAGTGGAAGTCCGAGAGATTGGAGTGAACCCAGACCTCAGGAAGCAGATGGCCGATATGATACGAGAGCTCCAAGAGTTGAAGATGAGTAAGCTTCCTGCAATAGCGAAGCACGAGCCCACACCCGAGTCATGCCCGATTTGTGGTGATCTGACACATAATGAAGATCAATGCACTAGGATGGCAGAGATGACTTATGAAGGAGAGGCGGAAGTCTATGCTGCACAAGGCTTCTCGCCACGCCCGCCATTCGAGAAACATCCAGTCCAGCAGACTTCAGGATGGAGAGCGCAGAACAGCTTTACGTGGAAGGGGCCGAATCAAGGCCAAGGCTCAAATTTTTCTACCCAATAATAGGATAATTATTCAATCTAAATTAATTATTTGACCAAATGAAATAGTAAACTTTTATTTTGGGGGAATTGTAAATTTAATAAAGTTTAAAAATTAATAGTTTATGTATTTGAGGGATTATCTTGATGGTTCAAACTAACTATAGGCTTTACGTTCATCAATAGTTTGAATCTTATTTTAAATTAATAAGTGATATAAAATTTCAATAAATATTATACTTAATAATAAATAATATAATGATTTAAGATAAATAAAAATGTTAAATAGAAGTGATGTTATATAGAACCATGAATTAACAAAATAATTTTAATATGTATTTGTATTAATATTTTTATATAGATCTAGTTAATTGTTATAAATCGAATGTAACTAACTAAATCATATAAAATATTTAGAAATACTGATTTAATTTAATTAGCTCAATCTTTAATCTATATAACAAGAATACATTTTGAAGCTCCATAATTCAAAATCATGGGCTAGTAGAACCAACCATTTCTATTTATCTTAATTTTTAATTTATTTTTCATTATTAGTTTTAATATTTAATAAAATTTATATCTCACATTTATTTTACATGAGACTTCAATCATTGTTAAACCTATATAAATACTAAGAATCTCTATATTTCACATCATAATTTAATTTGTCTAATTAATTATTTGATCAAGTAATAATCATATTTTTAACAAAAAATTATTTTATTAATATTAAATTATTAATAATTAAAATTTTAAATACATGGTTAATTTTTTTGAATATTTTATTGATATTATATAGGTTGAATAATGATTGAAGTATTATCTAAAATCAATGTGGGATATATTTTTTTAATATTATAATTAATAATGAAAAAAATTGATAATTAAGATAAATAAGAATCGTGGATTGTGATAATGCTGGATAAGCCGTGAAATAAGGGAAAACTTTAAAATGTAATCTTATTATATACATATACACACACACACACACACACACACATATATATATATATATATATAAATAAAGATATCAATTAATGTAATATTGCATACCAAAAATAATAATTTGAATTAATGCTACAAATTCTAAGAATTAAGATAAATATAATGGAGGTTTTTGGTTATTCCACCTAAGTCTTAAATTAAAGTGGTGGCTTAAAATGTATTCCTTTAATATATTATATAGATTATTTGATCAAGTAATAATCATATTTTTGATAAAAAAAATTGTTTTATTAATATTAAATTATTAATAATTAAATTTTTAAATACATGTTTTGATTTTTTTGAAAATTTTATTAATAATATATAGGTTGAATAATGATTGAAGTATTATGGGAAAATTATTTTAGTAAATATTATAATTAATAATGAAAAAATTGAGAATGAAGATAAATAGGAATAGTGGATTGCGGTAATACCACATAAGCCTTGAAATATGGGAGGACTTTAAATTGTAATCTTATTATATATTATATAAAAATATAGATTAATGTAATCTTGCATACAAAAAATAATAATTTAAATTAATGCTGCAAATTTTAAGAATGAAGATAAATATAATGGAGACTTTTGGTGATGTCACCTAAGCCTTGAATTAAGGTGCATGGTGACTTAAAAATGTATTCCTTTAATATATTATATAGATGATACATTACATTAATGTAACAAGCCCATATGATTATCACATGAGTTTCTACCCAACTTTCACACTCACTTGATTGTTGGAGGAATACTTTTCCACACACAAGAATGTATGTAGTTGTTACAATAAAAACTCTCACAATAAAGACATTCACTCTCTCGTATGCGCTGAGAATAATATTCGCTCGAGTGATTCTCTTCACGGATGTCCACGGTCTGTATTTATATGATTTAGGCGAATGCTAAGCTAGTTGCTTGTCTTCCAAGATATTTGGGATCTTGTATATATTTAATTCCAAATATATTTTTAAAGAATCATAGATTATATCTTTAGTATATTTTTTATTAAAAGCAAATCAGCAAAATATATCCAAAAGGCGTTGTGCGCAGCCACTATCGCGATATATAAGGAAATTATCATGCATGCATACAAGATTCACCGGTTATGATATAAAATATTTGCAGGTGGAGCATATCTTGAGATAGAATATGCAACGAGTATCACGGTTGCTTCCGACAAATGATGTGTCTACCATATATATGTCCATACACTCACATCTACTCAAGATTTGCACTTCAAGATTTTACACTGACTAAAAGAAATACTTGGTAATTACAATTTTGATTTCAAGTAACTTTGGGTTTAAAATATTTCTCAAGCATTCTAATTTCTATATTTCGCTTGAGAGTAGTGTTCGCTTGATAGTACTTAAATCACAGAAATTTATGCAACTTTTTCTTTGTGCAGATTGGAAGAGTACTATTTATACTTGTTCATTTTAAATATGTCCCTCGTGAGAGAGCTACATTTGAAAATTTGAATTTTGTATTATTTTAATTCCTCCACACGTTGAAATCGACAAGTATTTATTTCCAAAAATGATAACTGCTTCGAGCAGTGAAAACTCCGAATTAAGCATATATCATCACATGATTAGATTTGGTGTTGAAAATTGGACGTAAACCCTACGTCGTTTAGTGATGATACTTCAATTATGAGAATTGAGTCTTCACTTTTCTTTGATATAACATTTTTGCTTTATTGATGTCTTAATTTTTAGAGCTTTTAAAAATATCATATTTTATATATAATATTTTAAAATCATATTACTGTAACGATATTCTGATTAGATGAACATAATTGTGATTTATTTCATATAATACTTTATGTAATATATATATAAATAACATAACTATTATCATATTAAATAAATTACAATTTTTTTATAACCAAGTCAGTCGTTAGAATATTTTAGGTGCAATATAATATTTTTAAACTCTAAATTCTCTAATAGTTAATGATTAAAAACTTGAATATGCCATGGATACCCATGTAGCATCTTATTTACCGAGACTTTGATATTTATACGTATTTTTAAAGATTTGGTTAAGAGCACCAATTACGTGAAGGAGTGGATCGGTAAGGTATATACTGATTTTTTTTCCGTCGTATTGATATCATATCCGATCAAATTTTAGTATCGATACCGTACTGATTTTTCGGTATACCATACAGAATTTTGATATACTAATATACCGAAATTTCATATGATATTTCGAAAATACCGCATTTCATATAAAAAATTATGAATACATTTATTTTTACTTTTTTATTTTATCTTAAACTAATAATTACTCCCTCTGTCCCACCAGATTAGAGGCATTTTATATTCAAATGGGTGTAGTATTTTAATCAAATATCTCTAATCTAGTGGGACAAAGGGAGTACATATTAACATAAAAATATATAAGTGCATAATTATAAATAAACTTATTCATATTATGAATTATATTAATTGATACACAACAATTACATTCAAGTAATTTAAAAAAGATTAATGATATAACAAAATATTACTATATAGACTATTAATATATATATATATATATACACACAATATATATATATACGGTAGCAAATTAGATTTTTATCTTATATGAAAATATCTTCAAATTTTGTTAATAATTTTTTAAAATTATTATAATTTTATCTTATTAATTAATAATTTTATCTAATTACTTCATAATAAACATACTTAAAAATTAATAAATAATAATTAAAATATCTCTACTTAACTCATTATTAGACTTAATAATGATACTCGAAAGTATTTGGTTCGATTTGAATATTCAATTTAATTTTCACACACACACAATTATAAACCATTATTTTTATTTGAATATTAATCAAATCATAAAAACCATTTTATTCGAAAATTTAAATTGTAAAATATCGAATATGAATACAATTATTCGAATACATATGGCGGATCAAATTAAAATATTTAATTCAATTTCAACCATATTTATGAGTTATATTTATTTTATTGAGAATGATTATGATTATCACTTCCAAGTGTGTTTCGATAAATATTATCAAAATTAATTTAGTAAAATTCCTAACACTCTACACAAGATAAGTCATTTTTTTATAAATTTTTTGATGAAGATTGAATTAAATTATAATAAAGTACTAAGAATTTTAGTGGTAATTTTGTAGATAACTTGAATGTCAAAGCTTAAGCACAATTAACTAGTAATATAGCTTGGGTTACAAGCTTAGTTCTTCTTTTACAAAGAACTAAACAAACACAAACAAAGGCTTTAAAAATGTGAGTAACAATGATTAAGAATAACTTTATGAAAGTTAAACTTAAACAAGGTTGTGTGCGGAAGTTGGTGGTTAATGTTCTTTGTTAATGTGGAAAAACAGTTTTCTTAATTCAAATCTTTAGCAAGTTGATTCAAGATAATGATATGCAAGATAGTGAAAATCAAACAAGATAGAAAGGTAATGAAAACAAACAGTTAACGTGGTTCGAGATGAACTTCCTTACGTCCAAGGTTCGATCAAATCTAGATCGAGAATTCACTAAAATTCTCCTTTATTTTTACTCGTTGAGTACGAGCCACAAAGATAAATCTAAACTAGATTTAATCTATGTGTTTACAAACTTACTTCTTTCGAAGATTGAAGAGTACAATCGAAGAAATAACAACTTTGATCCAAACTAGATCTTTGACTTTGGATTGGTAAATTTTCCAGAGAAATGAAGTTTCAAGCTGAAGAACACTCATAAAAGTTTGGGATTTATGAGTGCTTTCAACGTTTGAATGCTTGACGATTTGAGCAAAGTTGAGGCTAGTTTAATCGTTTGAATTCTCGTACTCTTCTCTAGAAGTGAAGGTGCTTTTTATAGAACTATGGCTGGAACTATCCGATAGAGAGATGAAGTTTCCTTCTTCATCGCATTAATGACAGCATTTAATGCACAATAAAGTTGATGTTACACGCGCTGCCTGTAATGTGTTTTATCCATTTTCGGTCTCGTTTCTCCCGCATATTGAGTCGATAATGTCATATGTTTGTTGTTCTATTTGATTCTTTGGTTGTCGTATTTTCACATTATATGTAAAGATCGACAAACGGAGATAATAAGGCTCGAGAAGAGAAACGAGTACGAAAGGCTGAGAGCAAGCCTAGCGGCCGCTTGACCCTAACGGTCGCTGGCTCGATGGAGGTTCCAAGACAGAAAACAAGCCTAGTGGCCGCTGGCTTGTTTAGTGTACGCAAGACAGAACATAGGGCTAGAGACCGCTAGTCCCTAGTGGCCGCTGGCCCCTTGAAGATGCAGCAAAACAAAGTGAGGGGCTAGCGGTCGCTAGGGGCAGAGAGTTTCCCACACAGAACTTGGGCGTAGCAAGCGCTACCCCCTAGTGATCGTTAGTCAGGCGGGGCTCCTTTCCCCTATATATATTCTCGCGTGAAATTATTGTAGATGCTATCATTCTAGGGTTTTAGACCACGAGAGAAAACACAGTAGTTTAGTATTTCTCAATTCCGTTAGTTGTTATTTAAATTCTCGTTGTGGATTCGATCGTGATTCAACCCGGAGACTACTTTTAGTGCATTATTTATTGTTAGTATTTCTTGTGGATTCGTTCGTGATTCAACCCGGAGACTAATTTGTTCTTTCTTGCTACTTTTAGTACTTTAATTCCTTGTTCTTAGACTTAGGATTTAATTGCTTTCTTAATTCTCACCTAGATAATTCGTTTTTCCATTCTTTTAATTTCACTCGCCTAGGTAATTAATTAATTTAGTTAATAATTATTAAAACTCAATTCTTTTAATTGTTTACTGTTAAAAAACGTAGATGAAGTCCTACTTAGCATTCCTTGAGAATACGACTTGGGTTAACTTATTAATCTATAACGACCTCGTTCTCTTGCGAGTAACTTAATTAAAATAAGTTGAAACAAATTTTGACGCCGCTGTCGGGGAAGGCTTTAGGCATTTATTTGCGTTGCGTTTTATTTTTTCTTTTTCTTTATTCCTTTGCTCCCACAAGTGCTTTTGATCTTTTGTTGGTTTTGTGTATGCTAGGTCGACGAAGCTTGAGATAAGAGTTGGTGCCCTTTATTGACAATATCAATAGAAGAGATGGTGTACTTGAGGAGCGACTTAGAGACATCTTCAACCTTGCCACCCTATTTGAAGAGAAACTGGTGATAATGGCCGAGGAAGAAGACGGACCTAGGAAGCTCGGAGACTTTTCCAAGCCATCTTATGGAATCATAGCCTCTGCTATAGTACTATCCACTGCGGGAAGGAACTATGAGCGAAGCACAATCATATCAACTTGCTTCCCTCGTTTTACGGTTTGGCTAACGAAGATGCACTCCTCTTCATTAGGGAGTTCTGCACAGCTGTTCAGTCCATCCCACTTCAGACCATAACCAAAGATGAGCTTCTTAGAAAGTGTTTCCCCTATTCACTTAAAGATAGGGCGAAGTCGTTGTATCTCTCCCTTCCAGCAAGATCTCTACCCACATGGAAGTTCGTTAGTACTACATTTCTGCTCAAGTACTATCCAAATCACAAGACACAGCAGATTTGGCTACAGATTATGCAGTTCGCTCAAGAGCCTGACGAGCATTTCCATGAGGCACTAGACATATTCAGAGAGCTCTAGCAACAATGTCTGCACCATCAGATTGTACCTGAACTCCTCTTGCAGATCTTCTACAATGGTTTTCAGCACACTTATCAGTTTATGGTGGATACAGTGGTCGGATGAAACATATCTGAGAAGATAGCTGAAGAAGCAGTAGAGATTTTCAAGACGCTAGCTACCAACTCACCGCAGAAAACCTCTCGATCTAAGAGAGTAGAGGTCAGGGAGATTGGAGTGAGTCTTGATTTGACGAGGCAGATGACCGATATGATGAGAAAGGTGCAAGAGTTGAAGATGAGCAAGCCCCCTGCAGTGGCCGAGCACGAGCCGGTGCCTGAACCGTGCCCGATTTGTGGTGATCCAACTCATGATGAGAATCATTGCAACAAAATGGCAGAACTGACTTATGAAGGAGAGGCAAAGGTATACGCTGCCCAGGGATATCCGCCACGTCCGCCATCTGATCAATATCCAGTCTAGCAGACTACAAGATGGAGAGCGCAGAACAGCTCTATATGGAGGGGATTGAGTCAGGGACAAGGATCGAACTTTCCTCCCCGACGAGCACTTCCACAATAGTATTACCCACCTCAACATGAGTATTATCCACCACAGCAGCCATACTAGCCGCCTCAGCAAGGGTATTATCCACCTCCACCACACTTTCAGCAACCATCACCGCAGTTCCAGCCGCCATTCCCATCTGCACCGCGAGCAGCCGCACCGCCCAAATCATATCTAGAAGACAACATGGCAGCTTTCATGCAAGAAAGCAAGTTGGCTAGGGAGGTTCAAGAGGCTACAATCAAACACCTCAAGAACCAAGTGGGGCAGATCTCAGGAGCTGTGAATCAGATGCAGCAGCAGCAACAGACGAGAAAGATACCGGGGCAGGGACACTCGGCACATCAGTTACAAGACATTATTGTTCTACGTAGTGGCAAGCAAGTCGATAACCGGGTGGAGCTACCGGAGGCTGTGGAAGACAGAGTCATGGAGGAGACTGATAATGGGAAGGAGACGGAGCAGCCAGCTATTCAGTTGCATATGACAGAGAATTCGTACAAGCCGCCGATTCCCTTTCCGAGCAGGCTAAAAAATGAAAAGCTTGACAAGCAGTTCGCAGACTTCTACAAGATGCTTTTCCAAGTACACGTGAACCTGCCGCTTCTCGACATTATTCGCAACGTACGGCGTACCTCAAGTTTTTCAAGGAGCTTGCCTCCAAGAAGAGGAGATTTGTAGATGTCGAGTCCGTGATGGTGTCCGAGTTAGCCAGCTCTATTATGCAGCAGCCTCTCCCACAGAAGCTGTGAGATCCAGGTAGTTTCGTCATCATCATTGCTCTAGGAAATGGTAAGACTGTAATAGATATGCTCGATTTAGGTGCTGGTATCAATCTCATGCCTTAATCAATTTTTAAGGAATTAGAGTTAGGTGAGTTGAAATTCACTCGCATGAGTTTGCAGTAAGTTGATCGTTCTGTTAGATATCCTAGAGGTATTATTGAGAATATTCTAGTTAGTGTTGGTGGTTTGATTGTACCTATGAATTTCGTTGTTCTTGAGATATGTGATGTGCATGAGAATGGGCGTGATCATACTTTACTGCTAGGTTGACCTTTTATGGCCACTACTAACACTTTGATTGATGTTAAGAATGAGATTATTCAGATGTCAATGTTAGGAGAGAGTTTCATTTTCTGTGCATAAGCACAAGGCTATTCCCTCTGTTTGTTCTATCGAGGATTGTTCTTTCATTGATTCCATTGATGTCTTGGCCGAGATTTCTTTTGTGCAAGATTACAGTTTGGATGAGGTTTTCGAGGGATCAGCCGACATGGAGGAGAGGCTTAGATTGGAGGCTCAGTTTGTGAAGCCACCTCCATTAAAACTGGCGAATCCACCTGCACCTGAGAAGTTGGAGCTGCAGGAGCTCCCTGCGAATCTGAAGTACGTGTTTCTCGAGGAGAACAAGCAGAAGTCGGCGATCATCTCAGCTCATCTTACTGATGTCCAGCAGACTCAGTTAGTAATTATGCTGAAAAAGCACAAGTTGACCTTTGGATGGAGTCTGGCGGATATATGAGGCATTAGCCCAGTGATGTGCATGCACAAAATCCAGCTTGGCGATGATGCACTCCTGAAGAAGGATGGACAGCGATGCCTCAACCCAGTTCTGATGGAGGTTTTGAAGAAAGAGATCCTTAAGCGATTGGCCGAAGGGATTATATATTTGATTGCCAACAGTGAATGGGTGAGTCCAGTCCACGTCGTACCCAAGAA
Organism: Leonotis leonurus; assembly: GCA_026898415.1. NCBI lineage: Eukaryota > Viridiplantae > Streptophyta > Magnoliopsida > Lamiales > Lamiaceae > Leonotis > Leonotis leonurus. Next base: position 1,149,805 of record JAPKLX010000048.1, read on the forward strand.
GGGAGGTATCACGGTAACCATGAATGAGACGCACGAGCTCGTTCCCACCAGGCCTGTCACCGGATGGAGGATGTGTATCGAATATAGGAAGCTTAAAGCTGCCACAAAAAAGCTTGCTGGTAATGACTTCTTTTGTTTTCTTGATGGCTTATCAGGTTACTATCAAATTGCTATCGACCCAGAGAATCAGGTGAAGACTGCCGTCACTAGTCCATTTAGGACTTATGCTTTCTGGAGGATGCCTTTTGGACTTTGCAATGCGCCAGGTACTTTACAGCTGTGTATGATGTCTATTTTCTACGATATGATTAGTGATTTTGTCGAGGTCTTTATGGATGATTTATGTGTTTGGATCTTCTTTTGATGATTGCCTTGATAAGATTGATCGTGTGCTTGATCATTGTGTTGAGAGTTGTCTTACTTTGAATTAGAAGAAGAGTCATTTTATGGTGCGTAGTGGCATTATTTTGGGACATGTAGTGTCAAGTAAAGGCATTGAGGTTGATAAGGCTAAGGTAGAGGTGATTGAAAACTTACCTCCACCGACTCATGTTAAGGGTATTAGAATTTTTTTGGGGCATGCTGGTTTTTATTGCAGATTTATCAAAGACTTCTCTAAGATATGTCAACCTCTTTTTCGTTTGCTTGCTCAGGATACTGCTTTAATTTTGATGCTGACTGTCTTGCCGCCTTTACTACTTTGAAAGAGAAATTGTGTAGTGCACCTGTTATTGTTGGTCCCGATTGGTCTGTTCCCTTTGAAACCATGTGTGATGCGTCAACGTGTTGATAATATATTGTGGGTGTTGTTTTGGGTCAACGTGTTGATAATATGTTGCGCGTTATTTACTATGCTAGCTCTACTTTTAATCCAGCTCATATCAACTACACTACTACCGAAAAGGAGATGTTAGTTGTAGTTTTTGCTCTTGATAAGTTTTGTGCTTACATAATTGGTTCTAGGGTTATTGTGCATAGTGATCATGCTGCATTGCGTTATCTGTAGAGCTGTCAAAGTTGGCCCGGTCCACGGGGCTTTTCCAAGATGTAAGGCCCGCCCAAGCCCGCCCATAACTTTTCAGGCTGAAATATATGAAGCACAACCCGACCCAATATGGGCTTTCGGGCGGGCGGGCTTACCCGGCCCATTTCCACTTTAAAAAAATTCTCTACACAAAAATTCTTTTTTTTTTTGCATTTTAAAGAAAAAGAAAATGACATTATTCATAATTTTGGTGTGAAATACATTAATAATATTTATTAGATGAAATAATTAGTGTGTTTATTCAACAATTTTCAACAAGAATAATTTTTATAAAGTATTAATCAATTAACTTAAGTTTAAAAAAATAGAAATAAATATTTGAAGTTATAAAAGTAGCAACATTAAACAATGAAAAATTCATAAAAGTTGCTACATTAAACATCAAACTCCTATAAAGTTCAAAATAATCCACAAAGTAAAATAATATGCAACATAAAATTCATTCATTTCTTGATCCCTCACGCATCAACCACATTTGAATTATTTTTGACAACTTTATCTCTTCTACCTCTTGTTCACCTGTAAAAAAAAGCATAAATAACTACTATTCATTGCTAAGAACATGTATAAAAAAGTGAAATTAAATAACATTACCTAAATCTCAACCAACTTGAAAACCATGCAACCAATTACGACTACAAATGAGTGCTTGCACATGATTGGACAACAAATAATTTCTATACTTGTGACCTCTAATACTAAAAGTTGATTCTGAAGCCACCGTGGTGATTGAAATACTTACAATATCGGAGACCATAATTACAAGACGAGGAAATCGAGTAGCATTGTTTCTCCAATATTCAAGGACATCAAAATCGTTTAGAGTATCAAGAGGTTCTGGGATCTCTTCCAAATATATATCAAGCTTCGATTTACCAACAACAGAATATTTTTCAAGAAATTGAAGTTCAAACTCCTATAATTAGACAAAGGTAACATAAACAACACCAAAACTAAATTAGAAATAAATAATAAAAATTACAAATATGCATTTATATATAATTTTATACTTACATCCAATTTATAACGGTCAAGAGGGTACACTCTATACTCGGTTTATTTGTCTTGATCTTACTCTTCCCCGTATGTTGTATTGGAATCTTATGTCTAGCTTAGAGATTGCATCTAAATTAACTCATTATTTGAAGAACATTGGTTTGGACAAATATGTTAGATTAGAAATTGATGGTTATAGAGAGTTAGGACTTGAATTCCTCACTACTTTTGATGTTGCCTCTAATTTTAAATTGTTTAAATTTCGTTATCGTGGCATTGTTCATACCGCAACCACTGCTATGATGAAATCCATATTTGGATTTCCCACTTCGGAGCTCCATCGGGTGCCCCCAGAATTTAATCCAAATCTAGCATGGCTTGAGCTTAAAGGTTTTCATAATTGGGCATCGGGAGGTATGTCCAGTGGCATTCTCCGGGACCCCGAGATCGGCGTCCTCCACAAGTTCATTGCTTACTCCATCTTGGGAAATGAACAAGCCAACAAAGTGAACATAATGGAGTGCTTCCTACTCCATTGTGCCATTAAGAAGACGAAGATATGCCCATCTTCTTTCATATTCGAGGCCATCTAGTCGATTCAACAACAGAAGTAGGCCCATGCGTCCCTTCTACATCTCTCTACGCCCTTGGCTATGCACCTTGAGCTTATCGGTGCCAATGGCCCTCCCAACCATGAGTCACTCCTCACGAAGTATATCGACATCAACGAGTTGAGAGGTGCATCATTCGCCCTCTCTCGCACCAAGTTAGTGCCACAAGAGCGAAGGAATTGTGTGTGGCGTTATCTAAATGCTCAAGTCGTATCCCGGGCATCCAATACATCCGAAGAACCGGGAGATGTGCATATGGAGGATGATGAGGAGACTCAATCCTAGCACGAGGAGGACGAGCAAGCCGAGGAAGAGGACGACGCCGCTTGGCTAGGCTATGACCACGTGGACATCGCCGGCAGATCCGAGTGGAGTACCCAGCCACAATGGGGCGGACAGTCTCAGTGGGGTGCCCAGTCTCAATGGAGCACTCAACTTCAATGGAACGCTCAATGGGAGCAGTTCACTTCCGAGGTCACCACGGGGATACACGAGATGCGATCTGACATCCGCGCCCTCCATACTCACCTCGACACACATCAACAGCAGTGGGAGGCTCAGAACCGGGAGATGGCAGAGCAAAACCGACTACTCCGGGAGATGCAACAACAATGGTCCTCTTGGACCCTTCGCGGCACACCCACCTACCCTCCTCCCGACCAACAGTGAGCCTTTCTCTCACTGTGATGAACCTTTATTGCTTTCTTTTCTTTTTGTGTGAGTGTGTATTTGGCTAACCATTATTTTTCCCTTTTAGTGTTTCGTTTATTAGGTTTTATTTACATTTATTGCTTTGAATGCCGCATTTCAGGGACGTTTCTCTATCCCTACTCTCTTGATCTTTACTTTCCGCAATGAGGGCACTGCTCTATCTTTGTAGGTGGGGGAGGGGTGTTTTCTTTTCATGCGTGCATTCGTTTTTTTATTTTAATGTCTTGTGAGCATGCAAAATTTTGATTATTTTAGAGCTACTTTGTCTTGATACATCATGGGTAATTCGAGTCGTGGCATATGTTTATGATGAGATTGATTTGAAAACTTGATTGATTTGCATTGATTTATGTTATGAAACGTAGATGAACTAGGAATGTGTGGAACATTATGACCGGATTGTAGATCTTAGTAGAACGATTAAAATAGTGATGCATGATGATATAAATTGATTGATTCAATTGGCTAGTTATTTATGACCACATGTTGCGTATCCGTGGTTTATTAAATGAACTTTGTCAAGAGGACTCTGCTCCTATGGGAACCATGAGCACGGGAAACCGTGTGAGAATACATTAGGGACCCCTAATTGTTCACACCTCACGACAATGACCATATAACTTGACATCGTTCTAAGTAATTTTCTTAAGTTCTTGAAAAATAGGAATACAAAAGGATTCTACCCCGCTCTCTTAAATCAAAAATATGAATTTATAAAAGAGATGAGTATGTGAAACCACACTGGGAAAACTCGAACATTCGGAGTACTCATCCGGTGAATATTGTCCTTAATATTTCTCATGTTGAAAAGAAAAAGATACGCTATTTAAGACAGATAAAAACTCTAGCCGATTATGTGATCTCAATAACATCTTGTGCATCATTATTTTACGTTGTTCGAATTGATTATAATCTAGTCTAGATGGTCTACTTGCTTCTATGATCTCTATGTGACGTGATGTGATGATGTGAAGATCAATTTTGGAATGATTTGAAGTCTTGTCAAGAACGCATGCCGTGATTAGATTTTTCCCCTAGCGATAGTTTAGACTAAGTTATGCTTGAGGACAAACAAAGTTTTGTGTGTGGAGGGGTTGTTTAGCCTCCTTTTGTTCGTCTAAATTTATGTTTTCCGTATCTTTATTCGTACTATTTTCCTCGTTCCGTGATGTTTTAGCCCGATTTATGTTTCATTTTATGTTTCAGGATCATTAGCCTAAACGAGCGTCGAAGTTGGAAAAGAAACGAAGAAGAATCGAGAAACGAGGAGAAAATGAAGACAAGTGCCGAAAAGCACGCGCCAGAGCAAGTTAACGGTCGTTGACTTTGCGGCTAACTCAGGACCGTTGCAACCAATCCTAGATTGGCACGGAGCCACCGGGTCAACGGCCGCTGACCTCTACGCGGTCGCTGACCCGCCTCTAGCTTATATATGCTCGTTGCGATTCTCATTCGACGGACATGACTTTCGATCGGACTTTCGACTCCAGTTTTGGCACGACACCCTAGGCTACTTTCCAGCACCTTTTCATATATTTTCCATTCATAGTTTAGCTCGTCTCGATCTCTATCCGAGTGTCGAGACTTAGATAGTTCTTTACATTATTTTTCGTCTTCAAGTTAGCCGATTACAACATTCACAATTTGTACTTCGTTTTCAGATTTCGTTCTGGATTCAAAACCGTTTCCAGTTCTTAATTCAAGTTCGTTTGTGTTCCTTTTACTTATTCTTATTTCGTTTATTGCTTTAATTCGTTTTATTGTTTATGCTTTCGAATTCTTGTTCTATTTTCGATTTCCAGATATCGTTCCCTATTTTTTTTGAACTCAATATTCAAGTTATTACTTTTCCTAGAGTAGATTTAATTCGGTTTCCTAGATTAGATTTAATTCACTTTCTTAGATTAGATTTATTTCTCTTTCTTAGATTGGATTTAAATTGTGCTCTTAGATTAGATTTATTTCGCTTCATTAGATTAGATTTAAATTGCGTTTCTTATTTACATTCTTCGCCTAGATATAATACTTCAAATCAAATCTTTTTTTATTGCTTTCCGTTTATGAACAAAGATTCGAATTGCCCTGTAAAGTCTTTCATGAGAATACGACTTGGGTTGGCTTACTATTATTAGATGACCTCGTTCTAAATTGCGAGCGACTCGAACAATTTTAGTCGAAACAATAATTTTATACTTACATCCATATCTTCATGGGGAGAGATGGATGTAGATGAACTTGACATTGAAGTAATATTCAAGTTTGATACCACTCCAAATTGTTCATATTCTGCGAATAGTTTGTACAAAGAATCCTTAAGCTTTTTCACATTCTCCTCAAACTCATTTGGGTAAAGTTTCTTGTATACAAATGTCAAATACTTCATTTTCCCCTTTGGATCAAGGATGCTTCCAAATGCAAGAGTATTACAATATGAATCCCAACATTTATCAAACTTGACTTTCATGACTCTTGCCATATTTTTAATTGCTTCATTTTCACAACTCAAAAACTCATTCAACTTCATTTCAATAGATGCAATTTTCCTAAAATATAGATTGGATGTAGGATAAGATGTACCGGAAGTCATGGTAGTAATCTTATAAAATGGGGCCAAAAAGAAGAGATCCTCTCTGCTCTTCCCCACTCTTCATTAGTCAGGCAATGTTTGTAGTTCGCATCATTGTAGCTCAAACTAGTGAATGCACGACGATATTTCAAAGCACTTTGAAGCATTAAATACGTTGAATTCCATCTAGTATACACATCTAACCTTAAAAATAACCCACCAACATTGCTTACATTCACCTCATCTACACATTTTTGGAAATCTCTCAACCTTCCATCTGATGCCATCACGTACTTAACACTATTTCAGATCATTTTCAAAGCTTCATCTACAACTTTCAAGCCATCTTGAACAATTAAATTCAAAATATGTGCACAAACACCTCACATGAAAAAACTACCCCTTACATAACAAACCATCTTGCAAATTCAACCTATCTCTCAAAATTCTAACCATTGCATCATTAGAACTTGCATTATCCAAAGTGAATGAAAAAAATTTAGACTCTATCCCCCAATCTCTAAGCACTCCAAGCAATTTAGAAGAAAATTCTAGACCAGTATGTGATGCATCCAACTCACAAAAGGAAAGTAATTTACTATGCAAATTCCAATTTGCATCAATAAAATGTGCAGTCACACTCATATAACCACGTGTAGTAACAGCAGTCCAACAATCAGATGTCAAACAAATTCTTCCTGAATGAGAAGCCAATAAACTCTTTTAACTTTTGTTTTTCATGTTCAAACACTTTTAGACAATCATTTCTGGCAGTGTTTCTACACACGGGTTTGAACTCGGGATTCAAAATCCTATTAATCTCATCATACTCGGCATAATTAAAAGGAAGATCATGCTTAATAATAGCTCTAGCCAAACCCTCTCTATATGCCTTATTATCAAACTTCCACTTCTTCAATAAAGTGGCTTGGTTGTCTATTAAAGCACTGATATCATGATACTTAGGCATCTTAATACACTTTTCCATGTGACGTTTTAAATGAGTGGTACCCGATGCAACTTTACAAGTTAGGAGTTTGTCACACTGTTTGCATCTACACTTTTCTACACCGTCTACTAGGCCCACTATTTCAAAACAATTCCACACTCTAGATCTGCGCTTTTTAGTATCCTTCTCAAGGGTTTCACAATCATTCTCCCTATAACTTTTTCCCTTAGATTTATCCATTGAATCTACGGCCGGAGTCGTACCTAAAGTGCTTAGAGGAATCGAATCACCAACCAATTGTACTTCATCATCCATAACCTCCAAATTTTGAATTTCATCTAAACTTGTAACATTAGCAATATAATTTTAATAAAATAAAATAGATACAATAACAAAAAAAAAAAACTTTTTATAGATCAAAATACATGCACGGTAACTGCATTGAATATAATTTATAAGGGATTCAAGTTAAACGTAACGGTGGTGGAATAACAATTGAATTTATATATTAAAAACAAAGATGCACCTTACAAAAAATCTATAGGAGTACGTACAGATATAAGCTATTGAGCTAGCTATAGCATCACTATACATAGAAAATAGTATAATTGTAGTACATGATGACAAATAAATTGAAATTTATCATGATTTCTCCATTAATTATTGTTACTTTGTTTTGTTACACTTTGGCAAGAATAATCTAATTATGATGCAGACGCCCCACACAATTCATATAACCAACACATGATATTTATATATTAAGGTTTCAAAATTCAAATAATCGATCACAACAAAATAATTAAGGTTTCAAAATTCAAAAAAAGTCAGCCTTAATTGAATTATAGAAATTGATATTTATTGGAAGAATTGAAGAATGTCAAATAGAGATTAAAATAGATAAGGAAAGTAGGAAACAATGAATTGCAAATTTGCATTACAGAAGAACTAAAGTTTCCACCTTTTCATCACTATAAATTCCATGGCAGAAGATGGGATTATCCACATTCACATTCACATTCACGATTACCATCACCGACTAATCCCATCTCATCCCCTCCCCACTCTCACTTTCACCTCTAAGCCCAAAAAGGATAAAAAATAATTGATGAATAACCAAAATACCAAATACAAGAATGTTACATTTATGAGACACTACAAAAAAATATTCAACTGGCGACGGAATGGACGACGGAATGAATTTCCGTCGTCCTCTGGCGACGGACTGGTGATGGACTACAATAAATTAGGCTAACGACAAACTGGCGACGGACTAGCGACTGTTTTTTTGGCGCGTAAGTACGCGCCAAAGTTAACGACGGATTGGTCCGTCATCCGAATATTCCGTCGTTAGATCCGTCGTGAACATTTTAATTTTTTTTTATTATTTTTATACCGGACGACGGACTGGTCCGTCGCCCTGTCCGTCGTCCCGCCCTATTTATCGGGCAGAAGGCCATTTCGCAAAACAGAACACTCCCAGCGCCTATATTGTCTCTTCTCCGGCGATTTGAAGCCAATTCTAGTGATTCCAACCTTCCACCGGCCAAAGCAACCCCAGGTATGTGTATTAGTTCGATTTTCCTTCCCCCTTCTCTTAATCTCGATATTTTTCTAATTAATTGTCTCCGTTTTTGTCGCCGGAGAAGCAGCCCCCTTTCCTCCCGTCCTCGCCCCCGACCACCTCCGCGCACTGCCCGCTTCTGTCGCCGCCGCTGTTCGCCGCCCAGCCGCCGTCCGCCGCCGGCCAGCACCTCCACAGGTATGTTATTTCCCTTTTTTTAATTTTGTTAATTATTTGATAATTTTAATTAATTATTTTGTGAATTGTTGTTTATATAAGTTAATTATTAAATTAGTGTTAATTGTGGTTATAAATTGTTAAATTAGTGTTAAATTTAGTTAATTGTTAAATTAGTGTTAATTGTTGTTAATTGTTAATTGTTTGATAATTGTAGTTTTAGTGTTTAATTAAATTAGTGTTAATTATTTGTTAATTAGTATAGGTTTAATTATATAGTTTCATTATTTAATTAGTTTAATTAATTTTTTAAGTAGTTTTTAATTTAATTAGTTTAGTTATTTAAATTAGTATTAATTGATTGTTAATTAGTATAAGTTTACTTAATTAGTTAAATTGTTGAAATAGGTTAATTGTTTAATTTGTTTATATTGTTAAGTAATACTATAGGTTTAATTAATTTAATTAGTTTAGTTTAATTGTTAATTAGTATAGAATTACTTAATTTAATTAGTTTAATTAAATTGTTTATTTTTGTTAATTAACTTTATATTAAATTTGTTTAGGAGTCGCGCATTTCGCCTTTCCCGATTGCTCCCGGAGCCGCCTATCGCCGCTCCGATGTCGCCTCATCCGGTGAAAGGTATATAAATTTAATAATTTATTTTAATTATATTTAGTTAATGTTTGTAATTAATTAGTTAATTTGGTTAATTAATTAGTAGTTAGAATAATTTAATTAATATAATTAATTTGTTAATTTTTACATTATTTAGCATTTATAATGAATTAGTTAATTTTTGTATTTAATTTGATTAATCTTGTTAGTTAGAATAATTTAATTGTGTAGGTTAATTGTACTAATTTACACCCAAATAATTTAGAATATTTATACATAATTTAGATTAATAATTGTTATTGCATTTACTAATCGAATACTTTGTTCATATTTTCTTTAAGTTTATAATTAATTTCTTAATGAGTTATAAATTGAATTTGTTGTTTAATTTAAAATATTATTTTAATGGACACCTTGAAGAAATGTATATAGGTTAATTAGTTTAGTTTATTGTTTCTAATTTCTTAATTTTGGTAATATAGTATAATGATTTGCGTATATTTATGACATTAGGATAGACGTAATCAATTTCTTAAGGATCTTCTCCCTTTGGGATAGATTTTGATTACGTCTTAAGGATCTTCTCCCAATATGTGTAATATTATGTTGTGGTGGTTTGATGAGATGCATGTGTTGTGATGTTTTGATGATGAGATGTATGTTTGTGATATTTTAATTATTATGTTCGAATGTTTTGATCATGAAATGTATGTTGGGATGTTTTCATGATTATGTCAGCTGGCTGTTTTGATTAGATTTAGTGATATAGGTTATTTGGATGCAATTAGGTATTATATATATAACTCAACATATATATACATAACATTTCCCAAAATGACCAAAAATAACCAAGAGCAAATCAACTTATAATTCTGAACCAAAAATGACCAAATTAAATGACCAAAAATAACCAAATGCAATCAACTGCAAATCAACTTAATTATAATCTTCGCCATCAAACCATAATTCTCGACCTCTAACCATAATTTTCATAATTCTCGCCCTCTATTGTCGTCCTCTATTTAACTTCAAATAATTCAACTCCCATAAAACACTTTCCTAAGTGAGTCTATGTTTACACATGTGCAATCTTCATTTAAATGTCTAATTTAATAGACCACTAATATAGTCTTGCCCTCTCCGTAACTAATGAATCTTTATTTTACTATGTCAATACTTATTAATATTAATCAGGGTTATAAAAATGAGTCGAGATTGGATGTATCTGCGTTTACTTCCGAATGGGGGATTTAATCCACACTTCCTTGCTGGGCTTGACGAGTTCTTAAGATTTGCAAGTAGTCAGCCTCAGTTAATGGATGGAGAAAAAATCAAGTGTCCGTGTGTGAAGTGTAAGAATATATACTTTAGAAGCACATATGTTGTACAGCTTCATCTCGTTAAAAAGGGTTTCACACGGGGTTACGAGATCTGGAGGTTTCATGGTGAAAATAAAATACCTTCATATGCTCAAGAAACACGGGTCGACGTAGATGTAGAACCCAAAGAAGAATACGGGACATACCACGCGATGGTTCATGATCTCGGGGGTCCCAATTTTAACAAACCAGACACAGAGGAAGATCCAAACGCTACAGCAAAGTTGTTGTACGAGTTGTTGGACGCTGCCGATCAAGAGTTATACCCTGGGTGTAAGAACCACACTCAGTTGTCTTTTGTGGCTCGTCTTATGACTTTGAAGGCCCATTCTGGGATGCCACAAAAATATTTCAACGAGATGTGTGTGTAAAATTAGTGTCTGTAAATCATACGCGCAGACTTAGAAAATATGAACCATTTGTATTAGCCATTCAAGCTACACAAGTGTATTAATGTTCATATCCGAGTATGAACCAACAGTGTAGAGACTGGTGGGAAGCTTGTTCTATAAAGGCAAGGGCCACTATCGATGAGTCTCAAGCGAATGTGTCTATGTTGGAGTCACCGTTTCAGGAGGATGATGACGCTCATGTGGTAACTACAGTAGATGTAGATGATACTACATCAGTTCACCGAGACGGTGAACATGTAGAAATTGAAGATGATGATGACCAACAAGACTCTGATAATGTCCTCGAAACAGAAGAAGAAGATGACGAGGATGATGAATATGAAGAGGATGAAGCTTCAGATGACGAAGAAGAAGATGAAGATGACGAGGATGACTATGTAGATGTGGATGGGGAAGATGAAAATGAGAATGATGAAGAGGATGAAGATTAACACATTGTGTAGAAAACTTAACACATTCGAATTTTACCTTATTAATTAAAAATGCAACTTCTTATATGTTCAATATAAAACTTCTGCGTATACGTCATTTGCATATCATGAATCTTATTTATTTATTTATTTTCAACATAATAGATGTCTAGTTGGCGCGGTTCTCCACGAGATGATGTGGGGACTCCTCGTGGTAGGGGTTCACGACGATCACATTTGTCCGTTGGTAGGGGTAGTTCCCCGGGCTCATCGTCTGGATATGAGTCTGGGACCGGTATGAGCCACCATATTGGTGGCATACACATCGGCGGTCCGTCATCTGACTCTGACACTGATGGTCAGAGAGAGCGTAGACCCACAGGTGACTTTGTTCTATCTGTGAGTGAGCTGGGGTACGTAAATGCAATCACATCTTCAATTTTGACAATTATTTAATTAGTTATTCAAAAATCTAACATAAATCAATCTAAAATTACTTATGTAGGGGATTTTACCCGCATGTCGACCCGGCAGATTACATTTGAGAACTATTTAAGATAGTTCCCAACCCGACTAGATACAGTTGGAAGCTCACGCCTGAGGACATGAGACAGCGATATTGGGAGGAGTTTAAGGTTCGAAAATTTACTAAAACTATCAAATTCATTCTTAATTATAACTTATAACTACAATTTCTAACATACATTTTCAATGCTAGAAAAAATTTACTTGGGAACCGGCACTCGATGCCAAGATTCGGGAGCTATGGTATGATAAGATCCGGGAGAGATATAAGGATTATATATGCGGGATAAAGAGGAGGAATGATCCGCCACCCAGAGGTGGGAAGCCTGGGTGGTGGACTGATGATGTGTGGATGGGTTGGCTCGCTTACTGGTCCCGGGATGATGTTGTGGCCAAATCCCAGGCAGCGAGGCGCAACCGGATGTCTGAGCCTCAGGGACCGGGTACTGGTCCTATCAAGCATAGGGGAGGGTCCAAGTCGGTCATGCAACGAGCTGAGGAAAAGGTAATAATATACTTTAAATAATAATTATAATTATGTACATGGTACAATTTTAATTCATATACACATGTTTCAATGACACAACTCCATTGTGATTTCATGCATAGGGTCGTGAGAGGGGAGTAGCTCCAATTGACTGCATGTTCGACTCCTTCCTCGATGAGCATCGATATGCGGACGGGACATACACCGATCCGAAATCTGAGGCGATAGCGGTAAGTTTTAATTTCATAAGAATATATATATATATATATTAATATGTATACTAACAAATGTTCATTTCTTGTTTACACACAGACTGAGGTGTTTCGCCGTGCTGACGAGGAACGGGCCCAGCTACCCGAGGGGGACCACGATGCAGTCGACATAAACAAGCTGTATCTGGAGGTTCTTGGTGGCCCGGACAAGAAGAAGAGGATGTTCGGCACAGGAGGCGCCGCGAAGGCCTTGAGAGCATCCAGATTTGGGGGATCCTTGTCCACATCACGAGCATCCAGAGATGAGATTGAGGAGCTGCGGTGCCGAGTCGAGGAGCAGGATCGCGAGCGTCGTGAGTACCTTGCTGAGCAGCAGAGATTGGCTGAGCAGATGGCGCTCATGCAGACTCAGTACGCCGAGGTGATGCGGTGGATGTCTCAGCAGCAGGGAGGAGGTAGTGCAGCCTCCTTTCCCTCTTATCAGCCTCCCCCGTCTGATGCCCCTCCCCATTTTCCTCCTGATGATGATTATGATTCGTAGATGCTACTGATACACTTTACTATTATTTTTATTATATGGTTTGTCGTGGGATGTTACTGATACATTGTTTTATTTTGTTCATTATATGAAATCCGCGTTCATTTTGAATTTCATTTGATTGGTTCAATTTTTAATTATTGTTCAATGTTGGATTATATTTGTATTGTTTGTTGTGACACGTTTTAGGTAATGGATAATAAAAAATTAAATTGAATTATTAAAATTTAAAAAAAGAAGAAGCTAACGACGGACTGCAGTCCGTCGTTAGGTCAACGGTCAACGCCACCTAACGACGGATTGCAGTCCATCGCCACTAACGACGGATTATATCTGTCGTTAGTTTTCCGGCACCGTCAACGGCCGCCAGGAGAAGCTGCCGACGGAATTACAGTCCGTCGTCCCTAACTACGGATAAAATCCATCGTTAGTCCGTCGTTAACTAACGACGAACTGCCTTTTCCGTCGTCCGATGGGCTAACGACGAACGAAATACAGACGGAAAAATTCCATCATTAGTCCGTCGCTAGCCTCCCGAGACGACGGATTTCCTATGCTAAAGACGGATTTCTCCGTCGCCAGTGGCGTTTTTTTTTGTAGTGAGAATTATTCATTCTCTCCTCTGCTCTTAGGAATTCTTATGAATGACCGAAAAACAAATTGAAAAACGCGCCACGAAGGATGGTAGAAGGCAGAAGAAAATTAGAAGAGTGAGAACAAGAGAATGACTGCGGACTCTGCGGTAGTTCTCCGGTCCAGCGTATTAGGATTTTCTAAAGAATATGATATCTTAATAAAGAATAATATATATTAAATCGGGCGGGCTTTTTTAGCCCGAAACCCTATAAGCCCGTAGGGTTTTATGGGCGGGCTTTTCAGGCCTGATTTTTTTTGGGCCTTCATTTTAAGAGCCCAACTCGACCCAAACCCTGAGTTTTTTGGGTGGGCGGGCCGGGTCAGGTCCATTTTGACAGCTCTAGTTATCTGTTGACTAAGCCTCAGGCAAAACCTAAGTTGATTCGTTGGGTTTTGTAGTTTCAAGAGTTTGATATTGAAATACGTGATAGAAAAGGGTGTGAGAACACCGTTGCCGATCTCTCTCGTTTAGAGCATACTCCCTCTCACCCTTCTCATGAAATCGTGACCGAGTCTTTTCCTTATGAGCATGCTTATAGTGTTTATCATGTGCCTTGGTTTGCTGACATTGTTAATTATATAGTTTGTGGCGAGTTAAGGTCTGACCTCACTTCCCAAAAAAAGACGCGTTTTCTTCATGTGTGCAGACAGTACTTTTGAGAAGACCCCTATCTATTCAAGCTCGGGAAAGACGAGGTGATTCAGAGATGTGTTGCGGAGGAAGAACAACCTAAGGTGTTGGAGATGTGCCACCAAGCTCATTGTAGTGGTCATTTTGGAGGTCAAAGGACGGCGCATAAGGTTCTCCAGTCAGGTTTATTTTGGCCTACATTATTTAGAGATGCACATGCTTTTTATCTCTTTTGTGATAGATGTCAAAGAGTTGGCTCTATAAGTCATAGGAATGAGATGTCTCTTAATAATGTGCTTGTAGTTGAAATTTTTGATTTATGGGGCGTTGATTTTATGGGTCCTTTTCCGAAGTCTCATGGATATGAGTATATTTTACTTTCCATTGATTATGTATCAAAGTGGGTTGAGGTTATCCCCACTAGGACGTGTGACTCTCACATTGCAGGTTTGGCTTTCCACGTGTTATCATTAGTGATGGTGGAAAGTATTTTTGCAATAGGTTGTTCGAGAGGCTAATGAAGAAGAATGAGATCACCCATAAGATCACTACTCCTTATCATCCTCAGACGTCGGGCAAAGCAGAGACGAGCAACAAGAAAATCAAGAACATATTGGAGAAGACGGTTCAACCGTCTAGGAAGGATTGAGCGATCAAGTTAAATGATGCTCTTTGGGCGTATCGAACTGCTTACAAGAGTGTGTTGGGGATGAGCCCGTACCGCCTCGTGTATGGGAAAGCATGTCACTTGCCCGTAGAGGTGGAGCACAAGGCCTTTTGGGCGATTAAGGCCTCCAATTTCGATTTACACAAGGCGGTGGAGCACCGTTCACTTCAAATGTCAGAGTTAAATGACCTGC
Organism: Leonotis leonurus; assembly: GCA_026898415.1. Taxonomy (NCBI): domain Eukaryota; kingdom Viridiplantae; phylum Streptophyta; class Magnoliopsida; order Lamiales; family Lamiaceae; genus Leonotis; species Leonotis leonurus. Next base: position 1,165,131 of record JAPKLX010000048.1, read on the forward strand.
GCAATGAGGCGTACGACAACGCCCGGATCTACAAGGATAAGGTGAAGGCAATTCATGATATAAGGATACTACACAAGGATCTCAAGCCCGGTATGAATGTATAGTTGTTCAATTCCCGGTTAAAACTATTTCTCGGGAAGTTGAAATCAAGATGGAGCGGTCCATTTGTGGTGAAAGACGTGAAGCCATACGGGTTGGTTGAACTTGCTAAAGAAGGAGCCGATGACTCATTTGTCGTGAATGGACATCGTGTGAAGTCGTATATTAAAGGATGGCCAACCAATTTCACGGTGGAGTCAACACCGGTTGAAGATCCACCCTCCAATTGAGCGAATTATTCCGTCGAGCTAATGACGTTAAACAAGCATTCTTTTATTTCTGTTTGTTCTTTTATTTTTGTTTCTTGTTTCGTATTTTTCCTTTCTTTTATTTCGTACACGGTTGGAGGGAAATTAATGTGTGTTTGTTCTTGTGAACTAGAAGAACTCGGAAGGAATATATCAAGAGTTGAGAGGTGATGGCTGAGAAGAGGGGTAGCGAGCGCTAGGGTCATAGCGCGCGCTACCCCCTGTTTGCAATAATTCACGAGATCAAGGCTAGCGACTGCTACCCCCAAGCGGTCGCTAGCCCCAGCGGCCACTGGCCCCCAATTCTGCCCCCTCTTCCAGCGCGCTCGGGTAGCGACCGCTAGGGGGGCTATCCCCTAGCGGCCGCTACCCTAGCGAAACCCTAAACAATTCTCCCTTTACTTCACGCCTTCCTCTCCCTTTCTCCACACAAATCTTATCCCCAATTTTATTCTTCTTATTTCTTCTCCCATCTCACCCGTCGCACATCTTCTTCCCTTCCCCCAAAAGTCTCCAATTTTCCATCAAATTCCTCCATCACCATCTCCAATCATCCTTTTCCATCCTTCTCACCATCAACGTCACTCATCTTCACTATCTACTTCCTCAATTTCTCCATCCCACCATCTCTTTCACTAAATCCC